>CM040122.1:343377937-343943395 GCA_022559845.1 Amorphophallus konjac
GTGAGTGACACACCACCCGAGAGTCCACCTCTTCCAGCCTCAACGCAAGCATATAGATTTTATACTGGATGAGCAGGTGATCATCACAAGGAATGGAGCCTACCAACACTTCTTAGTGCGTTGGCGAGGATGCCCACGATGAGCAACGCCTTGATCACATGCGGAGAGTTCAAGCCCCAGGACCATACTCGACGGAGTCGAGTTTCTCCCACCCGGGGAGAATTGGTGCGGACACCGGAGCGAGCAAATAGCACGCGTCGGCGAACCGACGGGTACCATACGCGGAGCTCCAACTGGACTACATCGGCTTCCCTTTCAAGTGGGGATAATTTGGCTTCAATTTGGATACTTTTTGCATGAAAATTGGGCTTGTAATGGTCTTTAAACTTGTGTTTTCATATTGGGCTGCTTGTAAGGCCCTTAAATGGCCAATTTGGTTAAGCCGCATTAGAATACATTAAGAAGGAATGGCCTTGGACCATTATGATGGATCCATAAGCCATGAAGGGCCCAATTGGGCTTCCTTCATTCATGGGCTATCTAGATTATAATGGCCTTAAGCCATATTGGTTCCATATTGGTTGAATGGGCTTGGCCATGGCCAAACTTGGCCCATTCAAAGCCCATGAAAGGGGGCGCCCCCTATTTTGGCCATATTAGGCTAGTTTGTTTGAATTTCTTTTCTTCCCTCCTTCATTTACCACATGGAGACATAAATGGATTCTGGTCTAAGGGAAATGTCTGCCACCTACCTCCCTTTACTTGAATTTCAATGGTAGGTAAGTCTTATGTTTCCTTGTCCCCCCCTCCCTTCCTATGTAGTCAAAGGGGCGCACCCCTCTCCCCCTCCCCTTGGTTCCATCGAACCATTCAGCCCCCTCCCCCTTGCTAAACTTTATATAAAGGCTTGTATGATGATGGGTTAAAAGGTAATGAAATTTTTTTGAGTGAGATTTGCATTAAGAGAGTGATTCTCTTCTTTCCTTCTTGGGTGTGATACCCTTGTTCAGTCCTGTGACGGGACAGAAATTAGGCTTGTGATTCACCCCCGTATCTCCCCCATCCCCTTACTTTCTGCTTCCACCAAAATTATACTTGATACTTCTACGAGTTAGGAAGAATTGAGAGGTTGTTTCACATCGATCGGAGTTCGGGATCGCCGGTGGTGATTTTTCTCGTGAAGGCGCGCAGATCTGCTCCAACCTGCTGCCTAGATCTGAAGTTTCCTGATTACAAATTTCCCCAGATAGTCTCTAAAGTCTTCTGGAGCTGATTCTTGGAGTGATCGTATGATTTTGAGTCCTCTTGGCTTTGCCGCCAGTCTCGCCTTGATCCAAAACTTGTGCTGGTCGTGGCAACGATTCTCGTGGGATCGTGCGAGCTGATCTGAGCAGGCCCGGCTCAGGACCAGAGTCGACTTCCAGAGTCTACCTCGCCTCTTCCGGTCAAGATCTGAGTGAGCCTTTTGAACTACGTCTCTCTATGGACGTCGCCAACGATCTCCCATAAACGGCGCCTCGATCTGACATTGGCAACTAATTTTCCATTAATTACTCGTGTTTCTGTGCAGTTCTGTGAGCATAAAACCAGAAGCTGAAACAAGTCACTGCTGCGCCCAGATCTGAAAGGATCTGATTGCACCCTTCGGAGTGGATAAACTACGTCCTGTCTCCAACGTTCTCCAATAAACGGCGCTCTGATCGGGCATCGGATCTGGCCGTACCGGCCTCCGTAAGTTCGCTGCACAGGGTGACCAGCGTGGACAGAACCGGGTCGATTTCCCCTCGGCATACCCGATCGGCTCCGGCTCGCATCCCTCTCCTCCTGCGAGTGTGGCCCGTCAACCCGGGTTCCAGCAACTCCAAATTTGGCCATTGTAACCTTATACCTCCCTGCGTGGAGTGGGCATTAAGTTCTGCAATTGTAATTTTAACCGTTGTGTGTATTGGGGTTGTTTGGATTCGGCCGGGAATTCTTCCCCACGCCTAGTCGTGGAGGTACGCGCTCGTTCCTCTCTCACGTTGCTGGTTTAGTATATTATCATATATGCTGCGTTTGTGAGATTAGAGCCATTAGCTAGCTGCAAATCACCACGATTATGAGTTGTGAGCGCCCGTTCCTTAGCTCCAGTTGAGCACCGAGCTCGGACTGCACCACCCTAGGTGACAGTGGTTCCTTAACCGCTGCGATCCCCACGTTTCCCTCGCAAGGGATGATCGTCGGGCTAGTTAGAGTGTTTTTGAGAGACGTCTCCACCCGGAGAACATCACGGTGGTCAACCGCCCGGCTTGCCTTTAGCGTGTCAGTGCTGGCCGCACATCGATTCCATCGTACGTCTTAGCCCGGTCTTCATCCGTCCCGCATAAGACTGTCCCCTGGTTGCAGATGCAGGGTTGAGTTTGGAGGTCTTGGCTCGCCCGGAGCTGCTTTGGAGGACCACTTCCCCGGTGGACCCATACTCGACGGAGTCGAGTTCTTCGCACCCCGGGGGTATGATGGGGGCATCTCTCGCCCTTCACATTTTTCCAAGCTCCTATTGCTCGCCATGATGGCTCCATTGTGTCTGTTACATTTTTCTGAGTCGAGTCATGTAATTTTCTTATTTTATTTGAGTCATATCATTATAATTTTCCTTTTATTTTAGTCATATACCTAGGTTAATAAGTCATCTACCTAAGTTAAGTGTCATAGGGTTGATTAGTTTGGTTATATGGCCCAATTCTATGGGCTTGGCCCAGGGGCGCCCCCTTCCCCTTGGTTATTTGTCAATCGTCCAAAAGTCAGGGACTTGTTGTAAATTGTGGGATCCCTATAAATAGGACCCCATCTCCCCATTTTAAGCTAATGAAAAAACTACTATTTTGAGTCCAAAAAATTGAATTTCTTTGGTGAGAAGCCTTTAGAGAGGAGTGAGAAGCACCCCTCCCCTAACCCCCCTCCCTCTCTCTCTAAGGGGGCCGCCCCCTCTCTCTCTCCTCACCCTCTCACCTACTTTCTCTCGCCTACCCCCTCCATTAAAGATACTCCAACTCCCTATACCCCTCTCTTTACTCCACCCCAACCCCAAGAGATCCCCACTCAATCCTAGTTCCACCATCCAACTCCCAACTACCCAGTTTCCCTTCCCAAGCAAGCCTCCACCTTCCCAAGGCTGAACCCCCCCTCCCTAGGCCAAATTTGAATTTCCCACCTCTCTCCCCTTCTTCCCCAGCTCCTTTGGGTCGACCCTCTCCAGCCCTCCCACCCTAGGGTCGCCCCCCCCATCCTCCCCCTCCATTCCTCAAAGTGCATCCCCCATCTCCCCTTCCCCTCCACCTTGCAGAGAACTAGCAGCTTGCAGAGCCACCATCGACTTCATCCCGGCATCCCCGGAAGCACAAGAGGCACTGTTGGAAGCGTCTCCCAGTCCTCTTCGCAACGGTGGTGGTCTCGCCTTCGTCTGATTTTGTGGCTGCCCGGAGGAGCCGCCATCGCCGGACTGCGCATCTTCTTCCTGATAGTCAACCAGAAGCAGCTTGCAGAGGCTCCGACGGCCATTTCCCTAAAGTTATTGAAGCAGGACCCATCTGTGATCTTCTACTACAAGTCTCCTGTCACCACGAAGAAGCGGCACTCCGTTCGGCATCCGAAGCTGTGAGTTCCAAATTTTCTCCCTCCGGTGCGCTGATCAGTTTCCTCTGGAACCAGTCTGATACCCAGGCACTATTCGGGTCCTCACCATCGGCTCCGACCTCTTCTGGTGGTCCCGCTAGTCTCCGATCGAAGAGGACTCAACCATGAATCCAACGACTCTAGCCACGCCTGAATCAGAGCTTGGGAGTGTCCGTGGCAGCCTCATCTTCCTGCTACGGAGGTGCAGAAGCTACCAGAACCAGCAAACAGAGACCCTATTCGTGCCTCTGCCTCGCCTAACGCCGTCATTCAGAAATTCCCCCAAACATTGGACGTCCTCCCAGGTGAACTAAGAAGGTTTTGCCATTGGTTTCGTCTTGACCGGAGTTTGGGGGAGTCCGCAGCGGCACCGATAGTGGCAGTCTGTCCCCTGTTCCTGAGAGTGGACAGAACCGATGATCTTCTTCCGCTTCGGCTTCTAGCGTAGTTTTCCCCGCCCCGCCTGGCCGGCTGACCGCCCCTCCCTCCGTGGAGGTCCATTTTGGTTGTAAAACTAATCCCCACCCCTAGTCCAACCCCCTTGTAAGGGGCATAGTGCATGTTAATTTAAATTTTAGGTTGAAGCTTCATCGGCGCGGCGTGCGGGTAAGCCTACGCTTCCTCGCTCACCCTCGTCTCCGGCCGGGATCGGTGTCTTCACACCGATTAGGTGAGCTCCTGACCACACTCCTATGTTGGATTATTTTTTCTTGATTAGTATTGCTTCTAGTGTGCCGTCGATCGGTGAGGAGTGCTCGGACTCAAATTGCTACTATGTGAGTGTCCACCGCCGGTGAGTTGTGAGCAAGACCAATTTACCAACGCCCTCGGCGTGCTAACCGCCCGTCAATTTGGGTAACCCCAGACCCTTAGGGGTCCTCCCCAAGCCAGCCATACCCTTGGGAACCTCCGAGTCCAACCTCGGGCCCTCACCCCATCGCCGGTCCACCTACGGACCCGAGTGTACCAAATGCGAGTGAGTCCGCTTGTGTGACATTGCCGTGTCCGTTGCGTAGCTTGCAATCTAGGTCTTAGGTTGTGTCACATCAGTTTTGCTACACAGTATATAAGCTGCCCGAGAGCACTGTGGGAAGGAGTTAGTCGCTTAGCCTTTTAGCCTTGTTTTTATGCACTTTTGCCCGTCGTTTTAATTTACTTTCTTCTTCAAAGTTCTCCATTTTTAAATTCTCTTCAAATCTCTCTTCTTCCTCTTCCTCTAATTCTCTCCCATTTTTAAGTTATTCCTAGTTTTTTAAAGCACTATTCTTCTATTTGTACTGTTCATCTGTGTATATAGCTTCTGTTCTTTCTCATTTTTCATCCCCTTCCTCTCATCTTCTGCCTCTGAGTTTTTCAACAATCTTCTTCATCTTCCTCTGATCTACAATTTTCTCTTCTTCCACTTTCTCTAAATCTCTCTCGATTTTAATTTAGTTTTCTTTTAATCACCTTCTACTTTTTTTCTTATTTTTACTGTGTTTTCACCCTTTCTCTCCACCGTAACCCCCTCTTCCCCTCTCTCTCTCTGTTCAAAGCACACTTGCACACACATGAAGTCCCGCGATCAATGACACCTAAGAGGGGGGTGAATTGGGTGTTTACAAACTTTTAACTAAATCTTGCCCAATTCAAACAAGTGTTGGAGAGGGGAAATCTAACCGCCCATACGGAGAGGCCAAACGAGGTCTGACCCGACCCGACGAGGCCCAGCTCCTTGAAGTGGTAGCCCCCGGGCCCACTAAAGATAAGCCTAATAACTCACTCAGAACAAGCACTTCCTAGGTAGCCTTCGGGTTGGGAAGTCCGAGCATCAGTTCAATCAGGAGAGCTCCATCGGATCCCCGTATTCTCTACCCAGACCACACACTCATCGCTCGGGAAGATATCTCCTGAGCCAGTGCCTCATGCTCGGGCCAACTGATGGAAGCTTATCTGTACGACTATTACGTGTCCCTTAAAAGCTGGGAGCTCAAGGGGATAGGGGAGATTAGGAGTTCGCATGCTATAAAGAGCCCACAAGGAGGATAAACCCCCCCGAAACTCCTTAGCTTACATGGATCATTCACTCAACGAGCCATTATTTAAACTGGAAGAACCCTCCTGTGAGAAGGTAAGCCAATAACCCTGAGCAGGAATCACTTCACCTTTTGGTGGAGAGGGATCTCACGCTCCCATCTTCCTCCTAACTCCTCCCTTTGCACCAGTGCTCTACTACAGTCGCTGACTTAAGCATCGGAGGGTCTTCCCCAAGGATTCATCTCTGGGCACCTCTGACTTATTTCCCTTCTTGCAATTCATACTTCAAGGATACGTGGTCATCTTCCCCCCCGCTCAGGAGTAGTGCAAGATCGCCCCTCTTCATCTGGCCCCGTCTGTGGGAAACGAACAAAGAGCCATCATGGTGCGAAGAAGTCCTGGCAGGAGGACTGCCGGTGACAAGGGAAAAGCCCTGGCAATGGAAGAAGGCGCACCTTCCCTCCCCACAGAGAATTCCCCATCAGGCAACCACGCCAATGAAATACCTCCGTCGGTGGCAGGGGAACAGCTCCCCGGTGGGAGTACCGACGCCCTCCAAACCCTCAACGCAAAACTGAATGTCCTCGTGGATCTCATGAGGGCCCAGACGGCTAGGGAGGAGAAGTCGCATCTCCCCTGGAAGAGCCCTCCTGACGGAGATTCCTCCCACCAAACCGCTGAAGGCTATTTTACCCTCCGGGGGCGGTGGCTCATCCGCAACCTGTCAGGAGGACCATCGCATGCCCCTCCCCCGGAGCAGGAAGCCTCCTCTACCCCGAGGAGGGAGAAGTTCGGAGCACACCGACAGTTCCCAGAGACCAAGGCCCCTGAGGAGCACCGGGACAACATGCAAGTGCGCCCCCCCAGCCCTTCGGGCCAGCAACAACCGAAATTGTCCCTCCGGCTACGAGACTTTGAGAGGCGTTTCGCAGAGCAAGAGTGTGCCCTCCGCGCCTTGCAGAAGACCTCTCCTATGGAGGACGAGGAGCGATCCCCATTCTCTGACTATATCTTGAAGGCCAAGATCTCCCCCAGGATCTCACTTCCGACCTTCAAGTCGTATGACGGCCAGGGAGACCCGGCCGATCATTACGACAGCCTCGACGCCCTGATGACCTTGCATGGGGCGTCAGACGTGATCAAATGCCTAGCGTTCATGACCACTCTGGTCCAGGGAGCTCAGACATGGTTCAGGGCCCTCGCCCCCGATAGCATTCATAATTTCAAGGAGTTCGGGTGAGTGTTCAAGGAAAGCTTCACTAGCAGCGGTCCACCCCGGTCAATAGCGGGATTACTGGCCCTCAAGCAGGAACAGGGGGAGAAGTTGCGGGCTTATCTCAACCGATTCAAATCGGAAGCCCTGCGCATCCCCCACCCGGATGTTGCCTCGGCCATCACCGCATTGAACGGGGGTACCCGTGACGAGAACCTGTGGCGCAAGCTAGTGCTTCATCCTCCCACCTCCCTCGCCGAGCTAGTGACCCTGGCCCTGGGCCACGTAGAGTGCGAGGAAGTCCTCAGTGCCTGCTGAGGCAAGACAGGCTCGGGTCGGGAGGGGGACGAGAAGCGACCATCCGAGTAAAGGACAGGCCAAGGAATGAGGCGAAACCAGGACGAAGACCACAAATAGCCGTCCCGGAAATATGAGTGGTACACCCACCTTACCGCTCCCGTCTACGAAATCTACGAAGACATCAAAGGTTCGGGTCTCCTCCACCAGCCCGAGCTTATGAAGGCCAAGCACCGCAATCGCCGCAAGCATTGCCTGTTCCACAGCGATCACGGGCATCACACCAACGATTGCCATCAACTTCAAGATGAGATCGAGCACCTCATCCGCCAGGGACACCTATCCCGATACGTGGCCAGGCAGAAAGAAGACCAAGGCGCCCCCGAAGAAATCGACAATGCCCCCCGCGGAGTCCACATCAACGTCATCGCGGGCGATGCGGCATCAGGCGGAGATAGCAGTCGAGGAAGAAAGCGTCACGCCGAGCGGGCGAGCCAAGCCTCTGTTGAGCACCCTACGGCCTTGCAGGCGAGCGAACCGTAGGACCTGGTATTCTTTGACCAGGACCTGGAAGGGCTAACCACCCCGCATGAGCATGCTCTCATTGTATCGACTACAATAAACTATTGTAACGTAGACATGATCCTAGTTGACAATGGTAGTGCCCCTGATGTATTATCCTATGAATGTTTCCTAAAGATGGGAGAGAATCCATCTAAACTCCGCCCGATCCGAACCCCCCTCTGTGGGTTCAACAGCCAGGCAACTTATCTTGAGGGAGCCCTGAGCCTGCCAGTTACTATCGACACCCCGCCCAAAATCGTTACAGTTATGGTGGACTTCATCGTGATTAAGGGGATGATGGCATATAACGCCATCTTCGGCCGAGGTATCCTCAGCCGAATGAAAGTGGTGCCCTCTACCTTTCACCAAAAAATGAAGTTTCCAACCAAGTATGGCGTGGGGGAGGTTCGGGGTAACCAGGCATTGGCTAGACGGTGCCATATAATCTCGGTTGAAGCCACGAGGCCGGAAGGGAAAAACAAAGGAGTAAAGGGAGCCGAGGAGGGACCAGCAACATCTGAGCCTGGTGGCGAGTTGCTAACAGTCTTCCTCAACGGTGACCTGACTCTAGGAGTCAATATCGGAGCCGATCTACCACTTGAGGAGCAGGAAAAATATAAAGATTTCCTTGCCCAGTACATCCAAGTCTTTGCATGGTCTGACGAGCACCTTCCTGGGATCCCGGGAGACGTGGTGATGCACAAGCTCAACCTCGACCCAATGGTGAAGCCTGTCCAGCAACGCAGGAGAAAGCACGCCCCGGAGAAGCAAGCGGTCATCAAAGAGTAAGTCATCAAGGGACATAAGATTGGCCTCTTTCGTCCGGTCTTGTACCCTACATGGCTCGCCAACGTCGTCCTGGTACTGAAGGCTGCGGGGAAATGGCGAATGTGCGTGGACTTCATCGATCTCAACCAGGCTACCCCGAAAGATTGCTACCCGCTGCCAAGCATCGATCAACTGGTCGATTCAACCTCTGGCAACGAGTTTCTCAGCTTTCTTGACGCCTACTCCGGTTACCATCAGATCAGGACAGACTCGGAGGACATTGAGAAGACCGCCTTCATCATCGACTTCGGCGTACACTGCTACACCCGAATGCCGTTCGGATTGAAGAACGCTTGAGCAACATATCAGAGACTGATCAACCACATCTTCGAGGGACAGTTAGATTGAAACATCGAGGCCTACATTGATGACATGCTCGTCAAAACGTCGAAGGCCGAAGACCACCTTGCCAACTTAGCCGAGACCTTCGACACCCTCCTGAAGTGCAACATGAAGCTCAACCCTACTATTGTGCCTTTGGAGTCAGATCCGGGAAGTTCCTAGGCTTCCTGGTAACTCAGCAAGGGATTGAGGTCAACCCCGACAATGTTCAGGCCATCCTGGACATGCGGCCGCCCACCTGCATCAAGAACATTCAACGCCTTACGGGACACATTACTGTGCTCAACCGCTTCCTATCCCGGGCGGTCGAACGATGCCTACCCTTCTTCAAATTGTTGAGGGGACCCAAAATGGCATCTACTACGTTCACCTGGGATGAGGAATGTCAGAAGGCGTTCACCAAACTCAAGGAATTCTTGGCCTCGCCCCCGGTGCTGTCCAAGCCAACCCCGGGCAAAGCTCAACACCTTTATCTCTCGGTGACCCCTTCCACAGTGAGCTCGGTCCTTGTCAGGAACGACGCAGGGATCGAGAGACCGGTTTACTATACCAGCAAGGTGGTTAATGAGGCTGAAAGAAGGTACCCCACAACTGAGAAACTGGTGCTAGCGTTGGTTACCTCAGCCAAGCGCCTCCGACCTTACTTTCATGGGCACTCCATCGTCGTATTGACCGGCGAACCCCTGAAGGAGATTCTCTTTCACCCTGAAGCCTCGGGATGTCTCGTCAAATGGGCCATCATGCTCGGGGCCTACAACATCTCGTATCGCCCCCGCTCGGCCATCAAGGGACAGGCCCTCGCGGACTTCATCGCCAAAAGCACCGTCCCGAATGAGGAAGCACTTCCACCTACGCACTGTCCCACCTGGGACCTGTTCGTCGACGGGTCCTCCAACTCAGTCGGAAGCGGTGCCGGTATCCTACTCAAGTCCCCCGAAGGAGCGGAGCTACGGTACGCCTTGATATTTAACTTCCAAGCGTCCAACAACGCCTCCGAGTACGAAGCCCTTATCTCAGGGGCCAGGATGGCTCGACGACTGGGAGCCGAGCGAGTGAGGATCCACACCGACTCCCAACTGGTCGCTAGCCAGGTTAATGGTGATTACAAAGCTCGGGAAGGACAAATGATGAAGTACCTCTAGGTGGTCAAGAGGATGGCCCAACTATTCGAGAGCTTTGAGGTGGTCCGGATAGCCCGGGAGGAAAACTCCCGAGCGGACGCCCTCTCTCGCCTGGCCTCCTCCCTCGACCCTGAAGGTACACGATCGGTCTTCCTCGAAGAGCTCGAGCAACCGAGCATCAAATCTGAGCTTATGACCGTTGACCTGGCACCCCCGAGCGACTGGCGGACCCCCTATATATCCTGGCTTCAGGATTCTCAATAGCCCCCTGACCCTCGGGAGGCTCGGAAAGTCAAGTACCAAGCTCGGCGTTTCGTCATGCTGGATGATGACTTGTACCGCAGATCTTTCTTCGATCCCCTCCTCAAATGCATCAATGCTGACGAAGCCAGCCGAGCGGTTCAGGAAGTAGACGAAGGCATCTGCGGCACGCACCAAGGAGGAAGATCGCTCACCAGGATCTTGCTTCGGTAGGGTTACTTATGGCCCAGTCTCCAGCGCGACTGCGCGACCTATGTGCAGAAGTGCGACCGATGTCAGCGCTTCAGCCATCTGATCCACCAGCTCGCCACAGAGCTCATCACCCTTGCCGAGTCATACCCCTTCGCTCGGTGGGGAATAGATATTCTCCGGCCGTTTCCAACGGCTCAAGCTCAGAAGAAGATCGTCATCATCGCCATCGACTACTTTACCAAATAGATCGAAGCCGAAGCCACCACCAGGATCACCGAGTCAGTCGTATGGAGTTTTGTTTGGAAGTCGATCATTTGTTGTTACGGTGTCCCCAAAGTGATAGTGAGCGATAATGGTCGACAATTTGATTCTCATTATTTCAGAGACAAATCTGCTGACCTAAACACTCGCAGCCACTTCACTTCGGTAGCCCACCCTCAGGCCAACGGTGATGGGAATCGATGCCGAGCACTGACTTTTTATTTTGCATTTGAGTCTTTTTATTTGCTTTTATATCCTTGGGAAAGTATATGTGCAATTGTAAGGCTTTATAAGCCAATGTGTCATTCCCTTGGATTGTTTGGGTTTTTATGCAAAATGTCAGTAGGTCCAGCAAGGGGGCCCTCACTCCTTCCCCATTGGTCCACATAAGCCATATGGGTCCATGTGGGGCTGATCAAAGTCCTAGGTGACATATAGTAGGTCAATTGGACACATGGGAGACAAGTGGTTGAAAATGTCAAAGGGAGGCCACCTACCTTACCTACCTAGTCAAAGCAGTGCCCCCTCCATATATAATTTATTTATTTTGAGTTTTTGACCACATGGGGGAAGGAAATGGCCTCTTTCCCATGAAATTCTCATCCCCCACCTCTTGCCATTCTCTATATAAGCCTATGTATAGTGTCATTAGAGAATTACTGAAAAAAATTTGTGAAATTTGCTTGAGTCGTTGAAGGGTGTGCCCTTGTTCCTCTCTCCCTCCCCCTCTTGCAGATGGATTTCTACTAAATCTTGGGTCTTATGCCCTTCTATATTCTCCTTAGCCCCTCTGAATTCTATTTCTACCACCGCCGCCGCCGCCATTCGTGCCGCCCTCGAGCCGCCACGAGCCACCGTCGGAAGTTCTGTCTAGGTTCTGTCTTACTGGATAGAAGGCCACTCCGAGAATTTAAGCTCCAAATTCTCTCATTTTCTGGAGCTGATATTTTCAGGGTACATTCTAGGGTTCATCATAACCCTTCAGAAAAACTGAAAAAAAATTATAGCCCCGTTTTATAATTTTCCATTTTCGTGCATCTCCACCCACCAGTTCTGCCTTTTGTTCAAATCCAGTCACAACCACCCTGAGTTTCACCTTCTTGGTCCCCTTTGTGATTTTTCTTGGAACCCCCAATTTTACTGGAGGTTCTGTCCACCATTCTCTCCATCCAAAAAATTTCTTGGAATTTCTAAAGACCTCCATCTATTTTTAGGAATTCCACCTTCTTCCCAAGATCTGTTCAGTCCCCTGCTATCCAGATCCGACCACCCGCCAGTATACAATACTTTTCCCCACCCAAATCTCAACAAAACCTTTCATACAAAATATCCCCGTCTTTCACTTTCATTTTTATACAACTTTAATGAAGAGCTCGAGGTCTGAATCTGAGGTCTACTCCACGGTCAAAGGTAGTTCTTAGGAAACTTCCCTGCTGCCCTGAGATTTCGGGCACTGTCCCACAGAAACTTCAAAAATCAACTAAGGCCAGAGCCGGGCAGATCCAGTTTATTTCTCTAGCCCTAGATCGAAGTACTTCGAAAGAGCTTTCCAACGATACCTTATGTGCTTCGATCCGACATAAGGATTGATCGCAGCAGCCGATCTCCCCAGATCGCGCGCTGCAAAACAGAAGCACAAGTCCGTGGGCAGCAACTTCACAGCTTGGAGATCGGAGCCGATCGGCCTCCGACCGGCGTTCTCGCCCGACCGCCATCCAGGGAGGTGCGCCACCAGGGGTCTCCATCACAGCGGGACCCACCCCAGTAGACCCAGAGGATAGCGCCGTCCGTGGGCCCCACAGACCCGTAGAACATGCCATCCTAACCGCGCTGACGGGGTGATCAAGTGCAGCCCGTCAACCCGAGATCGGTCCACCCGGGCCCACTTGTGTAGCCCTTTACCTCCCTGCGTGGAGTGGATGACATTTTATTGCTGTAATTTAATTCATTACTGTTACCGGGAGTTACCGAATTCGGCCGGGAAGTCTTCCCCACGCCCGGAGCGTGGAGGTACACTCGCTCCCCACTCTTTATCCCATTTGCTTATCTTGTATAGCTTTGAATGCCGCTGCGAGTGTAGGCTTCTAGTTTGTTATTCTATTATCACCGCTGCAAGAGAGCGAGATTGAGTGTACCGTCCCGCGACTCGATCCGAGTTAACGAGGAAAGGCCGATACCCGAGACTCACCGCCGGTTTCTCAACCGCGCACGGTCCACGTCTTCCCTCGCATAGGGACGATCGCGAGCTAGAGTCCCAGGTCGCGTGTCCGTCCCGCATCACTTTGGTATCAGAGCCAAGTTTGAGTCTAGGGTGTTTAAAAAAAAGTGTCATTTATGTCTAGTCATCGTCTAAGTTGGCCTAGGTTGCATTTCATCCCAATAACCCGGTATATAAAAAGGTGTTGTCCGAACGTTAGGCTACGCCTATCGGGAAGGCCGCACACTTGCGTGAGTGATCTTCGGATCGATTAACTCCGCCACGTATCGAGTCTTGGTTGTGTCTAGGTTGTAGTCGAGTCTCATTTCAACTTGCATTTGCGTCGCATTCTAAGTCGTGTATAGGAGTTTGCATTAGTTTGCATAAAATTTTGCTTATAAAATAAAACAAAAAAAATGGCCTTACATATCCATTCCTAGGGATCCATTCCTACATCTTGGCAACTATGGCCAACCCATGTCGACCCGTCCAAGGCGATAGGTCCGTGCTCGAGTACATTCGGGACTATCATCAGTACCAGTTGGAATATGGCTTTAGAGAGGAGAGTACCACGGCCGCATTTCATTTCCGGAGAGGTTTGCGCCTTCACCTCCAGTCGGAATGTGTGCTCCGTAATGTGATCTCTCTGCCGCAGTCTTATCTGGTCACTCTAGAGGTCGAGCCATATGAGTATCCGTATGAGGCTACCTTGGCTGCCCTTCGGCAAGCATCTACCCCCCAACCAAGTCCCGAGCCGAGCGGACTACCTACGCCATTGCCTTTACAACCCGTGAGTGCTCCGTTACCACCCTCACCTTCCGATCTTATTTCGGAGCCCTCTCATTTGGAGCCACCAAAGCCCGAGCCACCCGTGTTTCTTACAGGAATGCTATACATAGCCGAGCCGCTACTTAGTTGGCTCAAGGATGGCTTGGTCCCACCTCCTTACCCATCCATGGATCCCACCTTACCTATAGTACCTGTCAACTCCTTCCACACTACCTTTCGGTCTAGTCACATGTTGATACATTGGATGACCTTATTATGGGATTAGACATGCAATGGAATTTTACGCATTCGTTGGCCCGAAGCTTCGACTAACCCACTAGCCGTAGCTTCACCCATCCGGCCTTAGGGTCCATTACCTCCGTGTGCACCGTGGGTTGTCTCACCACGGAGGTTCTCTTATTCCTCTCCATGTCGGCCAAACCTGACTTCATATTCTTTCGCCCGAGGGAGGAACCATACATCTTACACATGATCACCGTCCCACCTACAATGCATGAAGGTGACTATCCACACCTTCAAGACTTCTACACCGGGGACCGTGACTTGTGGGAACCTACCACAAGGGGTCATACCTTCTTTGATCCCTTTGACCCATTCTCTAGTGGGCCCCTTGACCCACCTTATATACTTCACTTCTTCAAGGGAATCCACTACCACACTCCTTCCCCATGGGCCGGGTCGTCTACACCCACCAAGCCCGTTCACTTGCGAGATACACCATCCTCTAGGGGAAAGAAAGAAGATGCATTTGGAACCCCTGGCCCTACCACCTCTAAGTCTAATATGCATGCATGGCCCACTTTAGGAGGTCTAGGAATTCCACATTCCGCCAACCACCGGCTACGTCAAATGCATGCGTGGCACACATTCGGGTGTCCTGGTCCGCCGTCACCCATGTACGGGTCAGACTAACATTAGGTGTGTCTAGGGTCTTGTGTGTCTGTGCATCCATCGAGTCAAGTTAGTTTGTATGCTCGCATTGTTAGCCCTTTCGAGTTCAAGACTTGTCGGACTATTGGGATCAGTTCTACCTCATCTCGGATCTAGTCACATAACGGACAAGCGGTGATTCCTAGTGAGTCTTCGAGCCGCCTTCCCTCATTTGAGAGTGACCCTACCCCGGAGTGTCCACCTCTAACCTCATTCCCATGGCAGCGTGTGCATATCGAATCTATACGGGGTGAGCAGGTGTCGATTACTTGGAGTGGAGCGTACTCCGCGCTTCCAGGTACGATGACGGATCCACAGATGTCACGAGCAGCCGCACCCCTTACTCGACGGGGTCGAGTTCCTCCCACCCGGGGAGAGTTGATGGGAATCGACTCCGAGCACTGACTTTTTATTTTGCATTTGAGTCCTTTTATTTACTTTTATATCCTTGGGAAAGTATATGTGCAATTGTAAGGCTTTATAAGCCAATGTGTCATTCCCTTGGATTGTTTGGGTTTTTGTGCAAAATGTCAGTAGGTCGAGCAAGGGGGCCCTCACTCCTTCCCCATTGGTCCACATAAGCCATATGGGTCCATGTGGGGCTGGTCAAAGTCCTAGGTGGCATCTAGAAGGTCAATTGGACACATGGGAGACAAGTGGTTGAAAATGTCAAAGGGAGGCTACCTACCTTATCTACCTAGTCAAAGGAGTGCCCCCTCCATATGTAATTTATTTATTTTGAGTTTTTGACCACATGGGGGAAGAAAATGGCCTCTTTCCCACGAAATGCTCAGCCCCCCACCCCTTGTCATTGTCTATATAAGCCTATGTATAGTGTCATTAGAGAATTAATGAAGAAAATTTATGAAATTGGCTTGAGCCATTGAAGGGTGTGCCCTTGTTCCTCTCTCCCTCCCCCTCTTGCAGATGAATTTCTGCTAAATCTTGGGTGTGATGCCCTTCTATCTTCTCTTTAGCCCCTCTGAATTCTATTTCTACCACCGCCGTCGCCGCCGTTCGTGCCGCCCTCGAGCCGTCACGAGCCACCGTCGGAAGTTCTGTCTAGGTTCTGTCTTGCTAGATAGAAGGCCACTCTGAGAATTTTAGCTCCCAATTCTCTCATCTTCTGGAGCTGATATTTTCAGAGTACGTTCTAGGGTTCATCATAACCCTTTAGAAAAATTGAAAAAAAATTATAGCCCCGTTTTATAATTTTCCATTTTCGTGCATCTCCACCCACCAGTTCTACCTTTTGTTCAGATCCAGTCACAGCCACCCTGAGTTTCGCTTTCTTGGTCCCCTTTGTGATTTTTCCTGGAACCCCAATTTTACTGGAGGTTCTGTCTACCATTCCGTCCATCCAAAAATTTTCATGGAATTTCTAAAAACCTCCATCTATTTTTAGAAATTCCACCTTCTTCCCAAGATCTGTTCAGTCCCCTGCTATCCAGATCCGACCACCCTCTAGTATAAAATACTTTTCCCAACCCAAATCTCAATAAAAACTTTAATTAAAAATATCCCCATCTTCCTCTTTTATTTTTCTAAAACTTTCATGAAGAGCTAATGGTCTGAATCGGAGGTCTACCCCGCGGTCAAAGGCAGTTCTCAGGAAACTTCCCTACTGCCCTGAGATTTCGGGCACTGTCCAACAGAAACTTCAAAAATCGACTAAGGCCAGATCCGTGCATATCCAGTTTGTTTCTATGGCCCTAGATCGAAGTACTTCAAAATAGCTTTCCAACGATATCTTCTGTGCTTCGATCCGACATAAGGATTGATCGCAATAGCCGATCTAGCCGGATCGCGAGCTGTAAAACAGAAGCACAAGTCCATGGGCAGCAACTTCACAGCTTGGAGATCTGAGCCGATCGGCCTCCGACCGGCATTCCCGCCCTACCGCCATCCAGGGAGGCACGCCACCAGGGGTCTCCATCACAGCAGGACCCACCCAGTAGACCCGGAGGACAGCGCCATCCGTGGGCCCCACAGACCCGTAGAACATGCCGTCCGAACCGCACCGACGGGGTGATCAAGTGCAGCCCGTCAACCCGAGATCGGTCCTCCCGGGCCAACTTGTGTAGCCCTTTACCTCCCTGCGTGGAGTGGGCGACATTTCATTGCTGTAATTTAATTCATTACTGTTACCGGGAGTTACCGAATTCGGCCGGGAAGTCTTCCCCACGCCCGGAGCGTGGAGGTACACTCGCTCCCCACTCTTTATCGCATTTGCTTATCTTGTATAGCTTTGAATGCTGCTGTGAGTGTATGTGTCTAGTTTGTTATTCTATTATCACCGCTGCGAGAGAGCGAGATTGAGTGTACCGTCCCGCGACTCGATCCGAGTTAACGCGGAAAGGCCGATACCCGAGACTCACCGTCGATTTCTCAACCGCGCACGGTCCACGTCTTCCCTGGCATAGGGACGATCGCGAGCTAGAATCCCAGGTAGCGTGTCTGTCCCGCATCAAACAGACTGGTCGAGAATGCCAACAAAACTATCTTAAAAGGCATCAAAACCAGGCTGGGCAAGGCCAAGGGAAGCTGGCTCGAGAAACTACCGAGCGTACTATGGTCGCACCGAACTACTCCGAGAACGGCCACCGGTGAAACACCATTTCAGCTGGTGTATGGCATGGAAGTCATGATTTCATTGGAGGTCAGCAATCCCTCTCTCCGAGTCGTCCACTTCAAACCCGAGGTGAACGAGCAGAAATTGCTGGAAAACCTCTACTTAGCGGATGAGATCCGAGAGATTGCAAAGATCCGAGCAATGGAATACCAATAGCGCATCACTCGATACTACAACTTCAGAGTCCGAGACATACACTTCCAGCCAGGGGACTTCGTCCTAAGAAAGGCCGAAGCCGCTCGACCACTGGAGGCGGCGGGGAAGCTAGCCCCTACCTGGGAAGGCCCCTACTGAGTGGTCAAGACGCTCGGGAAAGGGGCGTATCGACTATCCACCATGGAAGGAACACCCATCCCTCGGACATGGAACGCGACTACACTTCGCAAATTCTACTTTTGATCATCTGGCAAGCACACACATGTAAGCAAAGTGGAAAAAACATTATTCTCTTTTCATTAAACTCTGGTGTACATCAAGTAGGCCGCAGCCAATACAATATGCATGTACAACAAAAAAATTACATCCACTGATACTATAACGCGAGCAAAACGCTCGACCAACCCGGTAGGCACTCTTACGTCCAGCCACTGACTCTGCCTCGTGCGGAAACTGGCTCGGATAAGGAATAGCCGTCCCCGTTGGCTCGAGAAGCTCGGAGGAAAGAGGAAAAGAGGGGAAACAACAAAAAGAGAGAAGTCGACCCAAGACAAATGAAGAGGAAGCTTGAGAGAGCTCCCCTTCTTAGCAATGGGGTCGACGGCGGAATGAAAGGAGGGGCTGGGTGACCAGAAAGGAGGAAGCTTAAAGAGCTTCCCCTCCCCCCAAGGATGGCATCGGCGGGTTAGGGATAGGAAGGCGACATGCTCCCGCATGTCGAACCCTCTCCCAAACTGACCCCCGGCTATCGAACCCTCTTCCAAACTGGAATAGCAGGATCTTCTCTCCTACTGCCGTCTGCATCATCATCTTCTGAAGCGCTCTCCATGCTCTGCTGAGATCGACAGCACAACGCTTCGCGGAAAGGGAAGAAGGAGAAACCGTCAGGGATGGCCTTAAGCAATGGAAGAAGGAGGAGACGCCCCTCAGGCCTTTTATAGGCCGATGGGGGAGTTGATCGTCTTAAATGACTCTCCCCTTAAAACCATGCTAAAAGGAGCCTTCCTTGAGACAGTTACATCATTTTCCAACATTCCCCCCCAACGGGACGCGCGAAGCGGAAAGTAATTTACGGTGGCATGGAAAAGCAGAAAGGTGCTAGTGCCATGTCAGTTATCTGACAGATCGGCATGCGCAATATCTGCAGAGAAAATTGGCGCCTTCCCCAACGACTACGGATATGGTAGTCAAATCACGCCAAAAGCGGTAAGAAACAATCAATTCGGCACTTAATATTGCCGCTACTATACTTTCCAAAAAACAAAAAGGTCTTACACGGCTACAAAAGGGAAAGAAAGGAAAAGCTTTTACATCAGGCCTCGGGCCCATCTCCAGGCTCGGTAGACAAGGCCCCCTCAGCACCAGACGATCTGCCCCCAATATTCTCGACGACAGCTGACCCAGGCACTGACCCCACCTGTGTGGGAACTATCTCGGTCGCGTGCCCTCCTGAGGCTGCTTGAGTTGGCTATCGCTCGGACGAGCTCGAGGACTCCCGACCCCCCTCTTTGCTCGACGTATAATGGGAAGAGTCGGTGGAACCCCAGTCCGAGTCATAGCATTGCCCGGAAGGAAAAATGAGCCCATTCGCTTGGGCCTCAGCCTCTATGATAGCCTGATTGAAGCCCTGGGAGAAGCCCTTCCGAAGGCCCCGACGGTAGCCCGACTCATAATAGGGAAAGGTAGTCTGCTGAAGAGCCACGTGGTAAGCCTCTCAGCATTTATGTTGCTCGAGCGCTTCCACCCTGGCCAGCTCCGCCCTCCTCTCAAGCTCGGCTATCCTTTGTTCTGACTCGGACAGCTTCCTCTCGGCCTTGGTCCGTGCATCCTCGGCCCCCCGGACTCAGCCCTCGAGCACCTCCCACTCGGCCTTCCATTGCTCGCCGCGCTCGACCTAAACCCTGCGCTCCGCATCCAGGAGCTCATTCTTCCGATCGACCATACGACGGGCCTGGGCCAGCTACTCCGCCAACGACCGAGCCTACGCCTGGCTCGACTACAACTGTGCCCGGCGCGGGGCCATCTCCCGTCGAAGGTCCCCAAGATCGAGGGTCAAATGCTCGATCTTTCGATCGAGCGCACCACAGGCCCATGAAGGAGTCTCCCGCTCCGACTCCACCCGAGCGTATGCATCCACTACCTCGGCTCCAAGCTGGGCCAAGACCAGCCCACCTTCCATAAGTTGCTCGAAAAGTGTAGAGGGGGGACCCTTCCGAAGTTTTTCTCGCAAGGCTCCTAAAGCTATGGCATGGCACGTCCGGTATAGAGTGGCCCGGACGCTAAAGGCATTGGCCAAGGGAGGGGAAACCCTCTCCGGAGCGGCCGGGATTGGGGCACCTCTTCTGAGCAACCCCATCTCGGGGGCCCCACCAGTTGGCTCGGGATGAGCCGCCCCGCCACGTACCTCCCCGGCCATGGTCTGCTGTGATTGAGTCGCTTCAGCCTGCGACCCTCCAGCCTCGACCGGCTTGGACCGGGCTCCTTCGTTTGGCGCCCCCTCTGCTTTGCTCGGAGCCCCGACATCAGCCGTGACCCCTGCATTGTCGGCCCCTTCCTGCTCTTTAGAGGGGAGAGCCGGCAGAGAAGCCTCTTCGACCGGGCGGGCGACCTCCGCCTTCCTCGCCCGCTTCTTCTCGGCAGATAGAGCCTACAATGAAGCCCCCAGCAACTTCGCCACGAGATCCTTACGCTTGATCCCCCGGTGTTCGGAAGCGTCATCCCGGGCGACCCACTTGCCCTTATCTCGGGCACGGGAAGAACCCTCCGAAGCTTGGAGATCACTCGGAGCCAGCGTATCATCCACGTCAATGATCTCCAACTCGGCTGGCGGTGCCTCATCCTCAACCGCTCACTTCTGGTCTGAACGAAGAAGAGCAAATTAAAAGAAGGAAGGCACTTACTCTACAAGAAAGAGAACAAGTCCCTAAGATCCTCACCTGTCGGCAGCACTGCTCGAGAAAGATACTCCTCGATGTTGGACGAGGTCACCAACTCAGCAGTCGGCCGACGATGCTGCAGAAGGATAGCAACATCGCTCTCCACCTCTGGGGGGACCTCCGTTTGCTTCGGAGGCATGTTTGGGTGAAAGTTGGGCCCCATCGAGAAATTCCAGACCACACCAACCGCCGACGCACCCACCCAGAAATATTGGGTCTTCCACCCCTTGTGAGAGGAGTCCTTCACGGAAAGGGACACGCAACTCCTGTTCCGTTTCGCCTGGACGAAGAAGAAGCCCTTCCCCGCATGAATATTCTCCTTCAGCTCGAAAAAATAATGGAAGAGGTCCAGCGATGTGCTCACCCCACACTGGCCACAAAGGAAAATGAAGGAGAAGATGAGGGTATAAGAATTGGAGACCAGCTGGACAGGAGCTAGCCGGTAGAACCGAAGCAACTTGGCGACAAAGGAATGGAGGGGCAGGCGAAAGCCACACTTCCAGGCCAAGAGGAAGGAACAAAAGTGGCCAGAACGAGTGGCCAGACTAGACTCATGAGGCTCAGGCGCGAGGAACTGGAATCGCCAAGGCATCCCATACTGGTTCTCTAGTCGCTTCACCTCAGCCTCCCCCAACTCGCTGCGGAGAGGCTCTGACTATACCAAGAAAACCCTTGGGGTCTATTGTTTCTGCCGCCCCTCAACCTCAAGATTTTGGTCCGCCATTGAACAGGTGGAGAAACCGAAAGAAGGTGGGGAAAGCTCTAAACCAGAGAACTCCGGAGGAGAAGGAAGCTAACGGATCGTCGCCGCGGTAATCTCTTCTAGCTCTGCGAAAGCCGCTGTGATTCTCCGCTCCTCCGAACTGCTCTCACGGCGCATGAGCCCCCCTATATAAATGAAGAGGATGGCGAAACCCTATACCCCATAGATAAAGGGACGCAAATAATGCGCAATGCTTATAACCCCTAGCCGGAGGCGGCGTGGCGTCCCGATCTCCCGAGGAGGGGCCTTCTTTTACTCATCATGATAGGCATATTTTAAGGACAAGCGGCATCATGTGGCCCCTGCAAGAGAGAGATATCCACCCAACTAGAGCCACGAAAAGTCCAGCCTAAATGCTACTCAACCGAGCCTAATTTTGGCTCGGGAGTAGGAGGGGGACAAGTGGAGAGGGGAAATCTAACCGCCAAACGAGGTCTGACCCCAGCTCCTTGAAGTGGTAGCCCCGACTTCACTAAAGATAAGCCTAATAACTCACACGGAACAAGCACTTCCTAGGCGGCCTTCAGGTTGGGAAGTCCGAGCATCAATTCGATCGGGAGAGCTCCATCGGAGCCCCGTATTCTCTGCCCAGACCACGCACTCATCGCTCAGGAAGACATCTCCTGAGCTAGTGCCTCATGCTCGGGCCAACTGATGGAAGCTTATCTGTACGGCCATTACGTGTCCCTTAAAAGCTGGGAGCTCAAGGGGAAAGGGGAGATCAGGAGTCCGCATGCTATAAAGAGCCCATAAGGAGGACATAACCCCCCCAAAACTCCTCAGCTTACAGGGATCATTCACTCAACGAGTCATTACTTAAACTGGAAGAACCCTCCTGTGAGAAGGTAAGCCAATAACCCTGAGTAGGAACCACCTCACCTTTTGGTGGAGAGGGATCTCGCGCTCCCATCTTCCTCCTAACTCCTCCCTTTGCACTAGTGCTCTACTACAGTTGCTGACTTAAGCATCGGAGGGTCTTCCCTGGGGATTCATCCCTGGGCACCTCTGACTTGTTTCCCTTCTTGTAGTTCATACTTCAAGGATACGTGGTCATCTTCCCCCCCGCTCAGGAGTAGCGCGAGATCACCCCTCTTCAAGTGTGAATAATAATTGAAATGAATTTCAGATCTATATGAAAACTCTCAGATCTAATAGAATCTATCACACTCAACCGATCTTAGGTACGATGGCGGAGGTGGGAATCCGGAGATTCTACTCACGCAAGATGTTATCTTCCTGACAAGGTTTGCCTTACCGATCCAAACCCACCTTTTAATATACTTAAGATCTAATATGAGAACGATAAATTACACTAGATCTAACTCAAACAATGCAACCAAAATAATCTATGCGTGTGCTACACAGAATGAGGATATAAGAAAAAGAACAAACCACACAATAGATAATGATTTTTAGGTGGTTAGGATGCAACAACAGCAACCTACGTCCACCCCTCACGATCTGTGAGGATTCCCACACTATCTTATAAGAGATTACAAGATTAAAAACACACACATACACACACGTAAGGAGTTTAGAACTCCCACGAAGGTGCACATGCACCAAATCACAGAGAGATGTGAGGAAACAAAGAAATCACACACACACAAACACACGGATCTGCGTTGATCCACACATACACATGTGTTTGATATTACAAGAACACAAGATTAAAGCCCAACAAGAATAGAGGGAGAAAGTAGGAAATAAAAGCTAGATTCAAGCTCCCCCTTAGTGGATGAAGGTGATCTTGGATGAAGCCAGCTCCCCAGCTTGATCTGTACTTGAATGGCCTGCAGATGGTCTTGAGAACCTTACTCTTAAATGAAGAACTCTTCCATGTATCACTGTTCACGAAGCTACAGTAGCACTCCTCTTTCTCCCCTTGATAGCCTCTTTAGCTTGCTTGAGTGATTAGGGTTTTTGACCCCAAAGTGATGTTTTTATAGATCTTGGATGGTCAAGAGACAAGCCAGGAACCAGATCCACAAATCATGGCATGTCTGGTGACTTTGGGATTAAACAAACCAAAGGAAAGGGGCTTCCCACATTGAAGATCACAAGTCAACAATTGCTGCCTCGAAGCTGGCGGTCGATCGGACGACATGGGGCGATCGACCGAAATTTTACAGAAATGAGGCTTTCAACCCTGGGAAAATCGGTCGACCGGCCCTTGACCGACGGTCGACCGCTAGCTAGAAAACCTGCATTTTTAACAAAGTTAGCCAATAAATCATAATCTGTGAAAGAATCATTTCATGACCATATCTTGTTCCAATCAATATAAGTTGGTTGAGATTATCCTAGGCATTTCTTGAAGCATGGTAGATTTAGGCATTTGCTTGATTAAGGATGGCTTTGAGAGTTGTTTAAGCAAGTTATTACTTAGGTTGTAATGCCGGGGTTTTGTTATCATCAAAGTCATCTGGAGAGACTCAACAATCTCCCCCTTTTTGATTATGAGAAAACTCTAGATTATAAGAGCATTGGCATGCCTTTAAACAAATTTTGAGCTAAGTAAGGTCAATAAACCACAAGACGAATAAAACAACCATTCAACACTTTATTTGCCAAATAGATAGGAAATGAGACACAAGAGCCAACCATTTGAGATCAAAGACCAATTGCATTCATTCATTTTATTATAAAGTACATTGATGCTTGAGAGAATGCAAGACTCTAGACACTAGACACATGCGACAAAGCAAATGCAGAACTGACACAATGATCCTCACCAATGTTCACGCATACAAACATACAAACATACCGACATAAAATATATAAGACCATACAAACATACCGACATAAAATATATAAGACCTGCACAACTACTTCTCCCCCTTTGACATCATCAAAAGAGGGGATAAGATAACCGAATAAGAGACCCAAAAGATAAAAGACCCAAGGACACAGACTAGCGGTAGGAAACCAAAGAGCAGCCTCAGTGGCCATCTGCAGGTGGCTGGGCATCTGGTGGAGGAAGAGGCACATGGCCAAGGCGCTGCCGAATATCTGCAAGTAGGTGGTCTTGATGCTGAAGGCGTTGCTAGATATGGGCAAGGGTTTGATCCCTATCATAGTCACGGCGCTGCATGTTCAGGAGAACGCATTTCATAGCATGAAAAGCGTCATGTGAATCTTCATGGCTCTAGGTGAGGGTGGTCATGTTGGTGGAGAGAGTGTGCATCTGAGTGGATAAGGAGTCCAAAGCTGTGAGAAAGAATCTGGCTGATATGGCAAAGATTCCAGCATGGTGCCCATGGTTGCTACATTATCCCCAAAGGTAGAAAGTTGTTCCCCAAAGGCATCCATCCGAGTTTCTAGCCCAGTGAACCGCTTGTCAAAAGTCTCACAGTCTACCTAAGAGTGCTGTGCGGCCCCTGAGTAGAAGACTCTCCATGATAGAACTGTGGTGGAGGAGGCACCTCGGGATCCATATGATGAGGTGAAGGTGGAGGAGGCTGCTCCTCAGCCTGAACTGGAGGGGGGCATCCCCTTGATCCTACTGCTTCTCTTGTTCCTGCTCGTCCTCACTAGTAACTTCTTCTCCATAAACAGGCACATCCTGGCGTAACTCACCATCGGGACCATAGTAATATCCAAAATCTGTAAAGATCTTATGTTTATTATATATATCATCTTGTCGAACATAAATGAACTATTCATCTGCCAAATTGATCCCAGCATAGATGAATATGCCGGTCAACTGTGAAGCATAGGGCAGGGATCGCTACAAATTGGTTCGGCAAGATCCAATGAGAGTCGTCATGAAACGACCCATGTTGACTTGTATCCCATTCATAACATTGTAAAACAGGAACTTGTGAACCTCTGTCACTTCATTTCTACTGCCACTCTTTGGATAAATGAGGGAGGTAAACATATGGTGCAATATACGCTACAATGGTGGAAAATGATTTACATTCAATACGATTAAGTTGCTGACACCATGCACGTAATCACAACTTGTCATTGTAAGAAAAGTTTCCTTAACAGCACCACGACCAAAAACCATGTCGGCTCCTCTAGCCGCAACTCCTAAGCCCCGCTCAAACAGATCGGGAGTAATATGAAGCTCAACACCTTGAACAACTGTAAATAATTCCTCATTCCTTTCAACCAGATTTCCATAAAATTGCTGCACTAGATTGGGATAGTATATGGTATACCTAGTGAAAAAATCTGTCCAACCCTCTTGAATCTCAAAAAGAGCACATAAATTAGGCAGAAGCTCATTCACCTCATTGAAGTCGACCAGTCGAGGGTCGATAATAAGACATGGAAGCAATCGAGGTGCACGACGAGGTGCAGGTGCTCGCTGTGGTGGAGGAGTTGGGGCCTCTCGTCTCTGACCACTAGCTTCCCCTTGGGCAGAACGCCGAAAGCTCCGTGATGTGACACAACCTCGGACCTAATGCAAGCAAGCACAATCGCATTCAAATGGGCCGAATTGGGCCACCGCTCTATTGACACTCACCCAAGCCCGGGGTAACTTGGCAATGCCAAGGTGAGGTTGAGGGGTTGGGCCCTTGCTGGTAGAGGGCCAGCAAGGCCAAGATGGGATTCCCAATGGATGTGGATGCCCAATTCAAGGGGGCCGACAAAGTGCCAAAGGCACCGGTTGCACTTCTCCCACGGTGATCACTCAAGACAACGGGGCTTGAGGATTGGGCTCTCACTCGCATAACCAGCGGAATTAAGAACTAATATTGAAAGACAAGCACTAAATGGAGTGAAGATTTGAGCACTTACTCAACCGGTTTGAAGAAACCGGTCCCGGTCGGAGACGAGGGCGAGCGGGGAGGCGAGTGGATCCCCACACGCCGCGTCGGGGTAGCTTGACCTGCCCAAACAAGTTACAACACTACACCTTTCACAGGAGGGGGATCTTGGGGTGGGGGTTAAGGGATATTACAACCAAAATTACCTCCGCACAGGGAGGGGCCTTCAGCCGGCCAAGCGGGGAGGGGAAACTAGGATTAAAAGCATAAGAAGTTGGGAAGCCGAATCTGCCTGCTGTCTGGGATGGAGGACTGACAATCGAATTTGGGGCTGCAGAAATTGATATAGAATTTTTCTGATGGCAAGACCAGGGGAAACTCTTCGTGACTAGTACTGGAATACCTCAGAATTTTTTAAATTTCTCCTGGTACAACTGCTGATCGGGGTGGAGCTTCGAACAGAGTGGCAAGTTCTGGGACTGGCAGCTTCAGGTTTCCAGCCGCAGGTTGCAGAGAATGCTTCGATGGCTCCCGGACTCCGAATCGAGAACAGCCAGAGTTGTTGGAATCGTGGATGATCTTCTTCACAGAAAAACTGACAGGGATGGTAAAAGATGCTGGAGAAGACCTGTAGGCTCTGAACAAGGATGACTGGTCGGTGTAGACTGTGGGGAAGCAGATCCGTACAGCAGAGGGAGAAAATTGATAACTTCTGCTACTAGATGCCGAACAGAGTTCTGCTTCTTGATTCTGAAAGTAGACAGGGTGATGAAGAACTTTGTAGAAGAGCTTTGGAACTGATTCCTCCAGGGTTAGTCGTGGCAGAGCTTCTACTCAGGTTCATGGCTTCAGCAGAGGCAGTTCTGAGCAGTCATGGGAGAACGGAGCTCCCGAGCAGCACACAGATCGGATGAAGACGAAACCACTTCTGTTGCGAAGGATACAGGGAGACGCTTCTGTGGATGCCTCTTGGGCCTTCAGATTCGCTGGGAGGAGGTTGTGGTGGCTTCTGCAAGCTACTGGTTCATCAGCATCATCTGGACTGCAAGCAGCAACTTTGACAAAGCCTTCACTTGACCTAGAAAGTAGAAGAAGAAAGAAGTATATGGTGGAAGGGGAAGAATGGGGGTGATGTAGAGGGTGTCTAATGGTGGAGGGGAGGTGGAGGAAGAAGGGGAGGGTGCAAGTTTCAGCAAGGGAGTATGGGGGTGGGTTGCAAGTGGATGGTGGGTATGGAGGGGAAGGGGGCGAATATGGCCTAAGGGGAGGGGATGGGGGCGGCCCAAGCTTGGAGGGAAGGAGTTTCAAATTCAAAATGGCTTTGGAAGTTGGGGGATTGTGTGGGGAAGAGGGGTGATTGTGTTGGAATGGGGAAGGTGGTGTTGGAATGGGGAGGAATCTCCTTGGAACTAGGGGGAAGTGGAGTAATGGTGGCTATGGGAAGTGGAGTGGCTTTAATGGGGTAGGTGGGGGTTGGAAGTTGGGAGGGAGGAGGAGAAGAGAGAGAAAGGGGCGAACCCCATAGTGGAGGAGAGAGAAGGAGGGATAGAGAGAGAGGTGGGATGGGGAATCACTCCCCTAGGGCTTCTCACCCAACTATAGGATTCACTCCACTAGAACTAGATTTGACTACTCAAATGGAAATCTTTTGTATTGAATCATTCATTCCCTCCAAATGAAGGAAATGGGGCCCTATATATAGGAAACCCATATTTTACAATAAGTCCCTTACAAAAGACTCAATAACAAATAACCGAAGGGGTAGGGGGGGATCATGGGTCAAGCCCGAAGAATTGGACCCAATAGCACATTACACAATCTAATGACACTCAAACTTAGGAAAATAAATGCAAGACCTAGGGACATGACTCAAATAAAATGAAAATTACATCAAATGACTCAAGAAGATAGCACAAAAGGGATAATTGGGCCTTTATAGAGAGAGGCCCGAACTCAAACGATGCCGGAGTGTGAAGAAGACCCTAGCCAAAGGGAGTTGTGGATGATGCCTCCATCAAATCCTCTGGGCTGTGAAGAGCTCGACTCCATCGAGTAGGGGTCCATCCAGCTGTGGTACTGCTCGAGGAGGTCGGGATCCAACCACTGGAGATTCTCCCGACTCACCCAAGAATCTTCCGAAGGAGGCCGATCCTTCCACCTGACGAGATAGCGCTCATATACCTTGCTCCGAGTGGTAGTGACTTGTACATCCAATATTTGTTCAATTTGTTCACGCTGGGCTCTTTTGATTGGTGGCCTCTCCTCACGGGTGGGTGCTCTCTCAATGGAAGAAGTAGGCTCAATCTCCTCACTAGGTACCACCGTGGGTCCCTTATATGGCACTAGGTCGACGACATTGAATGTGGGACTTATTCCATACTCCTCAGGGAGATCTAACTCGTAGGCATTTGCACCAATGCTCCTCAAGACCTGGAAGGGACCAGCCCCACGTGGCCTCAGTTTAGAGTTGGCTCCCGGGAAGAGCCTCTCCGTCCTTACCATCACAAAGTCACCCACATGGAATTCTTGGTGACGCCGATGAGAGTCGGCCAGCCTTTTATAAGCCTCATTCTTTTTGCTGATGTGCTTGCGAATTTCTTCATGCAATTCTCTAATATGTTGTGCAAAAGACTCAGCTGAAATGGACACTCTAGCATGCTGGGGGAGGGGAATGAGATCAGAAGTCTTTCTTGGTTTGTATCCATGCACGGCTTCAAATGGACTCATCCCTATAGACTTATTGATGGAGTTGTTATATGCAAATTCGGCCTGGGGTAAGATGAGATCCCAATTTTCGGGGCGATCCTCAACAAGACACCTAAGAAGGTTCCCTAGACTCCGATTGACAACTTCGGTTTGGCCATCTATTTGGGGGTGGTAGGCAGTGGAGAATTTGAGGAGAGTACCCATCATGTGCCAAAGAGTTTTCCAAAAGTATCTAGTGAATTTGACATCCCTATCGGAGACTATGGTCTTAGGTAGCCCGTGGAGACGGACTACCTCATCAAAGAACAATCGAGCCACATGGGAGGCATCGGAGGTTTTGGAGCATGGGATGAAATGGGCCATTTTGGAAAATCTATCAACCACCACATAGATGGAGTCATGCCTTTTTTGAGTCTTGGGTAATCCTAGCACAAAGTCCATGCTCAAGTCTTGCCATGGACGGTCAGGGATGGGGAGTGGGGTGTATAGGCCAGTGTTTTGCTTCACCTGTTTGGCCGAAGCACATGTGCGACATTGACCCACTATTTTGCCTACATCTCTCTTGAGACTTGGCCAATAAAACTGACCCTCAACTAGAGCAATGGTCTTGTGAACCCCAAAATGACCGGCTAACCCTCCCGTATGTAATTCCCAAACCAAGAAATCTCAGAGTGAGGTCCGTGGAATGCAAAGCTTGGGTCCCTTGAAGAGGAACCCATCCTCTAAGACAAACCCCTCATGTTCCTTGCTAGAATAGGTGGTCAAGGTAGTGAAGATGTGCCCAAAGTCGGGGCAGCTAGGGTACTCATCTTTGATCCTATCAAATCCGCTCACTTCCACTTGGATAGTGGATAACAAGAAAACTTTTCTACTAAGGGCATCCGCTGCTCGATTCTCACTCCCGGCTTTGTGTTTGATGACAAAAGTGTAGGATTGGATGAACTCAACCCATCGGGCATGTCGGGCATTTAGCTTTTGTTGGGAGTTGAGGTAGTTGAGGGCCTCATGGCCGAAAAAGATGATAAATTCTTTGGGTAACAAGTAGTGCCTCCAATGTCGGAGGGACTGCACGACGGCATAGAACTCTTTGTCATAAGTGGAGTATCTAGTTCTAGCATCTAGCTTCTCACTAAAGAAGGCTACCGGGTGTCCCTCTTGACTAAGGATCCCTCCTATCCCTATCCCGGATGCATCACATGTGACTTCAAAGACTTTAGAGAAATCGGGAAGGCATAGGACCGGGGCTTGGGTCAACTTCTCCTTAAGTTCTTGGAAGGCTTTAGAGGCTGATTTGGTCCATACAAAAGTCCCCTTCTTGAGATAATCGGTGATTGGGCCAGTGATAGTGCTAAATCCACGAATAAACCTCCTATAGAATGTTGCCAATCCATGGAAATTTCGGACCTCATGAAGGGTGTGGGGTTTCGGCCAATCAATAATAGCTTGGACCTTGTCGGGGTCCATGGAGACGCCTTTGGTGGACACCACAAATCCTAGGAAGGTGAGGGAGGTGGTCATGAAGTGGCACTTTCCTAAGTTGGCAAATAGGCTCTCTTGTCGAAGGATGGTACAAACTTGCCTAAGGTGGTCAAGGTGGGCCTCTTGGGATTGACTATAGATGAGTATGTCATCAAAGTAGACCACTAGAAAGATCCCAATGAATGGTCTAAGGACCTCCATCATAAGACGCATGAAAGTACTTGGGGTATTTGAAAGCCCAAAAGGCATGACTAACCATTCAAAGAGACCATCTTTGGTTTTGAAAGTCATTTTCCACTCATCCCCGGGCCTTATCCTAACTTGGTGATAGCCACTCTTAAGGTCAATTTTGGAGAAAATGGTGGCTCCGGCTAACATATCAAGCATGTCATCAAGCCTAGGGATGGGAAACCTATACTTGACGGTGATTTTGTTAATGGCTCTACTATCCACACACATTCGCCATGACCCATCCTTCTTGGGAGTTAGAAGGGCCGGGACGGCACATGGGCTTTTGCTAATGCGAATGAAGCCCTTTCTAATGAGTTCCTCTATTTACCTCCGAAGTTCGGCATGTTCCGTGGGATTGAGGTGATAATGAGGAAGGTTTGGGAGAGTGGCCCCCGGGACTAGATCAATTGCATGTTGCACGTCCCGCATGGGAGGGAGTTGATCCGGGAGCTCCGTTGGGAACACATCATGGAATTCTTCTAGGAGTTGTTAGATTTCTATGGGATGTGGATTGGTGGAAGTGGATTCTCCTAGGCAAATGACCACCGCACATAGTGGTACTCCTTGAACTATCTCCTCTTCAAGTTCTTTCCTAGTGATAAGATGAAGACCCTTGGCCAACCCCGAGGTCCCAGTTTGTTTGGGAGTTTGGGTGAGGGATGGGGTTGGAGGGGTGGAGTTCTCCGAGACTTGTGGGGTGATGGGGTGTTGTCCTTGAGGGAGAGTGTCCCTCTTGGCCATGGGACGAGGTGGGGAGGGATTAAGACGGATAGTCTTTCCCTCATGTTCAAAGGTGCACATGTTGCTCGTACCCAAGATGGTGGCATCTACATCATAGAGCCAATGTCTTCCTAGAAGGATGCTACCTACTTCCATGGGTATGATATCACACCATATTTGATCATGGTATGAAGAGAAGGTGAGGGGCACAAGACATTGGGTGTTGGCCGGGATGGAGTTGTTGTTGATCCATGAGACCCGATAGGGATTTGGGTGGGGAGTGATAGTAAGCCCAAGAAGCTTAACGGTATCGGGGGATACGGCATTGACACAACTCCCACTATCCAAGATCACTTTCCTCACATGGCTCCCTATCTTGACAAAGGTGTGAAAGATTGAAGTTCGGCGCCAATCCTCTTCTTGGGGTTTGGTGAGGGTGCACCTAATCACTCCTAGATGGGAGTTGGTAGATGGAGTGGTGTGATCTAGACCCAACTCAAGGTATTGGTGATGTGACCCGACTCAAGGTATTGCTAACCCAAGATGGTTAGCAATGAGATATTGAAGAAAATTTGCCACTTGAGTGCCTCTCTCTCTCCCTCACTAGCTCTCTCTCTTCCTCTCTCTCTAGGGGGCGAACCCCACTCTCTCTCTTCTCCCCTCCCTTGGGCGAACCTGGCCCTTCACCTTCCCTCCCCCCTGCCACCTCAGCTGCCACCTCACCCTCCACCCCTTCACCTTCCCTAGGCCACTTAATACCCCTTCAATTCCCTCCCCATCCCAAGCAACTCTTCATATTCCCTAGGCACCCCTCCACCTTCCAAGGCACCCCTCTCCCTTCCCCAAGCAATTTCCCATCTCCCAAAAGCCCCTTCCCCTCCCCTAGACAACTCCTCCATCTCCCAAGGCCGCCCTTGGCCCTTCCCATCCAGCCAAGTTCGAACCCCTCACTCCCTCCCTTAGCCTTGGCCGACCACCACCTCCACCTGCCCCCAAAACCCATTTGCGTCCCCTTCCATCCCCACCTCCCTCTTGACTCTCTTCTCCCCTACTCAAACCCTCTCACCACCCAAGAGACATCCCTCCACACCCACCATCAGCACCCCTCCACTTCCATTGCTAACCCCCACCTACTCCCACCAAGTTCCTCCACCCTTCTCTTCCCCTTTGATCAGTCTGCAGGTGACAGAGAAAGAGTCGTCTTTCAGAAGCTGTCACGGAGTCATATGCGGCCTCTGAAGACGTACCATACATTTCTGGAAAGGTCGTCCAGTCGGCTTCGTAGGCGAGGTGATTTCATCCCATTCTGAGTTCGGGGCTGTCTGGGAGAGCCGTGCTCCCCTGACTGCGCTAGACTCCCCCTGCAGAGTACCAGAACCCGATTTGAAGCTGTACCACAACAAACGACGGAAGATTCAGACTACGAGCCCTTCTGGAAAGTTCTTCTTCCTCTAGTCCTCTACCAGGATCAAGAAGCAGAACTGCGTTCGGTGTCCAGAGGCCAGAGTTCTCATTTTTCTCCCTCGGCTGGTCGGGTCTGCCTCCCACAACCTGCAGCGACCTGCCTCCACTCTTCTGAGTCTCCCTGTCCGCACTGACATCAGACGGCTGCCCCGTCAGTTTTTCTGTGAAGAGGGCTCGACCACGGTTCCAGAAACTCTGGCAGCTCATGATTCAGAGCTCGGGAGCGGTCGGGGTAACTTCTGCAAGTCACTATTCATATCAAGTAGCTGCTGCCGAGTTACTGTCACCAAGTACCTGAACCTGAAAGGAAGCTGTGCCACGGTGAACCCTAGCAGAACCAGGCCGAGGCCTCTTCATCAAAGTTCTTCCACGTCTGTCCTCTTCCAGGATCTGGAAGCGGAACTGTGTTCGGGTTTCGTGAGACAGAGTTATAGAGATTCTCCTCCGACTGCTCCAAGCGGCCTCCCCAAGTCTGCTACGACCTGTCAGCACCTTCTTGGGTTCCCCGGTCTCCTCCGACCTCATATGGCTTCCCCGTCAATTCTGCTGCGAAGGAGACTCGACCACGATTCCAGAAACTCTGACGGCTCATGATTCAGGGTTCGGGAGCAGCCGGGGTAGCTTCTGCAAGTGGCTGTTCATATCTGGTAGCTGCTGCGGCCAGAATCTGCCACCCTGTTCGTCGCTCGACCCGGACCAGCAGCTGCAGCAGAAGAAATCAGGAAAATTCTGAGCCATCCGAGTGCCAGATACGAAGAACCCCATGCTGGTCTCACCTCCAGCAAAAGTCAGGAACGTGATCTACAGCCCAAGGACCGTCTGGCTGTCAGCCATCACAGCCTGCAAGTGGAAACAACTTTGGCTTCCTTCTTCCGTTCTCCGACGGTTTTCCCGTCCCTGCCTGGCCGGCTTACCGCCCCTCCCTGTGTGGAGGTAGTGTTTGATTGTATTTGATCATCCCTTTCCTGAGGTCACCCTCCTGCGTGAGGTGTAGTGATTGTATTAAGTTGAACAGGTTGAAGCTTCATCGGCGCGGCGTGCGGGTAGCCCACGCTTCCCCGCTCGCCCTCGTCTCCGGCCGGGATCGGCGTCCCCACGCTGATCAGGTGAGCTTCTGGCCACTCATCGTTGCTGGTTTATTACCATTGCTTAGCTTAGTATCGTTCTTAGTTACCCGTCGGTGGTGAGGCGAGCGCCCGACCCAAATCAATCAATTCGAGTGTCCGCCGCGGAGTGAGTTGTGAGAGAGCCGCTACATCCCATGCCCTTGGCGTGCTGGCCGCCCACGGAATTGGGGCATCCCTGGCCCATTGGGGTCCAACCTTAGCTGGCCATACCCTTGGAACATTGAGGTCCAACCTCGGACCCTCACCACTATCGCCGGTCCACCTACGGACCCGGGTGTGTGCGACGTGGGTGAAGCCGCTTGAGTGGGTCCGCCGTTCGGTTCGATTGCTTGTAAATCTAGGTCCAAGGTGCATTGGTCAAGTGGCTGCCACCCCCAAGGGGTTTGTGTCACATCAATTGGGCCTCATACTCTTCTTCCCAATCTAGGGTTCATGATCCTCAACAACACTCTCAAGTTCCTTTTGGGGTGGGGGAGCTTCTTCCTCAATAAGCAAGCTAGATAATCCCTTGGATGGACATTGCTCCGCAAAGTGGCCAAACCCTTGACACCTATAGCATTGTTGTCGCCCACTACCCGGAGTGTTTCCTACACTTGGGCCTTTGGGATTGTCTTCCCTCCGTGGGAGAGGGTGACTAGGGGTGGGCTTGTTTGGAGTGATGGTGGGAGGGGGGTTGTAAGGGCTTAATGGGGTACTCCCACTTGGATTTGGGGCTTTCATGGGGGTGGCCGGAATGGGTCGTGGTCGCATGTTTTTGGGATCGGCCGGTCGGGGAGTAGCAAATCGAGGGATCCTAGAGAATCTTTCTACATCCCTTGCTATTTGATAGGCTAGCTCAAGGTTATCAACATCTCTCATGAAAAGTTCTCTCTTGATGTGACTTTGAAGTCCATTCCTAAAGCGAGACAAGGTAATGGCCGGGTCCTCATTAACTCGGCACTTCAAAAGATAGGAGTCAAACTTCTCAATATATTCTACCACGGTCTTCCCTTATTGGGTGAGGCTTTGCCATTCATCTAAGAGCATTTGATGGTAGGATTGGGGAAGGTATTTGTTCCTAAGTTGATTCTTCATACCCTCCCAAGTATCAATAGGCTCTTCCCGCCTAATCCTTCTTAGACCCTCTTGGTTTAGCCAATAAGTTTTGGCTAATTTAGTGAGATGCATTTTGGCCAATCTTACCCTTCTTTGGTCGGTCATAGGGTACCATTCAAAGTATTGGTCCATGGCGGTCTCCCATTCTAAGTAGACACTTGGTTTATGGGAACCATCAAAGTTTGGGGCCTCTACTTTAATCATCCTTAAGAGAGGGTCATCCGGGTCGTCCCGTGGACGCCTTTCATGAATGTGATGGTGGCGAGGCCTCTCATAGTCATGGTAGGGGTCAAGGTCCAAGTCCTCCCTATAAATTTCAGCATGTGGGTGATGGGCTCTTGGTCCATTGTTCCTTGGGTGGAACTCATCCCTATGAGGCTCAACATGGGGAGGGTGGACTCTTGGGTCATTGTTCCTTGGGTGGAACTCATTCCTATGTAGCTCACCATGTGGTGGATGGAGTCTTGGTTCATTATTCCTTGGATGAGGGTCTTCCCTATGAGGTTCAACATGTGGAGGGTGGACTCTAGGTTCATTGTTCCTTGGGTGGAACTCATGCTCTTCTAGCCGAGCAATTCGAGTGGAAAGGGACTCAAGTTGGGAAAGAATGTTGGTAAGGGCAGCATCTACCCTATTCATTTGGCCTTGGGGTTCCTCCCTAGGAGCATCTTGGTTGAGTTGAGGATTGGGATCCATTGGTGGATCTGAAGATGAAGGATCGGGTCGGTAACTAGCACCACTACGGGTGGACATGCAAGACAAGGGACAAATGAGGTTGGACACACAATGCAAAGGTCCTAGGACTTAGACTTGATAGAGACAAGTCAATGACTTGCTCTGATACCAATTGATGTGACACAACCTCGGACCTAATGCAAGCAAGCACAATCGCATTCAAATGGGCCGAATTGGGCCACCGCTCTATTGACACTCACCCAAGCCCGGGGTAACTTGGCAATGCCAAGGTGAGGTTGAGGGGTTGGGCCCTTGCTGGTAGAGGGCCAGCAAGACCAAGATGGGATTCCCAATGGGTGTGGATGCCCAATTCAAGGGGGCCGACAAAGTGCCAAAGGCACCGGTTGCACTTCTCCCACGGTGATCACTCAAGACAACGGGGCTTCAAGATCGGGCTCTCACTCGCATAACCAGCGGAATTAAGAACTAATATTGAAAGACAAGCACTAAATGGAGTGAAGGTTTGAGCACTTACTCGACCGGTTTGAAGAAACCGGTCCCGATCGGAGACGAGGGCGAGCGGGGAGGCGAGTGGATCCCCACACGCCGCGTCGGGGTAGCTTGACCTGCCCAAACAAGTTACAACACTACACCTCTCGTAGGAGGGGGATCTTGGGGTGGGGGTTAAGGGATATTATAACCAAAATTACCTCCGCACAGGGAGGGGCCTTCAGCCGGCCAAGCGGGGAGGGGAAACTAGGATTAAAAGCGTAAGAAGTTGGGAAGCCGAATCTACCTGCTGTCTGGGAGGGAGGACTGACAGTCTAAGTTGGGGCTGCAGAAATTGATACAGAATTTTGCTGATGGCGAGACTAGAGGGAAACTCTTCGTGACTGGTACTGGAATACCTCAAAATGTTTTAAATTTCTCTGGTACCACTGCTGACTGGGGTGGAGCTTCGAACAGAGTGGCAAGTTCTGGGACTGGCAGCTTCAGGTTTCCAACCGCAAGTTGCAGAGAATGCTTCGATGGCTCCCAGACTCCAAATCGAGAACCGTCATAGTTGTTGGAATCGTGGACGCGTCTTCTTCACAGAAAAACTAACGGAGATGCTAAAAGATGCCGGAGAAGACCTGGAGGCGCTGAACAAGGATGACTGGTTGGTGTAGACTGTGGGGAAGTAGATCCGTGCAGTAGAGGGAGAAAATTGATAACTTCTACTACTGGATGCCGAACAGAGTTCTGCTTCTTGATTCTGAAAGTAGACAGGGCGATGAAGAACTTTGTAGAAGAGCTTTGGAACTGATTCCGCCGGGGTTAGTCGTGGCAGAGCTTCTCCTCAGGTTCAGGGCTTCAGCAGAGGCAGTTCTGAGCAGTCGTGGGAGAACGGAGATCCCGAGCAGTACACAGCTCAGATGAAGACGAAACCACTTCTGTTGCGAAGGAGACAGGGAGACGCTTCTGTGGATGCCTCTTGGGCCTTCAGATTCAATGGGAGGAGGTTGTGGTGGCTTCTGCAAACTACTAGTTCATCAGCATCATCTGGACTGCAAGCAGCAACTTTGACAAAGCCTTCACTTGACCTAGAAAGTAGAAGAAGAAGGAAGTATATGGTGGAAGGGGAAGAATGGGGGTGATGTAGAGGGTGTCTAATGGTGGAGGGGAGGTGGAGGAAGAAGGGGAGGGTGCAAGTTTCAGCAAGGGAGTATGGGGGTGGGTTGCAAGTGAATGGTGGGCATGGAGGGGAAGGGGGCGAATATGGCCTAAGGGGAGGGGATGGGGGCGGCCCAAGCTTGGAGGGAAGGAGTTTCAAATTCAAAATGGCTTTGGAAGTTGGGGGATTGTGTGGGGAAGAGGGGTGATTGTGTTGGAATGGGGAAGGTAGTGTTGGAATGGGGAGGAATCTCCTTGGAACTAGGGGGAAGTGGAGTAATGGTGGCTATGGGAAGTGGAGTGGCTTTAATGGGGTAGGTGGGGGTTGGAAGTTGGGAGGGAGGAGGAGGAGAGAGAGAAAGGGGCGAACCCCATAGTGGAGGAGAGAGAAGGAGGGATAGAGAGAGAGGTGGGATGGGGAATCACTCCCTTAGGGCTTCTCACCCAACTATAGGATTACTCCACTAGAACTAGATTTGACTACTCAAATGGAAATCTTTTGTATTGAATCATTCATTCCCTCCAAATGAAGGAAATGGGGCCCTATATATAGGAAACCCACATTTTACAATAAGTCCCTTACAAAAGACTCAATAACAAATAACCGAAGGGGTAGGGGGGGCTCATGGGCCAAGCCCGAAGAATTGGGCCCAATAGCACATTACACAATCTAATGACACTCAAACTTAGGAAAATAAATGCAAGACCTAGGGACATGACTCAAATAAAATGAAAATTACATCAAATGACTCAAGAAGATAGCACAAAAGGGATAATTGGGCCTTTATAGAGAGAGGCCCGAACTCAAACGATGTCGGAGTGTGAAGAAGACCCTTGCCAATGGGAGTTGTGGACGATGCCTCCATCACTCCGTCTAGGCGGCATCCCGATCTAGAAAACCTGGTGGAAACCCTTGAAAAGATGACTCTCATCCTGGGGGATGAAGATAGACTAAAAGACACTTCAAGGGCTTGCAATAGCCTTCTCCACAACCTAGAACCTAGGAAGTAGCTCCACAAATGCATGAACGTCCGAATGGAGTTCGTCCCAAAATCGTGACAAACACGCCAGATCTTGTGCGGGTGGAGGAATGGTGAGGTTTAGGGGCTTGGGAGGTGGAGATATGTGGTTCTAGGGTTAGGGAAAGGTGTTGGAAGAAGAGTGGAGGTGATAGAATGAGATAATGGGGTGTTAGGACCCCTTATAAGATGGTTCGGTTAAGACTCGGCCGGGCCGGTTCGCCGCCACCGGTCGACCAGTGCGGGAGCGGCGGTCGACCGGTAGCCCCAAAAATCCCCATTTTTGTATTTTTTGATTCTTTTTCTTTTCTCTTTTTTTTCTTTTTTTTATATAGGGGGACCATCATCTGACCTTCTGATTGGAACCAACATTATGAAGTGGAGAGAAAGAGAAGATATGGAGATTTGAGGAAAGTTCTCTAACTCCCCCTCAGAAGTTGCCTTAGGTCTAGCATCGCTGGGTCCACATTTATTTAACCAAGGAATATCTGGCCTTAGAAATACTTTTCAAGGAGGGCTATATGTATAAATACATTCAAGTACGCAGGAGTGTATATGAACACACAAGGTATTAAAAGTAAATATATACAATATGCATGTTAATCTACCCTTGATGCATATGAGTTTCTACAAGTGCAATTCTTATCCTAAGTGCAGACCTATGTATGTATGCTCTCACCCTTGCACATCCCAAGTTCTTTTCTTATCTTGCTAAATTGATCCTGGTTTAGGGGTTTTGTGAAAATATCAGCTAGTTGATTGTGTGTCTCAATGAAATTCAGTTCAAATACCCCTTTTCCTACATGATCTCTCAGGAAATGATGTCGAATGTCAATGTGCTTTGTCCTAGAATGTTGAACATGATTTTTTGACAAGCTGATTGCACTGGTATTATCACACAAGATTGGCACACATTTCATTTCAACATCCAAATCAAGCAATTGATTTTTGATCCAAAGTACTTGAAGAGTTATCTAGAGGGGGGGTGAATAGATCAATCACCCAATAAAACTGACTACAGCAGCTACTAGTGCGGAATTAAAACAAGCTACTGCAGGACGGTCTGAAAGCACTCAATCGCAATCAAAATATAACAAATCAAGTAGATCAGCCCTTATGCGATCCTAAACAACCATCTACTGAACGATGAACAAAATGCAAAGATGAACACAAGTCACAAAGCAATCGCACAGAAGACAGGGGTTTTAGGTGGTTCAACCTCAATCCAGAGGTCTACATCCACCCTACACTAAAACCATAGTGTGGCTTCACTGCTGACTTACAGCTTGCCGCTGATCCACAGCTTCGGGGACAAATCCCTACAAATCGCTGAGCGTTACAGCTTGCTGTCCAGAGGAATCCTCCTCTGCTCCTACTGACTCACAGCTTGACGGAACAAGAGTTTCGAAGAAAATAAAAGAAACAAACGAAAAATCAAAGCTCTGATGGAAATGTAGATCAAATAGTGAGCAAATCAGCTCTGGGTCTGAACCAGGAGACTGATGACAAAACTCTCTCAAATAGCTCTCCCAAATCTCTTTTCTCAAAGCTCTCGCTCTTCTTCTTTCTGGATCATGCTGGCTCTTGCTCTCTCTGCTTCAAATCTCTTTTCACGATCAGTCTTCTCTTGAAGGAGAATCTTCTTGTTTATAGGCAGCAGCAGAGAGGTAGGGCGCGTGCTCACCATGTTTCCCGCCCAATTGCCTTATCCAAATCTGACATTTCTAGGTCACGTGGCAGCATCCCAGCTCGACTGCTTTCCACGTGTCATGATCCTGGCACATCTTGGATTCTTGGATCACGTGCCATTCTCAACTTCCCTGAACGAGCATCCTGTCAAAATGTCAGACTCGAAGTCAGCTTAAGACAGTTATGCAAGAGATAAAGAATTGCACGGAGTTGATATATTGTCATAACCAAAGTGCACAGACTCAGATCTGCATTAGATTACATATGCACGGACTTAATGTTCGCGCAGCACACATGTGCACATACTTGATATATCCCCAGAGTGGAAGTGCATAGAGTATGTGTGTGCGAGATACAGAAGGTGCACTGACATAGTGTGTGCATAAGCATGGAATGCGCTGACTATGTATGTGCAAAGTGCAAGCGTTGCACTGACCCGATTTGCCGTGGGCAACTTTGCACAGACTTTGTTCGTGCAAGAGAAAAACGGTTGCACAGACTATGTTATGCAACATGCCTACACTTACACAGACTCAAGTCGGATAAGACTCTTATGCACAGACTTCCCAAATACATGTGCACAGACTTTATCCGTGCACGGAAATGGATTGCACAGACCTTCTACTATGTGCGATAATGTTATGCATAGACTCAACCAAAAAAAATAAATAAAGTGAGACATGCACAGACTTATTATGCAGCATGCCTTGACTTGCACAGACTCACGACTTACAGACTACTCATGCACAGGCAAGCCAATCAATTATGTATAGACTTTATGTGCATGGTGCAAGAGTTGCAGCGACTTGATGACGTGCAACAGCAATTGTTGCACTGACTTTGTAAGCTTAGATCTGGCATGCACTGACTTGGTCATGTGCAGCAACGACGGTTGCACCGACTTGATGCAAGTATGCACAGACTTTATTCAGTTGAAATACAGTATGCACAGACTCAATACAGAATGGACTAAGTGTTGCACTGACTCTATTCTTATGCAAAGACTAAGAGTAAAATCCCAACATCATTTATGATCAACTGACTTGTAAAAGTCATCAAAATGCATATCAAAATACACACATCATCGTGTCAAGATAAAGTTGACAAAATCAACACTTCAGTCAACCAAGTCAAACTAGACTGTTGCCATCACTCAAAACAATTCATCATATTGCCAATCATTTAAAACAATTCAGCCCAAAGTAGTACACATACTGCTCAAAATAATTCATCATATTGCCAATCATTTAAAGCAATTCAGCCCAAAGCAGTACACATACTGCTTATCAATCCAGAGGAGATCCAACATTCTCCCTCATCATACCATCTCAGAAAAGACCCAACATTCTCCCCTTTTTTGATGATGACAACCACAATGGCCCCAATGGCAATCCCAAAAATGAATGCCATAACGATGATGCATTTTGATGAGACATGAAGCATAGTCCAATGATATGCATGCAAATGCAAGCTCTATTAAGATGCTCCCCCTGAATTTATGACTCCTCCTGCTTAATCAAAATAGTCTGAACTCTATTAAGAACTCTCCCCTAAATACATAGTCTCTCCCCCTATGCCAATAGAACGCGAACGCAATGCAATCCTTCCTTTCCCCTTCTACTAGATAGAGACAATAAACTCTCCCCCTTTGCCATCAGCAAATAAGGAGGATAACAAGGGATAATACAGAAACCAATGAGAATAGAGAAGACTGAACAACATTCTAGGTAAAGGTTCAGAATATGAGCAAATATAGAATAGTTCTTCAGGTATACGAATCAAGCAATGTGCATTCTTGATATCATTCAGGTTTAACAGTTATAGAAAGTAGAGTGAATTCACTGACTCTCTGAAATAGGGTTATAGTGTCCGTTTATAGCAGTGAACCTAAGTCACATAACCGTAATAGACTAGTTCAAGACAATATCTTACTGATTTCAGAATCAATGAATATCAAGAAGAGGGACCTGAATGTGTATTAAGTTAAACAGTTGACACTTCATAACAATTTGAACTTGAAGGGTTACAGCATACTCTTTCACTTTTGATTTTGAATCTGAACTCGGTGGACAGATAAGTGCCATTTATGCCGTTGACATTAAGAGTACACATGGGTTAGATGCAAGTACCCCCAATTACTAAGCATAAACTACTATATCTACCTCTGATCAAAATTACCAAGATGATTTGCACCTTTGACATTAAGGGTACACGTTTATCAGACGCCAGTATCCCTAGTTATTCAGTGAAACCAGCCATATAGATTTGACCATATGATCAGAGGTAACATGAGACACTTCATGACATGATGTCCTCTCCACTTCTTTGATGGAGGGTTCAGTTTCTCATTGCAATTCAGTCATTGCTCTGCCACTTTGTTCATTTCTTTCATTACAGATTTCATTTTTGCTATCCTTTTTACTATTCAAGGTGACTTGTTTAAAAACAATACCCATTATAGTCTCCCCAGTCTAGACTTCACAAGAATTGGAATGTTCAGATACCATAAAGATCTTTCCTATTAAAATCATGAGAGAAAGGTTAAGAGCTATAAACATTTTTGAAGAGGTGTGGTCTCGCGTTGGTCCTGAGCGGGCTGTGGATCACCGGAAAGTGAACTGCAAGAAAGGGAAACAGATCAGGGGGCCCAGGGATGAGTCCCTGGGGGAAACCCTCCGATGCTTAAGTCAGTAGAGCTATGATGGGAACAATATAGGGAGGAAGTAGCTTCTGCGCGAGATCCCTCTCCACCAGAAGGGTGAAGTGGTTCCTGCTCAGGAGTTGTGAGCGTGTGATTGCCCTTACCTTTCACCGGAGGGTACCCCTGGGTTAAATAGTGCGCCGTCTTCTGGAGTCCTGTAAGTCGAGGGGTTTCAGGTGGGGGTTACGTCCTCGACGTGGGCTTTTATCGCCTTATCGTGTGAGCGTTATCACCTTGGGGAGCTGGAGTCCCTCACCTTTATGAATTCCTACCCACAGAGGACTCTTAACCACTGCATGGATAAGCAATCGTCGGCCGCCCCGAGCTCAGAAAGGCCAGCCTTATCCGGGCGGTAGGCTTAGCTCGGACGAAGATAGGTCGGATTGGTCGACATGCGCCTTCTTCCACTGGGCGGAGAGATAGCTCGGGCATGGACCTTTCCTGTGACCTGACCGACGCTCGGGCCTTCCGAGCCTAGAGGCCGCCTAGGAAGGTAGTATCCTCGAGCGAAACTTTTATTGGGCTTTCTCACCTAAGTGGGCCCCAGGGGGCTGTCACTTGGCTGAGTTGAGCCTTGTTGGGCCCTGAGGGGCCTAGTTCGGCTGCTCTTAATTGGGCTATAGAAATCCCCCTCTCCACTTGTCCCCCTCCTACTCCCGAGCCTTAATAAGCTCGGAGGAGTAGCCGTTTGGGGTTTTGGACCAGCGTGGCTCAGGTGGGTGGAAATTTGGCAGTGTAATGAAGCCACATGTCGTGGTCACCTAGGCCCGTAATAATTGCAATCCTGACGGATTTGAAATGAAGGGGCCCCCTTTTCTCGGAGGTTGGAATGATGTGCCGCCTCCCGCGTGGGTTTATAGGCGTTGGGCGCTGGTTGTCATCCCAGACTCTTTCCGTTGTTAGGGTTTTGGCTTTCCTTTGCTTCTTTACTCTTGGGGCTCTTTGATGCCCCGTGAGAACACAGCGGAGGAGTAAAAACTTGCGGCGGCGTTTGAGGAGTTGGCGAAGATAACTGCGGAGGCGGTCCGGCAGCTTCCTCCTCCCCCGGAATCTTCGAGGTCTCGAGAGAGCTCTTTTTCAAGTTCTTCCTCAGAATCCATGGTGGGCTAGCGCTCAAATGCCGAGGGATGGGGCGACGAACCGGTGGTGAGAGCACCGGTCCCAAACTGCAGTGAGTTGGGGGAAGCTGAGGTGAAGAGGCTGGAGCATCAATTTTGCCTGCCTCACAAGTATGGCTTTGCTGCTGCTGCCCCGTATGAGACGAGCCTGGATTCTCGCACGGGCCACATCTGCATCTTTCTTCTGGTGTGGAAGAGCGGGTTTCGCCTCCCCTTCGAGCCCTTCGTCCTCACGCTTCTCAACTTTTTCCAGTTAGCACCCATCCAGTTTGTAGCTAACTCGTACCTTCTCTTCTCCGCCTTCCGAATCCTCTATCGTCAGTGCAGGGTTCCTCCTTCCTTGGACCTCTTCCACTATTTCTTCGAGTTGAAGGTGCACCCGTCGGCGGGGAAGGGTTTTTACTTCATCCAGGCGAGGAGGAATAGGAGCTATATCTCGCTGGCGGCGAAGGATTCTTCGCATAAAGGGTGGAAGACCCAATTTTTCTAGGCGAGGATTAATTCGGTGGAGGAAACTTGGAGGTGCCAAGTAATGCCCAATTTCCACCCGAATATCCCTCCCCGGCAGGAGGAGTTCCCCCCACATGTGGAGGAGTACGCTGCTCGTTTGCTGAAAACTCGCCAGTCTACCGAGGAGCTGGTTGTTGACACCCGTTTTTTCATCGATAAGCTGAGTCGTTTCTCTTACTCCCATTAGTTGATGCCCTAAGTTGTCCATCATTCATCGGGCCATTTTTTCTGGCACGTCCTGGGCCCATTTTTGTGGCCTCCCTCCTTGGTGAAGACCATATCGGTTCAGGACTTATTGGGCCTTGGCTTTGATTAATTGAACGTGTGTTATGAAAATCAAGTGTCCAAAAACATGCACGGTCCACAATCAGCCGTTCATAACTAGGGCGGTTGAAGATAGACCGTTCATACATTTTGGTTAATTTCTGAGGATTTTTTGAATATTCACCGACAGGCTTTTGTTCGGCCCTATTAGACTCGTTCAAACGAATGGACGGGCATATTCCAACCGCATTTATCTCAGAGTCCTCCGCGTGCCAACTTTCTCAGGTAATTACCCAATTACTTGAATTACCACCAACAGGGTTAAAACGGTTAGTTGTTGGCCGCCCTACATTTGAACGGTCTTATTTGAACCGTTCATATTGGAGGGTCCGACGGCGGACGTTTCGGTCAGTTCGAGCGATAATTGGGTTAATTTCCTAATTTTTTGAATTTCCACCGACAGTGTTGGACAGTCTGTACTGGACCGCCCATCAGCTTGAGCAGTCTATCGTAAGACCGTTCATCCTTTCGATTAGTGATTTTTAACAGATTTTTATCCCTTTTATGCATGGTTTTATCCCTGACTTCTCTTGTCGATTTCTCCGTGGATAATCAACCTTTTTTGATGCCGTTTCGATTGGATAAGAGATTATGATAATATCTATGATTTATCTTTTATAATTTTGACCTAAAAACAGCTCTAAACCCTAGTTTCGGGGCGGGCTTTCTAGGCTCTATAAATAGACCCTAATGGCCGGACTGAAAAGGGGGGAAATTTTGGTCGACGGCGAAGCCCTGCCGCATTCTTGAGCGACCTAGCACCAAGGAGGGAGGCTTTCTACGTCCATACAAGCCTCCAGTTCAGGGAGTAGTTTGGTCTTGAATCTTTTCGTTCATAGTTTTCATCACTTTCCCTTCATTGCATGCATCGTTTCCTCCCTACGTCCTCATTTTTTCTCATTATCATGCACACATCCACCCACGCTTTTGTCACCCTAACTCCCAGGTATCCCCCTTGCCATTCGTTTATGTTCATTTCTTCTTATATTGACATTTACTACACCGTCCAGTTCTAATTTAGGTCTTTTCTGTGTGTTTCTTACGTTCTTTTGCAGGTCAGCAATCATCAGCACGAGGCCCATCCCCTCCGACTGGCCGGGGAGGGTGGAGGTTGGACCCCTTGCAACTTACTGCGTGGTGGACTTGAGAAAAATATATCTACATCCCCTTTTGTGTAGATATATTTTTCTCCTCGCACAAGTCCACCACGCAGTAAGTTGCAAGGGGTCCAACCTCCACCCTCTCCGGCCGGCTGGAGGGGATGGGCCTCGTGCTGATGATTGCTGACCTGCAAAACAACGTAAGAAACACACAGAAAAGACCTAAATTAGAACTGGACGGTGTAGTAAATGTCAATATAAGAATAAATGAACATAAACGAATGGCAAGGGGGATACCTGGGGGTTTTAAACCCCTAGGGTGACAAAAGCGTGGGTGGATGTGTGCATGATAATGAGAAAAAATGAGGACGTAGGGAGGAAACGATGCATGCAATGAAGGGAAAGTGATGAAAACTATGAACGAAAAGATTCAAGACAAATCTACTCCCTGAACCTGAGGCTTGTATGGACGTAGAAAGCCTCCCTCCTTGGTGCTAGGTCACTCAAGAATGCGGCAGGGCTTCGCCGTCGACCAAAATTTCCCCCCTTTTCAGTCCGGCCATTAGGGTCTATTTATAGAGCCTAGAAAGTCCGCCCCGAAACTAGGGTTTAAAGCTATTTTTAGGTCAAAATTATAAAAGATAAATCATAGATATTATCATAATCTCTTATCCAGTCGAAACGGCATCAAAAAAGGTTGATTATCCACGGAGAAATCGACAAGAGAAGTCAGGGATAAAACCATGCATAAAAGGGATAAAAATCTGTTAAAAATCACCAATCGAAAGGATGAACAGTCTTACGATAGACCGCTCAAGCAGATGGGCGGTCCAGTACAGACCATCCAACACTATCGGTGGAAATTCAGAAAATCAGGAAATTAACCCAATTATCGCTCGAACTGACCGAAACGTCCGCCGTCGGACCCTCCAATATCAACGGTTCAAATAAGACCGTTCAAATGTAGGGCGGCCAACAACTAACCGTTTTAACCCTGTCGGTGGTAATTCAAGTAATTGGGTAATTACCTGAGAAAGTTGGCACGCGGAGGACTCTGAGATAAAGGCCGTTGGAATATGCCCGTCCATTCGTTTGAACGGGTCTAATAGGGCCGCACAAAAGCCTGTCGGTGAATATTCAGAAAATCCTCAGAAATTAACCAAAATGTATGAATGGTCTATCTTCAACCGCCCTAGTTATGAATGGCTGATTGTGGACCGTGCATGTTTTTGGACACTTGATTTTCATAAAACACGTTCAATTAATCAAAGCCAAGGCCCAATAAGTCTTGAACCGATACGGTCTTCACCAAGGAGGGAGGCCACAAAAATGGGCCCAAGACGTGCCACAAAAAATGGCCCGATGAATGATGGACAACTTAGGGCATCAACTAATGGGAGTAAGAGAAATGACTCAGCTTATCGGTGAAAAAACGGGTGTCAACAGATGCCCCTCCTTAACGTCCTCTTTGCAGGGGAGCGAGCGGAGGTGAAGCAGAGGTGACATGGAACATGGAGCTGGAGCGGAAATGCAACGGAGTGGACCGAAAAAGCAGGCGTTAAGGTAAAACGACACCCGTTTCTACCAACAAGTGTTGAGAATCTTCCGAAAAACTCTGAACCGAATGTAAGGAATGATTAGACCAAAAGTGACGCCAATCTGGAGGAACTAAACTAAAATGAAACAAATCGACAAGGCCAACCTCAAGGAGGACACAATCCCATGGTCCAATGAGGGGGCCACAAAAGAAAATAGGCTAAAGCTCCAGACGGGGACCTTTCAATCAACCAAACCAAACGAATCGACCAAAGAAAACCTTCCAATTCATAGTGGAATTAGTTCTTCTTACTCGAGCATTCGAACATACAGCTGACCATCACTGATGGGACATTCTTCAAGCAAACCATGGGGCATGAAAGCTTAAAAGATGCGTATGATGCAAGCTGGGCTAAAAAATAAAAGAAATCGTAAAAACAAATGCGAAGAAAGATTAAAATATAAAATACGAAAGAATAATATTGCTAAGCTGAGAATATTAGAGTCAAGATACCATCTGCAACCACAGTGTGCAGGATAGAACCGTCCTCCCCATGACATCCCAACTTAACGGCCTATCCGAAGATTAAGTACATGTCCTGGATCATCATTGTTTTTGTTGAAGGGGAACATCAGATCCTAGAACACGTAGATAACCGACTGGTTCCCGAGATAATACAATATAATACCATATAGTAATGCAGTAAGGGATATAGGGATAGAAGGCCATACCTGACTTACCTGTACAGGCGAAACGGCACGTGAAAGCTTGGATTGCTGTACGTGAAATTGTTAGCAAGCTTTACCAAAAAAAATCAAAATCCATCAATTGAAGTGCAACCAACATTAAAGAATGCACGGTTAAGAATAAACCGCTCCAAGTAGAACGGTTACTGGTTAGCCGCATATATCAGGGAATTTGAACCGACCTAAGAAGCTTACCATTGAGTATAAATGGTCGGTGGAGAACCGCACAACCCCATGGACGGTCTATCGCTAGACCGCGCAACTCCTGTAACTTCGAAAAAAAACAAACCCTTCGTCTCCCTCCACCGTAACCGACGGTGGAGGGAACGAAGGCCAAACTAGGGCCATTCTACCCTTCTCAACCCCTCTCTCTACCTCTCAGTCTCCCCTCCATTCCCTTGCACCCTCTCCATGCGCCAGAAGCACCAAGCAAGGCGCTCCGGGATGGCCGGGGAAGAGACGACCATGCCGCCGCCGTCGACGACTGCTACCGCGGCACACACCGAAGAATTACCGTCGGAGAGGGTCACACCCACGCCTGCGGCCGAGGGAGAAGCCGGTGCGATCGTGGCCGTGGAGGAGGTCCCTGCTGCGGACGAGGACGCTGGAGAAGAAGCACCGCCGGAGAAACTGGCCAAAAAACCACGGGACCCCAAGGGAGGTCAAAAAATTAAAAACCCTCCCCATTTCCATTTTTTTCTTTATTTTGAGCCATGCATGCTAGCTTAGGGGGGTTTAGAGGGCTTAGGTGGCTGGTTGGGGGGCTATGGTAGCCTCCCCGCCAGCCAGGGAACCTCCACCGTCGTCGGGGAAGACGATGGTGGGACGGTTCAACAGAAACCGCACAAACAAAAATATGCGGCCCTCATCGGACCGCTCAACATTATACGGGCTAGGACTAGCCGTTCAATACCACACAGCAAACGAACCAAACCAAAGCAAGGACGGTGAAGGGGTCACCGTTCAAACAGTAAACGGGCCACATAGGTCCGTTCAAATACCCATTCAATGCCAAACTAAACGGTCCCCATAGGACCGTCCAAGATAAGAATGGTGGAAGGAAGACTGTTCTTTAAGCTGTGAGTTGAATTCTTGAGGATCTTATTTGAATGACACAAAGTGCAAAACTAAATTACTAAAATGCATCTAAAAATGAATGAAATGAATGCAGGGGAAGCGTAGGACCCGCACCTCGTGGCTGCAGGTCCGCGCAGTGTACTTGGCACTGCAGGACTTCCAGAGGGAGCGGTTGGCTGCCATGGGGTTCGCCCCCTTCCTGAGTATTGAGGTGTGTCGCTTCGACGTAGCTCTGTTCTATGCCCTGCACGACTGCTGGGACCCAGTGAGTCGGACATTCCTTTTCCCATGGGGGCATATGGTCCCCACGCTAGAGGATGTGGCCAGGCTCACGGGCCTACGCGTGCACGGGTCACCGGTTAGCGGGACTACCTTTCCCGACTACCGGGGGTTGGCTCGGGAGTTGTTGGGCTTACAGCTGCGGCGCCCTGAGCGGCAGTCGACCCTCCTACCCCGGGCTGCTCTCCAGGACAACCTGGGTTTATGACGAGCGGGTGTTGCGGTTGGCGATCTACCGGAGGAGCACCTGGAGCGGCTGATAGGGCTGGCACGGCCGAGAGTTGCTGCAGGACCAGGAGTGGAGGCTGACCGAGTGCTGAGGCGGTTTCTGATGCTGATGTTTGGGCGACTCCTCTTCTCCACGTGAGCAGACGTGATGAGCTGCCGGTTCCTTCCCTTCCTCTAGGAGCTGGAGCACGTGGGCGACTACGCTTGGGGAGCGGCAGCCCTTGCCTTCCTCTTCGACACTCTGAGTTCGACGGTGCGTCGGACGATGCTTGGGGGCTTCTCCCCTTTACTCCAGGTACGACTCTTACCCTAGACTTAATTATGCGACTATGTGTGTTTCCCTACATGCTGACACAGTGCTATGATGCAGGTGTGGGCCTACGTGTACCTGCGTGGGCTGGGCAGAGGCGAGGAGACTTGTCCTGGGCTCCTGCCGATCGCACGGAGGTGGACAACACCTCGGGAGATGGCGGCCCTGAGACGACAGGTCCGGGAGTTGCAGGATGACCTGGACGCTCTACCGTATACCTCGGTATGCTTCTAGACTCAGATACTCTAGTTAAAATGTAATTCTTATATGGTTATGATGCTGATGAGACTTTTTATTCTATGCAGGTACGGTGGACACCCTACACGGGGGAGAGCCAGGAGGGCCAGCCGTGGGTGACTGAGGCCCTCGCCTTCTCCGGACGAGACGTGTGGCTTCACTGTATGAATGTGGTGGAGCCACTACACTTCAGGTTGGTGATGAGGACCACCGGGGTCCATCAGCCGGCCGTGGAGTTCCCTACGCCTGAGAAGGCGGGGGAGCGGGTGACCAGGATGACATGGGGGCTCGGTGACGCGTACGACTGGACAGCGAGGACGCCACCTAGATCACCGACTGGACCGCACGAGGGCGAGTGGTGACCGCCCGGGCTGAGAGCGACAGTGCGTACTACACCGCGTATGCACGGCACTACCGGGACCAGGTGTTCCGGGGTGGTCACCGACCGGTACGACTTCTAAACTTGAATTCTTTCTATTATGCTTACGATTCCTATATGATGATGCACTGACACATGGGCTTCTAAATGCAGCTGGACCCTGCGGGACGAGTGGCGGAGTTGCAGGGACTTCTGCACTCTACCATCAGGGAGCGGGATGAGGCCCGGTAGGCCCTGGCCTTACTGGTGAGTCTTCTACACCTTACACTCTTTAAATTATGCAATTCTATATGATTATGATTATGCATGTGACTGACCTGGAGTATTTGGATGCAGCGTGCCGAGGGTGCTCAGAGGGTGAGACCAGACTCTTCCTCCTCCACGACCCAGACTCCGGCCGACCGATCTGCGAGAGATGCGGAGTTCACTCAGATGGTAGCGCGGGCCAAGGCGGCCGAGGTGGCGCTCACTGAGAGGGTACGCAATTCTAAATTTCCCCTTGCTTATTGTGCTTATGAATGAAATGCTTATGGTACTACCTAATAATGATATGCAGACGGCCGAGCTGACCCGCCTCCAGATAGAGCTAGAGCAGAGCCGGGTAGTGGCTAGGGAGGAGGTGGCCCGGGTGCGCGAGGAGGCCGCGCGGAGTCGACCGGCAGACGCAGTGGAGACGGCACTCCTCCGGGCCGAGCTAGAGCGACTACGAGCCGGTGCTACCGAGGCGGACCGTTACCCGGCTGGCCGACTACCCGGTGTAGAAAAATATATCTACACAAAAGGGGATGTAGATATATTTTTCTCAAGTCCACCACGCAGTAAGTTGCAACGGGTCCAACCTCCACCCTCTCCGGCCGGCCGGAGGGGATGGGCCTCGTGCTGATGATTGCTGACCTGCAAAACAACGTAAGAAACACACAGAAAAGACCTAAATTAGAACTAGACGGTGTAGTAAATGTCAATATAAGAAGAAATGAACATAAATGAATGGCAAGGGGGATACCTGGGGGTTTTAAACCCCTAGGGTGACAAAAGCGTGGGTGGATGTGTGCATGATAATGAGAAAAAATGAGGACGTAGGGAGGAAACGATGCATGCAATGAAGGGAAAGTGATGAAAACTATGAACAAAAAGATTCAAGACCAAACTACTCCCTGAACTGGAGGCTTGTATGGACATAGAAAGCCTCCCTCCTTGGTGCTAGGTCACTCAAGAATGCGGCAGGGCTTCGCCATCGACCAAAATTTCCCCCCTTTTCAGTCCGGCCATTAGGGTCTATTTATAGAGCCTAGAAAGCCCGCTCCGAAACTAGGGTTTAGAGCTATTTTTAGGTCAAAATTATAAAAGATAAATCATAGATATTATCATAATCTCTTATCCAGTCGAAACGGCATCAAAAAAGGTTGATTATCCACGGAGAAATCGACAAGAGAAGTCAGGGAAAAACCATGCATAAAAGGGATAAAAATCTGTTAAAAATCACCAATCGAAAGGATGAACGGTCTTACGATAGACCGCTCAAGATGATGGGCGGTCCAGTACAGACAGTCCAATACTGTCGGTGGAAATTCAGAAAATCAGGAAATTAACCCAATTATCGCTCGAACTGACCGAAACGTCCGCCGTGGAACCCTCCAATATGAACGGTTCCAATAAGACTGTTCAAATGTAGGGCGGCCAACAACTAACCGTTTTAACCCTGTCGGTGGTAATTCAAGTAATTGGGTAATTACCTGAGAAAGTTGGCACGCGGAGGACTCGGAGATAAAGGCGGTTGGAATATGTCCGTCCATTCGTTTGAACGGGTCTAATAGGGCCGCACAAAAGCCTGTCGGTGAATATTCAGAAAATCCTCAGAAATTAACCAAAATGTATGAATGGTCTATCTTCAACCCCCCTAGTTATGAACGGCTGATTGTGGACCGTGCATGTTTTTGGACACTTGATTTTCATACAACACGTTCAATTAATCAAAGCCAAGGCCCAATAAGTCTTGAACCGATACGGTCTTCACCAAGGAGGGAGGCCACAAAAATGGGCCCAGGACGTGCCACAAAAAATGGCTCGATGAATGATGGGCAACTTAGGGCATCAACTAATGGGAGTAAGAGAAACGACTCAGCTTATCGGTGAAAAAATGGGTGTCAACAGATGCCCCTCCTTAACGTCCTCTTTGCAGGGGAGCGAGCGGAGGTGAAGCGGAGGTGACATGGAACATGGAGCTGGAGCGAAAATGCAACGGAGTGGACCGGAAAAGTGGGCGTTAAGGTAAAACGACACCCGTTTCTACCAACAAGTGTTGAGAATCTTCTGGAAAACTCTGAACCGAATGTAAGGAATGATTAGACCAAAAGTGATGCCAATCTGGAGGAACTAAACTAAAATGAAACAAATCGACAAGGCCATCCTCATGGGGGACACAATCCCGTGGTCCAATGAGGGGGCGACAAAAGACAATAGGCTAAAGCTCCAGACGGGGACCTTTCAATCAACCAAATCAAACGAATCGACCAAAGAAAACCTTCCAATTCAGAGTGGAATTAGTTCTTCTTACTCGAGCATTCTAACATACAGCTGACCATCACTGATGGGACATTCTTCAAGCAAACCATGGGGCATGAAAGCTCAAAAGATGCGTATGATGCATGCTGGGCTAAAAAATAAAAGAAATCGTAAAAATAAATGCGAAGAAAGATTAAAATAAAAAATACTTAAGAATAATATTGCTAAGCTGAGAATATCAGAGTCAAGATACCATCTGCAACCACAGTGTGCAGGATAGAACCAGTCCTCCCCATGACATCCCAACTTAACGGCCTATCCGAAGATTAAGTACATGTCCTGGATCATCATTGTTTTTGTTGAAGGGGAACATCAGATCCTGGAACACGTAGATAACCGACTGGTTCCCGAGATAATACAATATAATACCATATAGTAATGCAGTAAGGGATATAGGGATAGAAGGCCATACCTGACTTACCTGTGCAGGCGAAACGGCACGTGAAAGCTTGGATTGCTGTACGTGAAATTGTTAGCAAGCTTTACCAAAAAATATCAAAATCCATCAATTGAAGTGCAACCAACATTAAAGAATGCACGGTTAAGAATAAACCGCTCCAAGTAGAACGGTTACTGGTTAGCCGCATATATCAGGGAATTTGAACTGACCTAAGAAGCTTACCGTTGAGTATAAACGGTCGGTGGAGAACCGCACAACCCCATGGACGGTCTATCGCTAGACCACGCAACTCCTGTAACTTCGAAAAAAAACAAACACTTTGTCTCCCTCCACCGTAATCGACGGTGGAGGGAACGAAGGCCAAACTAGGGCCATTCTACCCTTCTCAACCCCTCTCTCTACCTCTCAGTCTCCCCTCCATCCCCTTGCACCCTCTCCATGCGCCAGAAGCACCAAGCGAGGCGCTCCGGGATGGCCGGGGAAGAGACGACCATGCCGCCGCCGTCGACGACCGCCGCCGCGGCACACACCGAAGAATTGCCGCCGGAGAGGGTCACACCCACGCCTGCGGCCGAGGGAGAAGCCGGCGCGATCGTGGCCGTGGAGGAGGTCCCTGCCGCGGACGAGGATGCTGGAGAAGAAGCACCACCGGAGAAACCGGTCAAAAAACCACGGGACCCCGAGGTAGGTCAAAAAACTAAAAACCCTCCCCATTTCCATTTTTTTTCTTTATTTTGAGCCATGCATGCTAGCTTAGGGGGGTTTAGAGGGCTTAGGTGGCTGGTTGGGGGGCTATGGCAGCCTCCCCGCCAGCCGGGGAACCTCCACCGTCGTCGGGGAAGACGATGGTGGGACGGTTCAACAGAAACCGCACAAAAAAAAACATGCGGCCCTCATCGGACCGCTCAACATTATACGGGCTAGGACTAGCCGTTCAATACCACACAGCAAACGAACCAAACCAAAGCAAGGACGGTGAAGGGGTCACCGTTCAAACAGTAAACGGGCCACATAGGTCTGTTCAAATACCCATTCAATGCCAAACTAAACGGTCCCCATAGGACCGTCCAAGATAAGAACGGTGGAAGGAAGACCGTTCTTTAAGCTGTGAGTTGAATTCTTGAGGATCTTATTTGAATGACACAAAATGCAAAACTAAATTACTAAAATGCATCTAAAAATGAATGAAATGAATGCAGGGGAAGCGTAGGACCCGCACCTCGTGGCTGCAGGTCCGCGCAGTGTACTTGGCACTACCGGACTTCCAGAGGGAGCGGTTGGCTGCCATGGGGTTTGCCCCCTTCCTGAGTATTGAGGTGTGTCGCTTCGATGTAGCTCTGCTCTATGCCCTGCACGACCGCTGGGACCCAGTGAGTCGGACATTCCTTTTCCCATGGGGGCATATGGTCCCCACGCTAGAGGATGTGGCCAGGCTCACGGGCCTAGGCGTGCACGGGTCACCGATTAGCGGGACTACCTTTCCCGACTACCGGGGGTTGGCTCGGGAGTTGCTGGGCTTACAGCTGCGGCGCCCCGAGAGGCAGTCGACCCTCCTGCCCTGGGCTGCTCTCCAGGACAGCCTGGGTTTATGACGAGCGGGCGTTGCAGTTGACGAGCAGCCGGAGGAGCACCTGGAGCGGCTGATAGGGCTGGCACGGCCGAGAGTTGCTGCAGAACCAGGAGTGGAGGCTGACCGAGTGCTGAGGCGGTTTCTGATGCTGATGTTCGGGCGACTCCTCTTCTCCACGTGAGCGGACGTGATGAGCTGCCGGTTCCTTCCCTTCCTTCAGGAGCTGGAGCACGTGGGCGACTACGCTTGGGGAGCGGCAGCCCTTGCCTTCCTCTTCGACACTCTAAGTTCGACGGCGCATCGGACGATGCTTGGGGGCTTCTCCCCCTTACTCCAGGTACGACTCTTACCCTAGACTTAATTATGCGACTCTGTGTGTTTCCCTACATGCTGACACAGTGCTATGATGTAGGTGTGGGCCTACGTGTACCTGCGTGGGCTGGGCAGAGGCGAGGAGACCCGTCCTGGGCTCCTGCCGATCGCACGGAGGTGGACAGCACCTCGGGAGATGGCCGCCCTGAGACGACAGGTCCGGGAGTTGCAGGATGACCTAGACGCTCTACCGTATACCTCGGTATGCTTCTAGACTCAGATACTCTAGTTAAAATGTAATTCTTATATGGTTATGATGCTGATGAGACTTTTTATTCTATGCAGGTACGGTGGACACCCTACACGGGGGAGAGCCAGGAGGGCCAGCCGTGGGTGACTGAGGCCCTCACCTTCTCCGGACGAGACGTGTGGCTTCACTGCATGAATGTGGTGGAGCCACTACACTTCAGGTTGGTGAAGAGGACCACCGGGGTCCATCAGCCAGCCGTGGAGTTCCCTACGCCTGAGAAGGCGGGGGAGCGGGTGACCAGGACGACACAGGGGCTCGGTGATGCGTACGACTGGACAGCGAGGAACGCCACCGAAATCACCGACTGGACCGCACGAGGGCGAGTGGTGACCGCCCGGGCTGAGAGTGACAGCGCGTACTGCACCGCGTACGCACGGCACTACCGGGACCAGGTGTTCCGGGGTGCTCACCGACCGGTACGACTTCTAAACTTGAATTCTTTCTATTATGCTTACGATTCCTATATGATGATGCACTGACACATGGGCTTCTAAATGCAGCTGGACCCTGCGGGACGAGTGGCGGAGTTGCAGGGACTTCTGCACTCTACCATCAGGGAGCGGGATGAGGCTCGGTAGGCCCTGGCCTTACTGGTGAGTCTTCTACACCTTACACTCTTTAAATTATGCAATTCTATATGATTATGATTATGCATGTGACTGACCTGGAGTATTTGGATGCAGCGTGCCGAGGGTGCTCAGAGGGTGAGACCAGACGCCCCTTCCTCCTCCACGACCCAAACTCCGGCCGACCGGGCTGCGAGAGATGCGGAGTTCACTCGGATGGTAGCGCGGGCCAAGGCAGCTGAGGTGGCGCTCACTGAGAGGGTACGCAATTTTAAACTTCCCCTTGCTTATTGTGCTTATGAATGAAATGCTTATGCAACTGCCTAATAATGATATGCAGACGGTCGAGCTGACCCGCCTCCAGACAGAGCTGGAGCAGAGCTGGGTAGTGGCTAGGGAGGAGGTGGCCCGGGTGCACGAGGAGGCCGCGCGGAGTCGACCGGCAGATGCAGTGGAGACAGCACTCCTCCGAGCCGAGCTAGAGCGACTACGAGCCGGTGCTACCGAGACAGACCGTTATCGGGCAGAGGCAGAGCGTTATCGGAGTGAGGCAGAGCAGGCCCGTCTACAGGTTGCAAGGTTGGAGGGCAAGGTGGAGGGTCTGAAGGAGGCGAGTCGGGAGCGCAGCAGGGCGACTGCGAGTGGTAGCCACGGCACCCACGGCTCCGTGAGGAGTTACTTCACTAGTTCCTCCGCCCATCAGAGGAACGAGGAGGAGGACCGGCGCCGGCGACGGCGTGATGAGGCGACCTCAGCGATGCCTCCCCCAAAGAGGCATGAGGGCGGTAGAACAACGACCGGGGCCGAGGAGAGGGACAGGCTTGACTGTGTACTGGGCCCGTCTTTTGTACATGACGTGATATGATATGATAGTGGTATGCATGTTTTTGTTTTGATTTTTGTGGGTGACTGTATGTATGCATGAATGAACGTGACTTAGCTACTAGAGGGGGTGAAGCAAACATGCGAGATTGCGAGGTGCGCCCGACCTGAGAGAGGGACGCACACGCCGATTTGAGTGAGAAAGAGATGCACATGCCGACTTGAGTGAGATGGGAGTGACGCACACGTCGACTTGAGTGAGATGGGAGTGACGCACATGCCGACTTGAGTGAGATGAGTGACGCGCACACCGACCTGAGTGAGACGAGTGACGTACATGCCGACTTGAGTGAGAGGAGTGACGTACACTCCGACTTGAGTGAGATGAGTGACGTGCACGCCAACTTGAGTGAGATGGGAGTGACGCACATGCCGACCTGAGTGAGATGGGAGTGTGCCTATTAGTTGGGCAGGTGGATAGAAAGGGCGGACCATATGGGCGGTTCTCATAGGGCCGCTCAAAGTGACAAACGGTTCCCAATAGACCGCTCCAATAGGATTTGAACGGTCTAATACTAACCATGTTGTGTGACAAACGGTTTGTAGTAGGCCGCATAAGTGGTTGGATCCGGGTTCTCTAGTAGGAGATGAATGGTCAGTTGAGGACCGCACGATAGGATGGGCGGTCTATCGTAAGACTGTCCAAGTGGATACCCTGTGAGCCTTAAAGGGGACTCTCTGGAGAGTCCTCAACCCGAGGGTAAGGCAATTTGAACCTATCCACACCTCATCCTAATCCGTCCTGAACCTATCCAACCCTAATCCTAAGAGGCCTAGGCTTCCTAACAAGCCCTATAAGTGGGGGAGGAGTCTAAATTCGTAGCTCACACATCCCTTTCCTTCCAAACCTTGAAACCTTAGATTCTTATCACCAATTCCTCATGAAGAGGGCTCTAGAGGGAAGTTCTATGGAAGGAGCATCTTTTGAAGGGCCAACACTGGCCAGAAAGGAGCGGGAAGTGCTCCAACGGCTAAGCTCAATCCCTCGGCATCTCAGTGCTACTCTTATGAGAGAGGTAAGCTCATCATTGTTCATTCAACTTCTTTTACGTCAACTTCACTTATGTGTCCTCTCTCTCTCACGTTCTCTCTGCTCTTCTTTCAGCTCCTTCCGGGCCCGAGGCACTATTCTGGTTTGAAATGGGTGGCTCCCATGATCCGTGCCTTGCCCCTAGGGGTGACTTATCTTCTAAAATCATGGCACCTACACTCCCTTTTAGTCTTAGGCCAGAACTACCCTAAGCTCTCATTGGATTGGCACAGCATCTCAGCTTTGATAGAAACATGGCATCCTCAGGCCCATACCTTCTTCTTTTCATCCTTTGAGGCCACGATCCTATTAGAGGAGGTAGAGACTTACTTCGGGTTCCCTAGGTCCAAGGTGGGGGAGGAAGACTTGATATGCCATACTGTTGCCCCTATAGACCCAAAACTCATCCTAGGAGGGTTCATACCAGATAGCAAAGACATTCGTACCTTTGTAGGTCCTCGTCATATTTACCTCCTTCCTCTTAGTCAGTGGGTAGTAGAGCATTGCAAGAATAAATGTGGGTGGACCGAGGCCATAGCCAAAGCTGCATCTATCTGCTTGTGCGGGGCCATCCTCTTCCCTTCGGCTGACCATGTGTTAGAGATTCCCTTACTTAGCACCATCAGCGACCTGTGGCAGGGGCTTTCCATCTCCCAGGCCATCTTAGCCTACTTGTATGAGGGTCTCAGCTCAGCGGCCCTAGGAGGCCCTCTCTTTGGCTCTATGATTCTATTGAAGTGCTGGATGGGAGTTAGGATGAAGTTCATCCCGAGAGAGGATATTACTACTGTCAGCAGGATCTTCGGGAGCCATCCCCTTTACTTCATAGGAGGCGCCTTCAGGTTCTCTCCACAGGTTGAGTGCAGGACGGCCGAGATGAAGACCAAGGACGAGTGGCGCCCGTACCTCCGCAGACTGCCCTTGGATAGATTTGTGATGTGCCCGGACTTCCTCCATGATGCCACTATCAGACTACCTCGGAGGGCGGGCTTGGACTTGAGGCTCATGAGCGATACTGCATTGGCGATGTACAGCCCACACAGGTGCTACCTACAGGTTGGACTACCCCGGACCGTGCTACTGACGCTACCCCACCTTCCCGTGCTACAGGCGAGGAGGATCGAGAAAGAGGAGGACGAGCAGGCAGTCAGGAGCGCGCTGATTATGTGGGAGGTGAGCAGGGTGCACACCCTACCAGCAGAGGTTGAGGAGGTTCCAGAGACACGACAGGCTTACCTTAGGGAGCTGAGAGAGATACGTCCCCGTGGGGATGCCCAGCGGGGGACATAGTGATTGTTTTATCTTTTCATGATGATGTGGATATGGATGTTTAGAGTTTGATATGAGAATGAATAAGATTGATGGTTGAGATGATTTTGAGTTTGGACATTCTCTGATGTGATTGCGTGCGTCCATGGCTTAGTTGTATCTTCGATCTTCTGTTTGCTCCTGTGCTTACATAAAATGAATAAAGGAAAATAGGTTAAATCTATTTTAGGCTTGACCCCTTGCCTGCGGCAAGTTTAGAACGTGACCAATCCTTGATTTTGGTCAAGGGGGCAAGCCTTATCAACATAGGCAGCAAAAAAAACACAATGACAAAGTGCAATGCATGCGATGCATATGAGAAACCAAAATCTTTTTTGGAGGTTTTGAAATATTTGACTTCTTTGAGTTTTGGAATATTTGATTTTTTTGGGTTTTGAAATATTTGATTTTTTTTCAGATTTTGAAATGATTGATTTTTGGGTTTTGAAATATTTGATTTTTTGGAGTTTTGGAATATTTGATTTTTTTTGGAGTTTTGGAATATTTGATTTTTTTTGGAGTTTTGGAACCCGCTCAAGCTTAAATAACAGGGACCCTCTCATCTCGCTAAGGACTTCCCGGACTCAGCACGTGCGAAAAGGGGGCCGCCCGTGGCCGGGGTCAACTTTGCTCAACGGTGTTTTTGCCGAGGCCATACCCGGGGTGGGATTTGTTCCTTGGAAAATCGAAAAAGATTGAGTAGTGATGCTGGTGGTAGGTGTAGAGGTTTTAGGGCTTGAGTTCTTCCCAAGACACTCCCCTTTTTTCAAAGAATCCGGTCTGTTGCGCCGGGGCTCTGTGTCCGTTATCGAACCTACATCCGCTCTAGGCATGCATACGACCGGGCTCATAACGTCCCGCGGGAAAACTGTACTGCCACTCTTGCCATGCCTAGTTGTATTATTTGAGGATTTTGAGAGCCTCGAGCTTTGTGCTCTCAGCCTTGACTTTTGATTTTGCCCCTCTTCTTTCCCCTTTTTTTTTGCTTTTCTTTTTCCTTTTCTTTGCAGAATAAGGTCTTAACGGGCTGCCCCTATTTGAGACCTCTTTTAGAGGGGGGTCCAGGTCAGTTCTCGCCCCCTTTATTCACCACTTGCCCCTATTTTCAGCCGAGAGAGAGGAAAATACAAGGATCTTCACTTCCCCCAGGCATGGCCAAAGGAGAAATGGTGTCGGACAGCACAGGAGAAAACCGAACCACGGGCGGCTGTGTAGTGTATGAGATGCTGGACCTAGGTCCTCCTTTCGCGATCAGGTGGGGTGCGCCCCGCCATCGAGCCGTTGCTGGTTTTGACTCTATGGATAGAAACGTTTTAAATATATCCCATTTCACGGGTTTGGCAATTCTTCACCCTCTTCGTTGATTAGACGATACGCATTACCCGGGTAAGCTTCCTTGATTACGAATGGCCCTTCCCAATTGGGTTGCAGCTTAGACCTGGGACCTACCGATCTGATAAATTTACGTTTCAACACCATATTACCTACTTGAAATTTTCTTTCAATGACCTTATTTTGAAAATATCGTGAGACACTCTTTTGATACACCGAAACATGATTTGCCGCGTTCAGCCTCTTCTCGTCTAAGAGTTCAAGTTGGACTAGCAACGCCTCTCGACGTTCGTCGAGATTAAGTTCTTTGTCCAACTGCACTCTTAGGGAAGGGATCAAAATCTCATACGGGAGTACCGCCTCCATCCCATAAGTGAGAGCAAAAGGAGTCTGCCCTATAGGGGTGCGGACGGAGGTGCGATAGGCCCATAGAGCTTCTATCAGTTTGTCGGCCCAATCAACAAATTTATGCGATTCGCATGTTTTCTTGATAATTTTGAGAAGGGTTTTATTTGTGGCCTCAGCTTGGCCATTACCTTGAGGGTAGTATGGTGATGAATGATGCAAAGCTATATTGAATTTCTTACAAAGGTCACGGAGTTCTTGTGATATGAATTGAGGGCCGTTGTCGGTGACGATGTCGCCTGGCACTCCAAACCGCGAGATGATGTTCTTCATAATAAAGCGGCATACTGTGGTGGCTTTTATCTCTGCATATGCTTCTGCTTCCGCCCATTTGGTGAAGTACTCCGTAGCCGTCAAAATGAAGGATTTCTGCTTGACTGCAGAATTCGGGTCACCGAGGGGTCCGATGATATCAAAGGCCCACATGGAGAACGGCCAAGGAGCAGAAAGAGGATGAAGAGAAGTAGCAGGAGCATGGATTTTGTCAGCATGGAGCTGGCACTGGAGACACCTACGGACATAGGTGGAGCAATCTTCTTCTAGGGTCGGCCAGTAATAGCCCTGCCTAAGAATCTTCTTTGCCAACGCCTGTCCATTCACATGCCCTCCACATTTGCTGGAGTGAGCTGCTTCTACTACTTTCCAAGCCTCTTTGTCATCTAGACACCTCATTAGAACTCTGTTCAGAGCCCGCCTATATAACTCACCAGCAACAATTGTATATCTTGCAGCGACTCTTCTAATGGCCTTTCTCTGTTCAGCATTCGCAGCCTCCGAAAATGTGCCATCCCTGCAATACTGCTCAATTTTGTAGAACCATGGCAATCCTTCTTCTTCGATGATTTCCTCAAGCTCAGTCAAGGATACTTCTCTCACCTCCTCCCTTTCTGTCTTCTTCTCTACAGACTTCCTAAGGTTGTCAAACCAGGGATCCTCCGGGGAAGGAACATCTAACCGCTGGACCACAATGGTCTCAGTGGCACGACTGAGGGGGAACGCGAGGGAAGAAGTGAGTGACGCAAGTGCGTCAGCCAAGATGTTCTGAGAACGAGGAGTATGAATATAGATAAGTTTCCGGAACTGCCTAGCCAAGAGCGTGACCAGATCTTGACAGGGCTTAAGCTTAGGGTCACGGGTGCGGTAAGTTGACAGAACTTGACGCAACACCAATTGAGAGTCTCCTATGATGTTAAGGTATTGCGCGCCCATGAGGTAGGCGTGCTTCAGACCGGCAAGGAGAGCCTCATACTCGGCTATATTATTAGTGGCAGGGAATGAGAGTTGATAAGCAACAGGGATGGTTACTCCCTCCGGAGTAAGAAGAACGGCGCCAACTCCGCTGCCCTAGGAATTGAGAGCACCATCAAAATGAGGAGACCAGAAAGGAAGATGAGTGATTACTGCCAAGTGTTCATCAGGGAACTCGTCCTGGATTGAATCAGTACGAGGGATAGGAGAATGAGCGAGGTGCTCAGCAATAGCATATCCCTTGATTGCTTTCTGAACGATGAAAGTGATGTCAAACTGGGAAAGAAAGCTCTGCCAGCGAGCTAGTCTGCCAGAAAGGATAGGCTTTTCCAAGAGATAACGAATGGGGTCCATTCTAGAGATCAGCCTAACCTCGTGGGTGAGGAAATAGTGTTTAAGCTTCTGAGTTACCCACACTAGCGCCGCACAGGTCTTCTCCATGGCAGTATACTTAGATTTAGCAGGATTAAATAACCTCGAGAGGTAGTATATATGCTGCCCTTTCCCTTCCTTCATCATCTACCTGTGCCAAGACAGCTCCTAGGGAGTCCTCAATCACAGAAATGTACAATATCAGGGGTTTCCCAGGGACGGGTGGTTGTAGAACCGGGGGATTAGAAAGGTAAACCTTAAGCTCCTCATAGGCCTTTTGGCATTGTTCATTCCATTCAAATTTTGCGCCTGCCTTTAACAGTTCATAAAATGGGCGGCATCTTTGCGAGTGTTGAGATATGAACCTCCTAATAAATTGCAAATGCCCAATCAAGCCTCGAAGTTCAGTAATGTTCTTTGGCGGCGGCATTTCCATGACGGCCTTTGCTTGGTTTGGGTCGATCTGAATCCCCCGTTTACTAACTATGAATCCAAGCAATTTCCCTGACGCAACCCCAAATACACATTTCTTCGGATTCATTTTTAACTTATATTCCCTAGCCCTTTGCAGCACTTTGGCTAGAATGGCAGGGTGTTCTTCTTGAGACCTCGATTTGACCAGAATATCATCCACGTAAGCTTCCAAGTAGACATGCATCATATCGTGGAAAATAGCCATCATCGCCCTTTGATAAGTGGCACTTGCATTTTTCAATCCGAAGGGCATGACGACATAGCAGTATGTGCCCCAAGGCGTAGTGAACGAGGTCTTTTCTTGGTCTTCTGGAGCTAGAAGGATCTGGTTATATCCAGAATAACCATCCATGAAAGAGAGGGCTTCGCATCCAGCTGTATTATCGACTAAGACATCGATGTGAGGAAGTGGAAAATCATCTTTTTGACATGCCTTATTTAAGTCCCTAAAGTCAATACAAATCCGGATTTTACCATCCTTCTTCATTACCGGGACTATGTTTGCCACCTATTGTGGATATAGTACAACTCTAATGAACCTGGCCTTATGCAGGCGCTCAACTTTGACCTAAGGTCGTCTCCTTGACCTCGGGTCCATGGTGGCCGCGAAGGGGGCCCCTGTGGCCCCCGCTTCCATCGCCCCACATCTTTCTCCTTCTTCCTCGTCCCCCACTACATCTTTTCCAGCTGGCAGTCGTTCGTTTGCTGAGGTGCTCACTTCATCCATGAAGCCTCCGATTGTTCATGGAGATGTTCATGCTCCAGCCTCTACGGATGGAGGTGAACCTGCTGTCTTATTTAGTGCGGAAGAGTTGTCTGCCTCTTTGGAACCTTTTGCATTCTCCTTGGTTGCAAGAACCCCATATGGAAGACCGGGTTTCCCAAACATCAGGGCTCATCTCACTCATCGCTGTGGATTCAAGGAGGATTTTATTATTAGTGCTCTAGACTCTCGCCACCTTCTGCTTCGATTCCGAAATCAAGAGGATTATCTTCAGCTACTATTGAGGGATAGTCTCTATGTCCATGGCCGGATCTTTAAATTTTTCAAATGGACCATGCATTTTTCCCCGGAGGAAGACTCGCCCATCCTCCCTATTTGGATTGCTTTCCCTGGTTTGCCGGTAAATTTCTTCATTGAACCCATGCTTCGTTCAATTGCGGGGAACATTGGAAATGTTCTGAAGATTGATCCTTATACTTTGAACCTATCTAATACCATGGAAGCTCGTGTGTGTGTAGAACTGGATGTATGAAAGCCCCACCCCCACAGATTATGGATTGGAATCCCCGGTGGAGGGGCTTGGCAAAATATTGTTTTCTCCGACATCCCAAAATTTTGTTCTAGCTGCTCACGACTTGGTCATAGCTTGGATGATTGTAAAAGGAAAAATCCTTCGAATATGCTGCCAACTCAAGGTCTTGTCCGACTAAATAATCAACACAGGAAAGTGTGGAAGCCCACTGATTCAAGCAAGAATGTTAATGAAATTGAAAATATTCCAGTAGCTGTGGCTGAAAAAATGGACAAGCCTCTTGCACATGATTTATTGGTTAATAATGTATCGGCCCCAAAGCCTCTTAACATGGATATTATTGTGCTGGGGTCCCCAAAATCACCAATAATGCATGATAAGGATTTGATGCCTGTTTGTCAGATGGTAGATGTGTCTTGTAAGCAGTCTCTGGCTAAGTCTGATGCTTGCAATGAGGAAACAATTAATATTTCAAATGCTCAATTTTCGATGCAAAGTTCACCATTAGAGCTCCCTTCAAACCAAATTCTCCAGCATGGAACGTTAGTCCCTATTCCTGAAATTTCTTTTGTCGATACTCAAAGTGATTTGGTAACACAGGAAAATGTCTCAAAGGCCGCTGGCCCCTTGAAGCAATTGCAGAATGCAGATTTAGATTCTAGAAGAAAGGCTATTGCTATAAATGCAACATTTGATAACATGAGAGTCATGCCTGCTGATCGACCGGGAGCTACCACAAGATCCATGGCTAAGTCAGGGTCTGTGGGTAATATTCCTGACATTATTCCATCAACATGAATTTTATCATTTGGAATATAAGAGGCATTAGTAATGACACTTCTGTTGGTCGGGTTAAATTCCTTCTCAAGAACCATCACATAGACTGTGTTATCTTGTTAGAGCCCAAAATTAATATCAATAAACTTGATAGTATCTGTAGAAGATTGGGTATGAATAAAGCTCTTGCCAATAATGATGAATATGCACACATTTGGGTGCTATGGAGGGACCCTTTGGATTTCACTATTTTGAGTAGAGATGATCAGCAACTTACCATCTCTCAAGCAAATCCTGCTTCCCCTGTTTTTCACTTAACCTTTGTCTATGCAAAGTGTACTGCTGCTGAGAGACAGATTCTGTGGACATCTTTAAACTCTATTCATTCTCAAATCTCTGGACCTTGGCTAGTTGCAGGAGACTTTAACGGCATTCTACACACTGATGAGAAGTTGGGTGGTAATTCCCCAAATATGAGTGCTATTTCGGATTTTGCACAATGTGTTTCAAATTGCTCTCTTGTTGATGCTGGATACATGGGCTCAAAATATACTTGGCATAATAATCAAGCTGGGAGCAAAGGCATTTGGGCCAGGCTGGACAGGGTGCTCACTAATTCTGATTGGCTGAATGTTTATCCTTTTTCTGTTGAGCACTTATCAAGAGAAGCATCCGACCATGCTCCTCTACTGGTGAAGTCACTCTCTCAGGCCAAATTTAAGAGCAGATTCTATTTTTTTAAAATGTAGACCATGCATGATAAATTCCTTGGGGATATCCAATCTTGCTGGAACAACAGCCCGATGGCTTCATCACCAATAACAAACTTATACTTAAAGCTAAAATATTTAAGGAAAATGCTCCGGAGCTGGAACAAGCATACATTTGGGAATGTACATCTCAACCTGATGGCAGCCGAAGATGATGTCCTAGAAGCTGAGCAGTCCTATGATTTAAATCCCATGGAGGAAAAACTTGCAAACCTGGAGAAAGCCAAGACCAACCAATCAACTATACTTCTTCAACAGGAATGCTTCTGGAAACAAAAGTCTGGAATCCGTTGGCTTCTAGAGGGGGATAGAAATACAAAAATTTTTCATGCTTCCACTATGGCCAAGAGACATAAACACAGAATCACGCAGCTTCGGAATGCAGCTGGTCTTCTTACCTCTGATCATGATGAAATGAAAGATATAGCAGTCTCCCATTTTCAAAAGGCCTTCAGCTCACAACACCACTATATTGCAGAGTCTTCTCTTAACTGCATACCTCGCCTGGTTAGTGAGGATGATAACAGGATGTTATGTGCTATCCCCTCTGATGATGAAATCCACAAAGCTATTTTCACTTTATCTTCAGATAGTGCTCTAGGTCCAGATGGCTTTACAGGTTCATTCTATCAAACTGCTTGGCCCATTATAGGTGATCTGATTGTCAGTGCTGTGAAAGAAGCTTTCAGTACGCACCAGCCCCTGCCCAGAAATGTGACTTCTACCTTAATTGCTCTCATCCCTAAGAAAACAAATTCAACTGATATTTCAGATTTTAGGCCAATCAGCTTATGCAATTTCTTCTACAAAATCATCTCTTTCATTGTTAACAAAAGGTTGGCCTCAATTCTTCCAAGGATTAATTCTTTGGAGCAGACTGCTTTTGTGAAAGGAAGGCATATCATAGAGAACATTGCTTTAGCCCAAGAATTGACAAATGAACTGGGAAGAAAAACAAGGGGAAAGAATATTATGTTCAAGCTAGACATGGCAAAGGCCTATGATAGACTAGAATGGGATTTTCTTCTTGCTGTCCTCCACAAATTTGGTTTTAGCTTGACTTTCATCAATTTGATTGAGAAGATGGTAAATAATTGCTGGTTTTCAGTTTTATTAAATGGGGACCCAGCAGGCTTTTTTAAGTCAACCAGAGGTGTAAGGCAAGGAGATCCTGTTGCTCCTTCCCTATTTATCATTGCTGAGGAATCTCTAAGTAGATCTCTAAAAGAAGCCTATTTAAATGGAAGTGTTGATTGGTTTTCAGGACCCAGCAGATGTCCCTCTATCTTACATCTTTTGTTTGCTGATGACACCATTCTCTTCAGTAAAGCCAACATCACTTCAGTCAGGAACCTGATCAATGTTCTTAAAATATATGAAAGGTCCTCGGGGCAGTTAATAAATGTCAGCAAAAGTGGTTTCTTGCTTCACCCCAAGATCTCAATCACAGTTGCCAACCGGATTCAAAATTGCACAGGATATTCCCACCATACATTCCCTCATAAGTATCTTGGCTTTCCTTTGATGCTTGGAAGAAAGAAAAAAGTTTATTTCACTGGTGTTATAAGTTCCATTCAAAAAAGAATTGCAGGCTGGAAATCAAATTTATTATCTCAAGGAGCAAAATTGATTCTAATCAAACATATTTTGTCCTCTATCCCAATATACTCTTTATCTTCTTCACCTCTGCATTCAGGTACCCACTCCCTTCTTGAAAAATCTTTCGCAAATTTCTTCTGGGGTTCCTCAGCAAATGGAAACAAAAGGCACTGGCGTGCCTGGCAGACTATCTGTAGGCCTACCTCCCAGGGTGGATTGGGCATTATGTCCCTCAGACATATGGAAACTGCTCTAAGAGTTAAGATGATGTGGCAAGCAATGCAATCAAATTCCCTGTGGGAAAATTTTTTCAGAGCAAAGCACATCGGGCAGAAGCATTTAAGTGAGGTTCATTTCAAAACAATGAATGGATTTGAAAGAAGAAGCTGGATCAAGACTAAAGAAATTATTCTCCAATATAAGAAGGTTGTAGTTGGAGATGGTAATAGCACAAATTTTTGGTTGGACAGTTGGATTGGGAATCAAAAACTAACTGCTTTTGTCCCTCATTCTGTTATCCCAAATACTAGCATTACAGTCAATGATTTCTTACTGCATCCTACTAGTGAAAATGCTGAGCTTCTGATTAGACTGGTTCCAGAGGAAATCAAATCGGCCATAGAGAATTTTCAGCTGACTCATGAACCTGACCTTCAGGCCTGGAGCTTAACTTCTTCTGGTAAGTGCACAGTCTCGTCTACCTACCAGATTATATCCAACAGAATGCCCACCCATCTCCCTTGGACCCGGATATGGTCAAATTGGCTGCCTACAAAAATATCTGTTCACATATGGAAAATTGTTCACAATGCTTTGCCTACTGATAAAAATGTCCAGCGAGTGGGGGTGCAACTATGCTCCAGATGCTACTGCTGCAGATCGCAAAATAAGGAAAGTCTTAACCATATTTTCTTGCATAGTGATCTGGCAACTCATGTTTGGTCTTATTTCACAAGTTTTGGGCTGTTCTTGGATAACATTTCAGTGAGATCTTTCATATTTCAAAATGCTGGTAATCTCCAACAAAAATCTGCCCACAGCCTATTCCTACTTGCTGTCATTGGCTATGGCCTTTGGGAGATATGGAAAGCCAGAAATACTGCGAAATATAATGGCAAAGTCATCCCTAAGCAAAGCCTACTCAGCCACATCAATTACCAAATCAAAAAGACTTGTGCTGCTGCAAACCTCAAAGAATCTGATAACATCAAGAGGAAATTTTTGGATCAGTTTGGTATCAATTTACAGCAGACCGGTTGCTCCCATATAAAAATCATAAAATGGATTTGCCCTCCCTGGCCTTTTATAAAGCTCAACACTGATGGTGCTTGCAAAAGTAATGGTGACTCAGGTGGCGGTGGTATTATCAAAGATAGCAGAGGCAGTACTCTACTTGCATTCTCTCATTATTATGGAAAGACAAATAGTCTTATAGCAGAAGCACGTGCTTTACTTGATGGAATCAAATACCTGCAAACTGTTGATGTTCAGCCAGTCCAGATTGAATGTGACTCGAACACTCTAGTTCGAATTATCAAAAAGGAAATGCACTGCCCATGGTCCATTCTATCGTATGTGAGAGAGATATGGAGCTTACTTACTCAGAATAATGTAATTGATCATATCTACAGAGAAGGAAATAAAGTAGCGGATTCTTTAGCCTCCTTGGCCTGCATATCAAAATGTAATGTTTTCTTTTCTGATGATGAGCTACCTACACCTATAAAGGGAGCAGTTCGATTAGATAAACTGGGAATGCCCAGTATTCGATTGATGTAATTGTATTCCATTTTGATCAGCAATAAAATTTACCCCCTAGTGTTCGACTGGTGGAGTGGCTTTCTCTTTACCCTTGGTAAAGGGTGCACTCTCCCATCAAACCCTAGGTATGGTTTTTTTCAAAAAAAAAAACCTGGCCTTATGCAATTTATCAACTTCTTCCTTCATTCTCAAGGCCATCTGCGGGTGGAATCTTCTCGCCTTCTGCTTAACGGGTGTTGCCCCTAGTTTTAGGATCAATCGATGTTCAACCAGTGTAGGGTCAAGATCTGGCATGTCCTCATAGGACCAGGCAAAAGAGTCGATGTACTCCCTCAAAACCTTGATAAGCTCCTCTTCGACCTGAGGAGGGAGGTTAGCAGAAATAAGTATGGGCCTGGGATCCTCTTCTGTTCCGAGATTAATCTCTTTAGTGGGTTCATCCACTACCGAGGAAGGTTCGTCAAACTTCTTTAAGCCTTGTGCGTATGAATCAGCAGTGTCACCCACCTCACTTTCCTCATCAACAGCTGGGTCCTTCTCGTTTACGATTTCATATACCCCTAGTTCATCATTGCTCCATACCCCTTCCAACTCTTCATCATCTTCCAAGATGATCGCGATTTCTACAAATTCAGGGCACTCAGAAGGGCGTGGCATCTTTCAGCCAGATCTTGCAGAAACCTATCGGGAATGGTTTTGGGATGACGCGTCACGGGGCGCGCCGCAGATATGGATGGGCTGACTAGACTCGAACTAGACTCTACTCCCACTGACTCGACTAACCTAGGAGACTCCGCACACTGTACATCTACCCTAGGAGAGAGGAAATCTACTGGAAGAGAAACAGGGGTCTCGTGCCCCTGGGAACCTGAGCAGAACATAGCGTAATCTTCCATTGAGACCTCCGTTTTGAAATTGACATTTTTTTTTGGAGGCTGGAGGTGATCATGCAGCAAGAGGAGGAAGAAGACGGAGGAGGAGGTAACTACATGGGGAACAATTCCGGAAATATGCAATCAAAGAAAGGATCAGAAGAAGAAAACCATATTTCATGGAGCTGAGCTCCGGGGGGAGGAGGAGTAAACAATGTTGAAAGATCAATGGGCCAGCAACGCCCACAAACACAAGGAACAAATAGAATTTTGGGCCTCTCCGTGAAGTGTGGTTCGACCAGGATCGGAGGAGAACGGGAAACAAACCCCAACTGTTGGAACCAAGAGGCAAGACGAGATAGGGACATAGAGTAAGAAATGACAGAGCTCCCCACTTCCCGTGGCCCCTGGCGAGCCAATGGCATCGGAGGACGCTTTACCAGCTGCGTCTCCTTTTTCTTCGATTTGCTTTCTTTTTTCTGAAACAACCTTTCAAAACAACCAGACAAATCTTCTAGGTCACCAACCACTCTTTGCAGCGGCGGTGGTGGCTCAGCGACAACACAGGCTTCATCTGCCTTTTCTTTGAGACTGGACGGTGATTCTTTCAAGGTACCTGGCTGTAACGGCCCTTTTACAAAATGTTGCTGGTAGTCCCATGTTAATGGCCCAGAGTCTCCAAGTACTGACATTGAGGATTCACGGTAGCCGAGGCCTCGGCGGCCCATCTTCCTTCCTTTGGGAATGGGGTTGGTCCAGCCCTGTAACTGTGCACCAAGCCCCTGGCCCGGCTGATAACCCAATTTCAAAATCATCTGCCATCCTTTGGAATCTCTAATCTTGGATTTGACTTTCACATTGACTGGCGCAGTGGTGGGCTTGCGTGACGCATATGCCCATGAATAATTCAAATCCATCACTGACAGAACCGGCCTATTGGTCGGCCAGAGTGTAGGGAGAATCTTAGCCGCTATGGGATCAACATTTTGGACTGTGGAAATACTTTTTACCTTGACCACCCGCCCTTGGAATGGGAACTTCAAGCATTGGTGGGCAGTGGAGGGTATGGCATTTAAACTGTTCAACCATGGACGACCCAGTATGGCTTTGAACATCGGGTCTATGTCCAATACATAAAATTCCACGTTCATGACCAAGGGCCCTAGCTCGGCCTGTATAGTCACGACCCCGTGACAAGCACGCCTGGAATTATCATAGGCTGCTATTGTAGTCGGTGTTGGCTTGAGAATGTCTTCTGAGATATTGCAGGCACGGAGGGTACTTAACGGACACACATTTATTGATGCTCCTGTGTCCACAAGGGCAGACTCCACAACCACTCTGTTCAGGGAAATGGTGATGCACAACGGCATCTGCCGTGCCTCAGGGGGTGCAAGTTCTGATTCAGAAAATGAAATGGAAGGTCCCTTGGTAATTGTTGCCAAAACCGACGGCAAGCTATCTACTGCCACGTCCTCGCTCACCATAACTTTCTGCAGGAAAGTCTTCAAGGCGTCCTGGTGTAGTGGCGACCTCTTGATTAATTCCAAGACTGAGATTTTGGCTGGCATTCGATCTAAATGCTGCAATAAATCATATTTTGTGCCCGGCACAGGGTCTACTTCTTCTGTTTCAGCTGTGGGGGAATGAACTTGGAGGTTAGGTGCAGACGCACCGGAAGGGGAAAAAATTCTCTGGAAGGGACGCCCGCTCCGAAGGGCGCACTGTGATGCTGGCACGGCCTGAGATGGACCCCCGCTCGGTCCGGTGGAGTTGGTGAAAGGCGTGGTATGGCGGAAGTGGGTCTAATGGGCCCTGCTGGAAGGGAAATGGGTGAAGGGTTAAGCGGAGGGGTAATGACGGAGGGTACAGTGGGTGGTGGCGAAGGGACTGGTGGAGCGGAGGGGAATATAACTGGCTTAATGGGTGGCGTGGAGGGAGCAATGAGTGGTATAGTGGTCAGAGTGGCGGGTCTGAGGATGGAAGGGAAAGCAGGTGCAGGGGAATGGTTGTGGTGGAAGGCTAGAAGGTGTGCGGGGGTTTCATCATCAAAAGTCCACCCAGCGCTGGGGGCTGGGTGCTGGAAAATGCTCACTTGTGCTGGAGCCGGTGGCTGTTGTTGTTGTTGAGGAGCGGGTTGATGTACTGGCATGGGATTCTGATGGATCCCGAGGTCTTGTTGCTGCTGCTGGGGTTGTTGTTGCTACTGGGGTTGCTGCTGCTGCTGCTGGGGCGCCGCCTGCTGCGGCCTGGCCTGTCTCTGTCTTTACTTGATATCCTCAATCAATTGGTGCATCTGGGCCCAATCAATCCTCTGGCCCTCATGCAGGTCATACACCAGGTCTCTGAACTGATAGCATCGTTCTATTGTATGCCCGGGTTGCTGATGGAATATGCAGTATCGAGACTGATCGGCTGCCGGATTCTAATTTGGACGCTCAGGAGGCAACTGAAGATCACCAGTGTACATTAAGGCAGAGAAAATATCGAGCAAAGCTTCAGGAAGAGGAGGGTAATGGGCCCTCTTTGGACTCGATCGAGCAGATCCATAGGTGGCGGGGGGCGGAACATTGTTGTATTGTGGCGGCCGCTGAGGCTGTTGGGGTGGCGGAGGTGCTTGTTGCGGATATTGTAGGACTTGGAAGGCGGGCTGGGGAACTTGTGTAGTGGCAAACTAGGGGTTGCGTGAAGGCTGGGGGAAGCGGGGTGGAGCGGCCTGGTGGGGGAACTGAACAGCCTGGACCTGCTCATTAATCTGTACTCCCTCAGTGACAGGGCCCTGGGATTTCCTGGGAGCCTTGGGTTTCTGGGCCTCAAATAAGGAGTGGATGGGGGAGTCTTTGAACTGGGTTTGTATGAACCGAGCTCTGCCATATAACTGGTGCATGTTTGAGATATCATTCATTGCCAAGATGTTCTTGAATGTTGCCGTGGCATTGGAGATCAGCAACTTCACTTTCTCTTCTTCCAGGATCTGCCCGGGCACACGTGAGGCCATCTGCCTCCATCGGTCTACATAGGTTGCAAAGTCTTCCTCCGGCTTCATCTTCTCGGCTACCAAGTCAGTAAAAGAATATTCGGGTCCGACCCGATCTTGAAATCTCTGGATGAACCTTTCCTTGACGGTCTTAAAATTCTCGGCCTCCTCCATGGGCAAAGTGTAGAACCATTCCAGGGCGACCCCCTCCAACGATCGACGAAATAAATAAGCCATTAGACGGTCATCTTGCTGGAACTGTGCTGACTCATATAAGAACTCCCGGACATGAATGAACGGGTTGCCATTCCCGTCATATTTGCGGTACACGGGGAGCTCAGACTGAGAAGGAAAATGAATGTCCCTGAAGTTAGGGATAGGGACATCAGCAAGAGATTGCGGGCTGACCCGCTTGTGGAGGAGATCAATTTGTTGTTGCATAGCAGCCCATTTGTCAAGAATTTCCCGTTCCCGGGAAGGAGGAGAAGGAGCAGGAGGAGCAATACCTGGATAGGTGGTTAAAGGATAAGCTGATTGAGGGGGCGGCCCGTAAGAGGGATAGTGGGCCGAGGAAGGGCCCATATCTGCATGAGCCAACTGGGCTGTCCCTGATTGCAACCTAACGAGATCCGCCGGGGCTACGAGGGCCTGCGGTGACGGAGAAATCGTGGCGTATGGATCAAGGTAAGGAACTGAGGGGATCGGAGACTTTCCCTTATCGAGATGCTGATGGGCCGAGGTGGAAGCCTGGCCCATTTCCATATTGGAATAGCGAAGGGCCCGAGGTCGGACAGGAGTAAGGTCGATGGGAGCCACAGAGGTGGTCCCAACAGCGGGAGACTGGATGGCAGCGGCAGTCGTGCCATGAGAAGGAATTGACGTTGGCGCATCGGCCCCTTGCAAGGCCTGCCGGATGAGATGGAGCTGGGTAGGGTCCAGCTGGGCCATCATATTGAGGATTAAATTGGCTGAATTCTGATTGGACGGATTTGAAAGAGAGGGTTGGGAACCTTCGCCAAGAATGGTTGGGAGGGGAGGGGCAGTCCCCTCTCCTCCTTGCAGGTGGGCGACCCTAGGTGGGTCCTCAAGAAGGCCACGAGGAAGGGAGTCCTCGTGGGACTGAGAGAAGTCGTACGACGACATGGAAGATGATGAATCGAACAAGGGGTTGGAGTATGAATGGAAATAAGAACCAACCCTAGGAGGTGATCGTGAGGGAAAGAGACAATCCCACATGCACCAAGACACCTAGGACTAGGACCGACCAAACTAACCGACCAAACCTACAAAGAAAATAACAAGCATGCAATGGAAGGAAGAGATGAGATCCGAATCACCCAATTATGCAATCAAGTTATTAAATGATGCTCATCAATTTCTTCTGATTTCCTCTTCGAACCTTAGGGAGTTAATGAAAGTATGAGTTCTCTCAACCACTAGGTGCCTAACTGGGGTAGGTAATGAGGAACTGTGTGACTCTACAAGGATCTCTCGCTCGCAGATGTAAACCCTAGACTGGTGGTGGATGTGGTACAACCTACCCGACGTCCGTGTAGGAATCCACGGCTCACGGGGGCTTACGGAGGTCCTCGGCAAGGTCCCTAGTCGGCTCCAAGGAATATGGAGACGAGAGGAAACCCTACCTCGGTAGGAATGCAACTACTATGAGAAGAAATGGATGCTCCTATGCGCACCGGGGTGCATGCATAATCTAGCATAGCAACTATCAATCAATGAGCAAGTATACGCATGAACAACAAAGAGAATGATAACGCAACTATGATGAGGGAGCAGGGGGGAAAATCAACAAATAGCACCAGGAGCAGTAAATCGCGTAGATTATGACAATCAACATACACCGTAAGCGCACTGTGACAGAAGATGAACGGCCCTTATGCGACCGCTCCACCAGTAAAACGGTCTGTCTAGGACCGTGTAATCCAGAGAGAAAACAACAGAAGAACTATGGAATAATCACAGGATACTGAGAACATGAGGCAGCAGTGGCAGGAAAATACCTGGAGACCGGTCTGTATTCAACCACGCACTCCTTTCCACGGTCGTCCAGCAGCCGCGTGCCTACAACCAAAACAAAGCGAAGCGTACCTGTGGTGAAGCGATGGACGGCTAGATTCAAACCGCTCTAAATGCTTGACGGCGTGTCAGGAACCGTCCCGGATAGGAAAGAGGAGAGAAGCTGGCTCTGGCCGCAGGGGACGGACGGTGGAGAATCAACCGCTCCTACGTATGGGTGGCTCGGGAGAAACCGCGCACGTCCCAGGAGGCAGAAAACACATCCTACCTACAAATCACTCTTAGAAGAAAACTTGCACAACAAATAAGGGGGGTCAGCAACTCAAAAGCACGATGGGCGTTAGGTGTCCCACCGTGATCGCCACAAAAGGGGATGTAGATATATTTTTCTCCTCCTACTAAAGATCAATATGCATCATGAATGGAACAATATGCGATGAGCAAATAACAAGGATAAGAGGAGAATAGAGAACAAAAGGACCGTGATCGCCACCAAGGTACGGCGCGTCCATCACGTCCGGCACCTTGGTGGCGATCACGGTCCTTTTGTTCTCTATTCTCCTCTTATCCTTGTTATTTGCTCATCGCATATTGTTCCATTCATGATGCATATTGATCTTTAGTAGGAGGAGAAAAATATATCTACACTAGTGACGCCGGAGAATATCGAGCGGTGTCTTCTTACGCGGCTGAAACCGTCAGGTGCCACCACTTAGACCTTTCTTCGGGGTTGGGAGTCATCTTCCTTTTCCTGATCACGTCTTCTTCTTGGTTGTAGACACCAGGCGGGAACCTCAGGAGGAGGCCCCTGAGATCATTGACCTTCGCGATGACTCGGCGGCCGATGAGCCGGACGCCCCTGTGGGTCGCTCCCAAGCCTGGGACAAGGGCAAGGGGGTGGCCTCAAGGGGGACTTCTCGGCCGTGCAAAGCGAAGCGCAAGGATCCCATGGAGGGGTGTTAGGGTGCTAGGTCCGGATACAGAGGGGGGGGGGTGAATGTATCCCTCTACAAATTATGCCCAAATAAAAACTTGGATGCTAGAGATAGACACAGAATAGAACCAATTCGATTCAACTCAAACACAAACACTTGGAGCGCGCCTATTCAAGCATCTAGCGGAAGCAAAGCAAACAATCAAACCACTGCACAAGATATTTTTAGGTGGTTCGGTCCACAGACCTACATCCACCCCTCACTCCCAACCGGAGTGAGGCTTCACTAGCAAATGCTAGAACCAAGCAGACTCAGTCTACAAACAGTTGCTGCCACACAGCTTGATCAGGGGAACAGCCTCCCCTCTTCCTCCCAACCGGAGGGACACCCAAGTGACTCCCAGCCACTTGGAAACTAGAGGTCGAAGACCTCTCTTCCTCCAGACCAGGAGGGACCACTGGACTTGCAACCACAAGCCCAGAACCGGAGGACTAGCCTCCCTTCCTCTAACCAGAGGGCAACCCACAAGTGACAACCTGTCACTTGCAACCTGGAGATCAGATCTCCCTTCTCCTGAACCAACAAGAGGAACCCGATCCCCAACAGGGCAATCGGAAGAACAAAGATGATCAGAAAATAAAGGAAAACAATAAAGAAAAATAACACAGCAATCATAAAGCTGTAAAATGAAATGCACAATGTGGCTCTCAACGGAGCTGACTGGCATGGATCTGATCCACGGTCCAGTGAAGACAGATCTTCAAGCAGCTTCTTCCTTCTTCTCCACGAGCTCTCTCGCTCACTCTCTTTCTCTCTTTCTTTCTCTTCTGCTCTCCAAATCTCTCACTCTCTATCTCCCTTTCTTTCTCTTCTACTCTCCTAATCTCTCTTTCTTTCTCTTCTACTCTCCTAATCTCTCACTCACTGCTCTCTCTTCACGGCTTCTCTCTTCTATCTCTTCTTCCTCTCTTTTCCTTCTTTTTCTCTTTTTCTGGATCGAAGGGCTTTCTGCTCTTCAAGCTTTTTCTTCGATCCCCCTTCATCTGTGGACGAAGGCTTCCTTATATAGCAGCAGCAGTAGGTGGGTAAGGTGCAGAATGCGTGTGCCTCCCACGCTTCATCCAGAACCTTCTTGCCACGTGCCCTTATAGCATTGGTTCCTTTAGTATCGGATCACGTGCAGCCCAGACACCGGTGAATGTTCTTCCTCGGACCTGCAAGGAGATAAAAACCATTAACACTGAGGGCCACAAGAACTAAAACTGCATGAGGTATGTGATAGCAATACGAGATGCACTTTACTGAGAACGACACGAGATACACAAGATTATTACAGTACGAGACAAGGAGAGAATGACACGAGGTCAGATGCAAACATCACGAGGTAAAAAGAGAACGACACGAAGTATCACTGTAACAAAACAAACACTACAAAGAGAACGACACGAGATACATAATAATAAAGCTAACACCACAAAGAAAATGACACGAAGTCAGAAGAGAACAGCACGAGGTGAGAAGGAAGTCTCACGGAGTGAAAAAGGTAGACAGACACGCGATCAGAAGGAACCAGGATGAAGATAGAAATAAACAATCACGAGGACATAAACACAAGAATAACATGAAGACACGAATACAAAAACAACACGACATAACAAACAGCAAAGAGAACGGCACGAGGTGAAACGACACTTTACTAAAAAGACTTGAATACACATGAAAAATAACTCGAGTACTAAGTTGTTTGAACGTACGAACGACTCGAAGACGAAAACAAAAACTGACACGAAGTGTGGTCACAAAGCAGAGAAGACACGGGGTCTAGGAAAGACAACACGAGGACATAAGATAGGAATGGTTTCAATCGACACGTGATAAAACAAAGAAAGCAGGAAAATGACTCGAGTATCTACAGTAAATGACACGAAGACAAGCCCTGAAAAAACTGTTTAGACTTCACGCTGTACAGACTTTGAGGAGTCTGAACCATTGTACAGACTTCATGCTGTACAGACTTGATGTTGATCAACAGACCTTTGAACATCAGCACAAGGCGTCAACGCTTCCATCGTGCAGCGTAGCCTCAGCTCCTCAAATGAGATGCTCACGCCCTTGGCAACTGGCCAATGCGTCAACGCATCCAGTGTCAGCGTCGACGCAGTGAACAAGGCAGGTGATGAACAATGCATGCACTAGCTTTACTAATGTGTAGACTTCATGAGATGCAATGCAAACTCTGTACAGACTTTACTCAATGTATGGACTTCTCATAAGAAGCCAACAGCTGTACAGACTTAGTCAACCTTCAACTCACTGCGATGTACAGACTCTGAGGGACAACAGCCAATGTATGGACTTGCTCAGCTCAAGGCCAGTGTATGGACTTGATGAGACACTCATGAGTGTGTAGACTTAGAGTGAAGCATATAGTGTAACACTGCAACAGACTGAAGACTTTGAATGTAATGAATGGACTTTGCATGAGACGCTGGCCAAGACGATGAATGCAACATTGCAATGTCTAGACTTGAAGAATGTGAGACGATGGCTAAGAGACTGCACAATCGGATGTATAGACTTTAGTTACTGTAGCAACGTGTAGACTTTGCCTTAGACGCTAAGTGAGACGCTCAATGTACACACTTAACCAATTCAAAGGTAAATCGAGTGTACAGACTCTGAGTCCAAACCCAAAGGCTGTACAGACTTAGAAAGTGAAGACTGATGTACAGACTTCATTAATCAAAGCATGAATGAGACGCTGTACACACTTAGCCTAGGACAATGTATAGACTCAATCAAATGAAGAAACACATGATGCAATGTGTGGCTTTGGTGACACATGCAAACAGATGAGTGTACAGACTATGCCAGCAAGCTACACGATGTGTAGACTTAGAAGTGCCTGCAGCTGTGCAATGTGCAACCAGTGTATGGACTTGGCGTGCCTACACAGGGCGTTGTACACACTTGCTGCCTGATGCAAATGTGCAGATTCTGTTAATGCATATCAATGCTTTATGCAGCAGATAATCAGTCTGAACTTCAAATGCAATGACTCACAGTGTAAGCAGATAAACTGACTGAACATATGAGAGACTGAATGAACATTTGAAAGAGAGACTGAATATAAGAATGACTGAATAAAACCATGGTGACTCACAGTGATTACCTCACATTAAAACCAATCATCACAAACCCCTAGAGCCAATCATCAAAACCACAAGCCACAGGGGCCAGGGGTACAACAATCTCCCCCTTTTTGATGATGGCAACAATACACAGTGAGTCATTCTGATGATGTAATACATTCTTATGAAAGTCATTCTGATGACTCAACCTATTCTCCCCCTTTGACTTCATCAAAAAAAAATAGTTTGAGAAGAGAAGGCAATGATTGAACAAAAATCTCCCCTTTGATACTTGCAGAAAGAGATATCAAAATGCAAGAGCTCCCCCTAGAAATATGAATGCAAGAACACAATGCTATGAACCTGATTCAGTATGACAAGGATTGCTCCCCCTGAATAGATGCCAATTGATATGCAAGTGATGCATGACATGGAAGCTCCCCCTCAATAAGTGGAATCTTATGAGATAGATGAGAAGGAGACCACAGGGGCAGATGTAGACACGCTAAAATTGACATTATTTTGAGTATATTTCATATTGCCATGTAATGCCCCATTTGACCCTCAAATTAGCTTGTTTGAAGTGGTTTTTCCCATTTTTATTGAATTTCTCCTATTTTTCCCCATTTATCTCCTTTTTCCTATTTTTCTGGATTTTCTGGGCATTTATCTCATTTTTGAAATTCACGACCTGGGGAAGGGCGTGTTTTTATAAAACACGACCTGATCTAGGGCGTTTCTTTGAGAAAGGACGCCCACAATGAGGGCGTCAATTCTTTTGGTTTGACCGACTTCCCCATTTGAGATCTTGAAATTAACGCCCTTCCCAGGGGCGCGTTTTTTAAAAGTGGCTTTGATTGAGGCGTGTTTTACATTTTTCAAATATGGGGAGTTTTTATTTCTAAAATTTGGTTTTTGAGAAACGCCCTTGTGCAGGGCGTGTTTTGAAGAAACGCCCTCTTGGCAGGTCGTCAATTCAACAATTGACGCCCTGAACCAGGTCGTGTTTCACTTTTGTGCTCCGAACGAACGCAGCCTTTCCCAGAGAGACACCTGCTTGGTTTGGGCTCTTGCCCATTCTTATCATTTCCCTCTTGGGACTCTTCCATGTTTATCTCTTCCTCAACCTATTTAATAGAGCCATTGGCTCTGTTAATGAGGTTCGGAATTCGATTCTTCTTCTCCTTCTTCTCCCGTTCTATCTTCTTCTTCTTTTTCTTTTTTTTCTTCTTTTACAGGAACCGCAGGCTGCTGCTTGGCTAAGGAGGAGTCTCCCACCTTCAAGTCTGCATCCTTTGAGAGCTTCTCCCCATCGAGCATCAAAGCCAAAGGAGCAACAAATAGATTTTTTATCTCAACTCTTCTTCTTTATCCTTTATTTTAGTTCATAATTCATGCATCATGCATCATATATTTCATCATTGTTTTTATTGATTTTTCTCTTCTCAACCATGTTGAGAATCTCCCCTTAGTGCATCTCTTGCACTCTTTTATTATTTGCATTCATTCATCATATTTTCCACACCCTCTTTGCATAGGGGTTTAAGGGCAACCACCCTTAAGGTGTGTTCTTCTCTAATTGTTCATGTTCACATTTTTATTAAGAATTGATGCTACACTCACCATATTCCTAATTCATATTATTTTGGTGTTTGTGTCTTTTTTTGTAAGGGTAATTAATTGAAGAACTCTCTTCATCGGCCAGCCGATCTAGAAGAGAAAGGAAAGCACTCACAATCACCCGCGTTTCAAGGTATTTTTCGCGATCCCTCCCATATTTTTATTGTTATATCTTTTGAGGCCTCGTGTCTCTGGCGATCACAAACTCCATCTTAGCACCTCGTGCTTATTTGTGCTATTTCATGCTTATTTATTCATATTCTTAATTTTTCCTTAAGTGGATTTTTAAATTGAATCTACAAATTGACGATGACGGTGGGACCCTTTGTGTTCTTCTTTTATTACCCCTTTCCCCTTTGGCACCCTCGCGTGCCCTTTCCCTTTGGTACCCACCGTGCCCCTCCTTTGTGCCCCTCGGGCGCCCTCCATTGTGCATTGCACTCTCCCCATGTGATCTGTCAGTTTGATAGTTTTTTTAGAATTTCCACTTATCCAAAAATTTTTTTGATGAGCATGCTTCTATCTTAATACTCATATATTTGTTGATTGGCCGTGACTGTGAGTGTTTGATATTGCTGGCCGTGGGGTCTTTCTGGGAATTAACGCCTCTGTCAGAGGTGCTTTTTAATTTCACGCCCTCACCAAGGGCGTTTTATGTATGTCTAACGCCTTCTGACAGGACGTCTTCTATCATACCCTGCTTATCTGTGAATTCACGCCCTTCTTCAGGGCGCCTTCTTATATTGTGATGCCTCACACTAAGGCGTTTTATTCATTCGGCTGTGCGTACCCCTGAGAGTTGACGCCCTCGACCAGAGGCGTCCATTTGATTTGTAGCGCCCCATACCATGGCGTGTTTTTACCTTGCCTGTGTGGGCCCTCACAGTGATTCACGACAGTGACACTGTCGTTTCTTTTCTGGATAGCGCCCCCTTTCAGGGCGTCTTTTACTGTGGGTTTGCAGAACCCTTCCTTGCGTGATTATTCATCATGATTCATGTCATGCTCATATTCATTGATTGATTATATTGTGGTGATTACCCTGCTTGTTTGTGAATTCACGCCCCTCTCCAGGGCGTCTTTTACTTGGTAACGCCTTAGGCCAGGGCGTTTCTTTGTTTATTAGCGCCCCTCAGCAAGGCGTTTCTTTTGATTTGACGCCCTCTGTCAAGGGCGTCCTTTCCCCTTATAGCGCCTCCCCCTAAGGCGTGTTTTTACTGCCCCTGGCACCTCGCTTTGAGTCACGACAGTCACACTGTCGTGTATTTTGTTAGTAGCGCCCCCTGCCAGGGCGTGTTTTTACTGTGGATTTCCAGAACCCTTCCCGTGGGTGAGTTTTCATGATATTTCATGCTTATCTTTGTTGATTGATCATATTATTGTGGTTGGCCTGTTTACTGCTGCATTCACATTTGCATTTGGTTTGGGAGCCCCCCTCCTCTTCATTAGGATCCACACACCCTCTTGGAATCGGGACGACCCTCCATTGAGCATTCCGTCTCTTTAGACTGGAAATCCCTTTTCCAAGCCTCCGTAAGTCCCCGCACCCGTGGATTCCCTCACGGACGCTGGGCAGGTTGTACCCTTTGAAGTCCCGAGTTAGTTGGCCTATACGTGGTGAGAGAGTGTTCTTAGTTGGCATTGGAGTTAAATCACATTTGAAACTAGGTACCTCCCCTTGTGTGAATCATCCCAAACTTTGCTAAAATTCATTAATTCACCAAAATCGAACATAAGAAATCAAGGTAACCATCACAACTTGTGTGTTTCTTTGCAAATTGTTTGCACACTAAATTGCTTGAATGGCTTCCTTTGATAGACAAAATAACATGTTCAATTCAATTAATGTTCATGAGGGTGATCAACCTAGCACATCTTATTCCCCTCAAACTCAACATGTTCATCATTCTCACCATACTTTCAAGGGACCACGTCCTCATTCTTATGGTGTTGCCCGACCCATGGGCAATGTCCATCCTTATGGTCCCCCTACTCAATCACGAGCCACTATTCCTTCGGGACCCTCTCGTCCCAATGATGAGAAGGTCTCCCAAATTTTGCATACATTAGATCATCTCACCCCTCAACAGATCCAAGCCCTTAAGGCCGCCGTTGAGGGTGCATCTCCTTCATCTCATCCTCCTTCTAATCCTATTCGGGTGGCCCATCACCCACTTCCCTCTTCCACTCATGTTCCTCATCGGGTAGCCCATTACCCATCTCCTTCTATTCACACTCCTCCTAGGGTGGTCCGACACACGCCTCCCTCTATTCCTCCTCCACCACGGCCCCGAGGCCCTTATATTCCTTGTAATCCGGCCCATCCGGGTTCTTTTACGAGTCATCCCGTTAACTCCCCTCCACGGCCTTTTTATACTGCCCTTCCTCCTTCAAGGCCCTGCCAGCCCTCGGTTGTTCAAGTCACACCCCTCCAACAATCTCTGCTTGATAAGATTACTTTGATGGAGGAACAAATAAAGAGGGTCACGGCTCCTCCTACTCCAGTCAATCCTCTCCATGCCGCTTTGGACGAGATTACAAAGATGGAGAGAGAATGGAAAGACAGGAGGGATGATTACGGCGTCGGCGGTTCAAGTGAGCAAGAGCCGGCATTCGAAGAATCTGAGGCAGTGTACGATGATGATGAAGCTCCGCAGGCACCCCTTCCGAGTTTCCTTAACTTTCCGCTTCCCCCATTTTTATTTGATAAACCCCCTGCTCAGGATGAAACCATCCCTGATCCAACCCCTATTTATGAGACTAATTGGTGTTACGATGATGGGTCGATACTTCAATCACCCACACCGGCACATTGTAAGTCTCCTCCTATCCTTGACACCGCATACATTACACCTCTTCCAGTTACACCATTAACCTCCGCAACACTGGCCTTCCCCAAGCCTTCCACTATTAAACCTCCACCCGTTAAGCCATCTACCTCCACACCATTAGCCTCCGTCGAACCCACCATTGAACCTTCCCCAATTAACCTCCCATTACCGCCACCTCGGCCTTCCATTATCCCTTTAAAACCCACTTTGCCTATTCCACCATTTAACCCTTTACCCTTACCCATGGCTAATCCTGAGCAGGATCCACCCCTTTTCGCACCCGAGCCAATCCCAACTGCTTCCGAGCAAAGGGAGAAACTCGACGTGTTTGAACCCCCGCTTACGCTCACCCATTTGTCAGCGCTTTCCATCATGCCTCCACCATTCATGGAGCCTTCCGCCTCCGCTTCACCTCCCCTCACTACTCGGAATGGGGGGCCTTCTACAAGCACAGGTGCCGAGGACGATCAAGAGCCGGGCAGCAAGGATTTGGCCGCGTCATTCAAGATTCAAGAATTCATTTGCCGGATGCCAATCCGGGTTATTGTGCCAAGCACGGTCGAAGAAGCCAAGTCACCGACATGCCAAGCATTGATGCTGTGTAAAGGCCGGGCAGGGCACCCTTTGTTCCAATTTCCAAATTTTGAATCTTTGGGCAACATAATGCTTCCGAGCCCAACTTTCCAACTCCCTCACGCCATTACTTTGCACTCTCCAAGGGAGTTGACATTCACCATTGAAGCTTCAGCAGGGGCTATTTCTCATACACTTTCACTGCCGTGGAGGGGCAGTTATCTTAATGCTAAGGGGCCATCCCTTATTTGTTCCACTTTCTATTCATCCATCTCTATCACTTTTTCTTCATGGGCCATTCCCAGGGTTAGGAGGAGGATCTCATCCTCTCGCCCTTCACATTCTTCATATTCTTTGCGTTTCATGCATTCATCGCATCCATCCCATTGCATGCATTTGCACCTCCTACTTCCCGGGTTTCCAAACCCGTATCTTCCCCGCCTTCCGGCACCTCCGGATATTCCACACTTCCCATCTTATTCATCTTCATCTTTTTATCCACTATCCCTGGGGCATCGCGTCCCTTTTCCTGCTATCTCCCTAGAACCTCTAGGAATTTTATCCCTCCTCTTTGGGCATCTCGCCCTTTCTGATTCTATTCCTCCAGAACCTCCGGACTTTCCCCTCGGGCATCGCGTCCCTTTCCATTCTCCTCCTCCGGAACCTCCAGACCTTTCTCTCGGGCATCGCGCCCCTTTCCACCATCCTCCTCCGGAACCTCCGGATTTTCCCCTTGGGCATCGCGCCCCTTCTCATTTGCTACCTCCGGAACCTCCGGATTTTCCTCTTGATCCTCCTTCATTCCTCTCTATTGGGTATCGCGCCCCTTTCTATATTCCTCCTCCGGAACCTCCGAACTTTCCCTTTGGGCACGACGCCCCTTTCCATCTTCCCCTTCCTTATTTGCTTCCTCCGGAACCTCTGGACATTTTCCTCGGGCACGACGCCCCTTTCCACCTTCTCCTTCCTGATTTGCTTCCTCCGGAACCTCCGGATTTTTCTCTCCTCCCTGGGCATCGCGTCCCTCGGCATTTGCTTCCTCCGGAACCTCCGGACCCTCCATCTTTCTTTCGATTCATCTTTCTAATATTCCTGAACATCACATCCTTCATTTTTTTCTTCCTTTCCATCATCTTTTTCCCTATTTTGTCTCAGGGCATCGCGTCCCTTCTTTTGTCATCCCTCCGGAGCCTCCGGATGATTTCTCCTCTCATGATTCTCCTCCTCTGCCTCCGGACCCTCCGGATCCGCCTCTTTTTATCTACCAATTTCTTCTTCTGATTCCTCCTAATTCTGGGTCTGACCCAACTTCTTCCACATCCACTGCCTTGGGCATCTGCCCTTTCTCCCACTGCTTTCGAGGCTTTAGTCCTCATTCCTCCTTCTAATTCTCCTCTCCTTCTGTAGACTGTTCCATGTGATCAGGGTCTCCGCGCCTTAGTGAGGGAGTTCTAGCCCTCGCCTCTTTTCCTTTTTTTTCCTTATTCATCTGAGTCTGGTCTTGGCACCACTCCTTCTTGTTAAGCCACTTTCAATCCTTTGCTTCCAATCCTTTACCTGCCTAAGAGGACTATCCCCCGATGATCAAGATCGCCTCTCGCGGCAGCTGCTTCTACAAAGGTTGCAAGGTAACATATTGGCGTAAGTACGCATTTTTATGATATCATTATCTCATTGCTTCACGCATAATTTTCAAAATGAAGTGCTTCTTAACAAGATTAAAAGTGGTGTTTTAGATCTTTATCTTAGGCTTTTGTTAAATTAAATCATTGTTAAAAAGAGTCTTTAGGCTTGCTTTTGCAGCACTCTTGGTTAATAAGAATCCCGCGCTGGGAATTCAATATTCTCTCCCTCCTTGTTAAGATCAACCCTCAGCTGGGCACCTCACACACTTCACGGCGTCCTTAGCCGGCTCCGTTGGTTAAACACCGTTGCTACCTTGGCCATGCCATGAGAATATCCGAAAGTCTTTTCTCTTCTTTATTCGGCCACATGCAGGGGCAAGAGGTTGACGGATGAGATGACCAACCTTGGTAATCCCCAATACGAGAGGAGTCTCAAATAGGGGCAGTCTTGACCTAAAATCAATATGAGTTTCATGATATACATCTAGCCAAAAGGGCTATTATGAAAATCAAGTCAAAATTTTGATAAAAGTAAAATTGTGAATTATGGCATGACAAGAGTGGCAAAGTCCCCGCAGGGAAAACCCTGGTCGTATGCATGTCAAAGGTCTAAAAATTAAAGGCACAAAGCCCCGGCGCAACAGACTACCTCTTTGAAGGGAACACCTTGGAAGGAATTCAAGTCCCGATATCTCCCATCCTGCACAAAGCTTGTCACAATTGTTCTTCTCTTTTCCCTCCAAGACCGAGCATTTCTCAGGTATGGCCTTGGTAGGGTCACCGTTGATCAAGGGCAGTCGGTTATAGGATGCCACCTTCATTGCACGCCCGGCTTTGGGTAATTTTAGCAAAAAGGGGAAGGAACGAGGGCCCCTAGCCAGTGGTTTAAGACGCCCTTTGATGCTGCTTTAGCAATGTCTAACCAAAATCAAACAAAAAATTGAATATTTTTTGTCCAAAATCCATAAAAATTTGAATATCTTTCTCAAAACTTCATAAAAATTTGAATATTTTCCAAAACCCACAAAAATTTGCATATTGATCAAAATCCATAAAAATTTGAATATCTTTTTCAAAACTCCATAAAAATTTGCATATTCCAAAACTCCATAAAGATTGCATTGTATTGTCTGATGGTGTTTTGCAGGAACAATTTTGCAAGGACCAAGAGCACGGGATGAGTCCTATCTCTACTCATTGCTATCAATCTATTGATTCTTCCCGATATTCTCATGACATGCCACCCTGGGCATCATTTTGATTATCATCTCCTCATATCTTTTTGGTTATATCTCCTGATTATCATCCTGATTATTCATCTCTAGATCTTTCAATCAACTCCTGCTGATTTCTCTTGATTAATTCTGCCACTGGGCATTATCATTCCGATCATTCAACTCTAAATCTTGATTAGCCAAATTGTCTTCCTCATGATGAAACAACAAACAATGATGATTTGTAATACCATGATTTAACTTGTGCTATTCATGCCATATACATGTTATTGTTGCTGTGCTTAAATGCCTTATTCATTGCTTGTTATCTTTTATATCTTGGCTGATGAATTTTTGAGCGCAGGAAGAAGCTCTTGGTCCCACCGACTGGGCATCAACATCCATGCCCCACGGTGTTTGCACATTATTTCATCTCAGTTCCCCCATGCCATGCTCATTGCTGTCACCATCTCCCTGTATGCATTCAACTATATGTTACATATGTTACTAGATTATATCAAGGACCTTGTGGCTTTGGTAAATCTGGGATTTGAGTTCCCCTTCATCAAAAATAATGACGATTCCAGAGAAGTCTTAGTCACACGGATAGGCCGTTGAGCCGTCCAAAACTGGGGATGATGGTTCCCTTTTTACGAGTTGGTGCGTGGATAAACGGGCTGCGGCTTAGTATCAGCTCGCAGAATTGGTTTCTTGACCCAGTCTAGGCAGTTTAACGATATTATCCTTGATTATAGTATATTTTTATTTATTATTTTCCCTTTAGCCCAGCATGCATTCATGTAGGACTTTGAATTAACATTGAAAAATCATTCTGACAAGCTGATGTTGAGAGTTGAATTGATCTTAATCTTTCTCGATATGAGATTTTCATTGCCGAATTGAGTCCTCAGTTCGATTTGTCGCTGTTTTGGGTCTTCTCTCGAGAGCTCCTTGTTTGGATTTTTATCATCTTTTTTATCTCCTTTCCTTTGATCCACCTTGGCTGCAGCACTTCCACTGACTGGTAACCGCTCCCCAATGGTGAAACTTACAGGTTTGTGACCTAGGGTACTTCCACCGCGCTGGAAGTTGATCATTTTATTTTATCTCCTTCGTGCACCGCGTGCACATTCCCCTTTTTCCAAACATTGTTGATTTCGTTAGATTTCCCGAGATTTGCTTCATCTCGTGCTTTTGATTTGATTCTCATCAAGTGATGTTGATTGCGTGTCTCATCACACCTTGGCATCTACTTTTCAGTTTGCTACGCTCCCTTGCAAAGCAGACGCCAAGGCAGGGCAGCTATAGACACGCTAAAATTGACATTATTTTGAGTATATTTCATATTGCCGTGTAATGCCCCATTTGACCCTCAAATTAGCTTGTTTGAAGTGATTTTTCCCATTTTTATTGAATTTCTCCTATTTTTCCCCATTTATCTCCTTTTTCTATTTTTCTGGATTTTCTAGGCATTTATCTCATTTTTGAAATTCACGACCTGGGGAAGGGCGTGTTTTTATAAAACACGACCTGATCTAGGGCGTTTCTTTGAGAAAGGACGCCCACAATGAGGGCGTCAATTCTTTTGGTTTGACCGACTTCCCCATTTGAGCTCTTGAAATTAACGCCCTTCCCAGGGGCGCGTTTTTTAAAAGTGGCTTTGATTGAGGCGTGTTTTACATTTTTCAAATATGGGGAGTTTTTATTTCTAAAATTTGGTTTTTGAGAAACGCCCTTGTGCAGGGCGTGTTTTGAAGAAACGCCCTCTTGGCAGGTCGTCAATTCAACAATTGACGCCCTGAACCAGGTCGTGTTTCACTTTTGTGCTCCGAACGAACGCAGCCTTTCCCAGAGAGACACCTGCTTGGTTTGGGCTCTTGCCCATTCTTATCATTTCCCTCTTGGGACTCTTCCATGTTTATCTCTTCCTCAACCTATTTAATAGAGCCATTGGCTCTGTTAATGAGGTTCGGAATTCGATTCTTCTTCTCCTTCTTCTCCCGTTCTGTCTTCTTCTTCTTTTTCTTTTTTTTCTTCTTTTACAGGAACCGCAGGCTGCTGCTTGGCTAAGGAGGAGTCTCCCACCTTCAAGTCTGCATCCTTTGAGAGCTTCTCCCCATCGAGCATCAAAGCCAAAGGAGCAACAAATAGATTTTTTATCTCAACTCTTCTTCTTTATCCTTTATTTTAGTTCATAATTCATGCATCATGCATCATATATTTCATCATTGTTTTTATTGATTTTTCTCTTCTCAACCATGTTGAGAATCTCCCCTTAGTGCATCTCTTGCACTCTTTTATTATTTGCATTCATTCATCATATTTTCCACACCCTCTTTGCATAGGGGTTTAAGGGCAACCACCCTTAAGGTGTGTTCTTCTCTAATTGTTCATGTTCACATTTTTATTAAGAATTGATGCTACACTCACCATATTCCTAATTCATATTATTTTGGTGTTTGTGTCTTTTTTTGTAAGGGTAATTAATTGAAGAACTCTCTTCATCGGCCGGCCGATCTAGAAGAGAAAGGAAAGCACTCACAATCACCCGCGTTTCAAGGTATTTTTCGCGATCCCTCCCATATTTTTATTGTTATATCTTTTGAGGCCTCGTGTCTCTGGCGATCACAAACTCCATCTTAGCACCTCGTGCTTATTTGTGCTATTTTATGCTTATTTATTCATATTCTTAATTTTTCCTTAAGTGGATTTTTAAATTGAATCTACAGCAGACAAGGAGGAGTTCAGGTCAATGATCTAAGGAAAGTGAGCAGAAAGGTTTTCAAGGAGATATCAATCTCATAAATCCAAAACATAATTTTTCAAAGTCTTCCATTATAGGGACTTATGAATGAGCCTTTTGAACAGCATGGTTTAAACATGATGTATGCAGAGTTTATCAATAAAATTCTGTATTGATATCTAAAACCATGTTTTAATAAAGATGAACCAAGCCCTCATATTTATCTTGATTAATCTCCCTTTCTCTTACACAATCAAATCTATTGACTTCTTTCAGAAATACATGCACTAGTATTGAAGTCAAGCAATTATGAAGTCATATGATTTTGTCTAGGGTTGTAGCAATTTGATTTTAGCATCAATATTCAGATATTGAGATATGTTCAACAAGTTTTCATACTACAAATTTTACGAGCAGTCTAGTTCAGTTCACACCTTGTAACTAGAGGATATACCTTGATCAGAGGCCAATATCCCTAAGCACTTAGTGTGACTAACTGTCATGCTATATATGAACAGAGATAGCATTTACACATCATGACACACGCCAAATCATTTCTTGATGAGTGAGTTATATTTCTCAGTGTGCATGCCATTGCTCTGCCTGAATTTCAATGAATTCTTAATCAGAGTTAACTAAGGCACCTCATGACACAGTCCTTTGGACATGTGTTTCTCAGTGACCAAGGTCATTGCTCTGACAATTACTTTACCCTTTAAACAATTCAGAAACATTCATTTGCTTCAAAACAATATTAATTTCATGTACTTAATCAGTTGAAGTCATGTATTCAAAAGTGCAGATTTCAGAAGTTTTCACAAGACACAACATGAAACAGATGGTTAAGGTTTATTAAACATGCTTCAGATATTTTTAAGAGATTTTAAAGTCAACCCTTGAGTACATTAAACTTAAACCACCTGAGTTATTTCAGATATTCATAAAAACGTATAATAGAAGATTTCTAGTTCAAAAGTTTTCAGATTTATGATCGAGATAGCCCATTGAAATCTTCATGAAGGACTGATAGAATTTTGAACCCAAATGATACCAATTGATAGGAGAAATACCAATTGTTGAGAGAGATTGTGAAGCTCAAAGTTTTTAGAATATGATTAAGATTTATCAACAAAATCAGTAAGAAGGGATATGCAATGAGTTCTGACACATGTATGCATTTGACAACTTATATGCAATGCATTGACTCCCCCTCACAATATGCATTCAAACTCTCTTTTTGGCATTTTCAATATAAGGAAATGTAATGCACTATATGTATGCAGGGACATGCAAAGACTCAACATTGAATGCTATGCAAGGATATGCAACTTACTCCCCCTGAAAACATGCAGTCCTATATGCAATTCAGAATTTCAGTGAGCTATTCCAACACACAAGTTTCAAGTCACACTCACATGCAGTTCAGATTTTTCAGAAAATTCGAAATGTAATTTATTTTCAGAGTCTATGCATAACACAATTATCAAGCAATTGAAATTAGCCTATGTATGCATCAGATACAGACAACCCTTCTTAATCCGATATTTGCACAGAACTCTCAGCAAATGCATGATCAGAAAATAATGCACATGGCAGATGATAAATGAAAATGCAAAAATAGATTTAACTTGCTATGCATTAAAACTAAAAGCAAGAAGAGCAGGAAGTTTACCTGAAAAGTTCAGTTTGGGGTTTTCTTCTTGACTGCCTTAGATCATTACCCATTTTTATTCCAGTCCCAAGGCACACCTGCATAGCAATGTTATTTTGCACAAACAGGTGCCCAAGAAGTCTTGGGTCCTGACATGACAGTATTACTCCTAGCAGGTTTTCTCAACAATTTTCGTGCATGAAGGTCATCAGATTTTGTCAAATTGTAATTATACATTGAGTGACCAGTTTGTCCACAGCAATGGCATGAGTTAACAGATTTCAAATTCCTCTTATGCACATTTCTGTTGTCATGAAGTTCATTTGTAGAGAGAGAGTTCTATTTACTATAATGATAGTAAGATGCACCAGATTTCGGATTTAATCTATGCACATTCTTGTTAGCATGAAATCCATGTGTACATGCATGAGATTTTCTGTTAACAGAATAAGAATTCTGTTTACCAAAACCAGTTTGGTTTTGATATCCTGCCAGCCAACAGGTTGCAACCCTGTGACCTGGCTTCCCACAGTTATAACATGAAAGTTTTACAAATTATCTTACAGGGAATTTAGCATGTTTGAGATTCACATTTCTACCCTGAATATGCCAACAGTCCTTGACTGTATGGCCATGCTTTCTACAGTGAGAGTAATAAGAGGCATTCTTTTTAAAATTGAGTTCATTATTGCCATAGCCTCCTTGGGCATGCCAACAATCAATGGCTCTGTGGCCATCCTTTCCACATTCAAAACATGAAATAGAATTTCTTTCAAAAAAGCCTGACCAGCATTCAGAGGCCCTGTGACCCCTTTTGTTGTAATTAAAACAGATGATATGCTGATTCATTGAAACAGATTTATTTTTATTAAAAACATGTTGGTTTGCAGGGAATTTAGCATGATATGAATAAAAGATTTTCTTACCACTAGCAAACCAGCAATGAGCAATTGAGTGACCTAATTTGCCACAATTAGAACATGTGACACTCCTTTTCTGAGGTGAGGGATTTTTATCATGAGATCTCCTAGCATTCTTATCATCCTTCTCCGTCAACTTACACTCATGCATCAGATGTCCAACTTTATGACAGTAATGACAGATAATCTTCCTTTTAGATGCATGTGAGTGTGTGTGAGGACTGTGATCAGCAAACACTGATGGACCCTTTTCATTTATTTTCTGATTTACAGTCCTTTTCTGATTTTTATCCTGTTTTCCTGTTTTCTTAGCCTTGTACTGAATTGGAGATGAAGTGGAAGGCTTTTCCTGTTCAGAAGATTTAATGAAAACATTTTTCAGCTTGGATCCATCAACCTTTTTCAACTTTTCAGTTTGTTTCTGATTCTTCTGAACATTTGGTTGTTTATTTTCTGAGGTTGTGGCTATATCAGATGCTTTGATAAAGGATGTCGTCAGTTTGTTTTCAAAAGCCTTTTTATTGACATTGTTGTAGCCTAACCCTTCCCTTTGAGTATTGACCTTAACTCCAAACAACCTATCCAGATTTTCTTGTCCACTTACAAACTTTGACAGAGAGTTCTTTAAGTCTTGGATTTCATTTTCTAAAGAGGTGATTTGTAACTCATAACTGGCAATCTCTTGCTCACTGCAATTCATAGCTTCATTCAAAACTTTGTTAGCAGTTTTATATTTCTCAATTTCATTTTCCAGATTGCTCAGTTTATCAGAATCTTCAACACAAATACTTTTTCCTCTTTCTAAAGCTAGAAGTCTCTCTGACATAGTGGAGTTCAGCATTTTCAATTTCTCATTTTCTTGCTTAAGTTTGTCATTCTGAATTAACTCATTTATCAAAGTCTGATCTTCTGATTTAGTTTCAAGTTTTCTTCCAGCCTTGAAATCCTTCAAATCTTTTTCCTTTTCTTCAATGTTTTCTGTAATTCCACATTCACAGATTTGATGGCTTCAAGTTTTTCAGCAAGCAAGTTTTTCTCCTGCTCAAGTTTCTCAAATTTGTTATCATTTTTATTAGCAGATGTTCTCAGGGAATCATTTTCAGATCTCAGCTTGTTTAAATCTGAGTTTACACTTTCAAAGTTTTTCAGCAATTTTTCATACTGGTCATGATAGTTAACAACAGTCTGATTATCATTATCTGAGTTCAATTTTTCTTTGAGTTCAGATATGACATTTATATGATCTTGATTTTCAGTTTTCAATAATGAAACTTGTTTCTTCAGTATTTGAAAGTCAGACATACAAGCATCATGAATATTTTTCAATTCAACACAATTTCTACAAGGAGAGCTTGAACTATCTAAACCAGTACCCTTCTTCAATTTTTTATACTATTTTCTTAACAGTTCATGAGATTCAAATAATTCAGCATAAGCATTCTCCCAATCTTCTAGAGAGAAATTCTCGAAGAGATTTACCTCATCATCATCATCTTCTTCAGTTTGATTGCTGCCTTGATCGCTTCTGTTGCCCATCATGCAGCTTGTTTGATTTCCTTTCCCGGCTCTCTCCATCATCTCCAACATATCCCTTGCAGATCTGCAATCAAGGAAACATGAGTGAAAGGCTTTGTCAGTGGCTGCTTTCATCAGATTTATAGCTGTCTGATTCTCCTCATACATTAATTCGTGACTGTCAGTCCATTTGGACCTTCTCTTTGGTAATTTATGAGGACCATGTGAAATCACTTTCCACAGGTCTGGATCAATAGATTTAACATAAGCACGTAAAGCACTATGCCACTGGTTGAAACCAGAACCACTAAAGACGGGTGGACAAGCCATTGAAACAGATAACAGATAGATTCAATGCAACAGGAATATTGATGCACTAAAAATAAATTAGCACCTTAGACCGCAAGATCGAATCTGCAGGTCGCTGGACCTTGTATGCAGACACTTGCTCTGATACCAACTGTTAGGGTGCTAGGTCCGGATACAGAGGGGGGGTGAATGTATCCCTCTACAAATTATGCCCAAATAAAAACTTGGATGCTAGAGATAGACACAGAATAGAACCAATTCGATTCAACTCAAACACAAACACTTGGAGCGCGCCTATTCAAGCATCTAGCGGAAGCAAAGCAAACAATCAAACCACTGCACAAGATATTTTTAGGTGGTTCGGTCCACAGACCTACATCCACCCCTCACTCCCAACCGGAGTGAGGCTTCACTAGCAAATGCTAGAACCAAGCAGACTCAGTTTGCAAACAGTTGCTGCCACACAGCTTGATCAGGGGAACAGCCTCCCCTCTTTCTCCCAACCGGAGGGACACCCAAGTGACTCCCAGCCACTTGGAAACTAGAGGTCGAAGACCTCTCTTCCTCCAGACCAGGAGGGACCACTGGACTTGCAACCACAAGCCCAGAACCGGAGGACTAGCCTCCCTTCCTCTAACCAGAGGGCAACCCACAAGTGACAACCTGTCACTTGCAACCTGGAGATCAGATCTCCCTTCTCCTGAACCAACAAGAGGAACCCGATCCCCAACAGGGCAATCGGAAGAACAAAGATGATCAGAAAACAAAGGAAAATAATAAACAAAAATAACACAGCAATCATAAAGTTGTAAAATGAAATGCACAATGTGGCTCTCAACGGAGCTGACTGGCATGGATCTGATCCACGGTCTAGTGAAGACAGATCTTCAAGCAGCTTCTTCCTTCTTCTCCACGAGCTCTCTCGCTCACTCCCTTTCTCTCTTTCTTTCTCTTCTGCTCTCCAAATCTCTCACTCTCTCACTCTCTTTCTTTCTCTTCTACTCTCCTAATCTCTCTTTCTTTCTCTTCTACTCTCCTAATCTCTCACTCACTGCTCTCTCTTCACGGCTTCTCTCTTCTATCTCTTCTTCCTCTCTTTTCCTTCTTTTTCTCTTTTTCTGGATCGAAGGGCTTTCTGCTCTTCAGGCTTTTTCTTCGATCCCCCTTCATCTGTGGACGAAGGCTTCCTTATATAGCAGCAGCAGCAGGTGGGTAAGGTGCAGAATGTGTGTGCCTCCCACGCTTCATCCAGAACCTTCTTGCCACGTGCCCTTATAGCATTGGTTCCTTTAGTATCGGATCACGTGCAGCCCAGACACCGGTGAATGTTCTTCCTCGGACCTGCAAGGAGATAAAAACCATTAACACTGAGGGCCACAAGAACTAAAACTGCATGAGGTATGTGATAGCAATACGAGATGCACTTTACTGAGAACGACATGAGATACACAAGATTATTGCAGTACGAGACAAGGAGAGAATGACACGAGGTCAGATGCAAACAGCACGAGGTAAAAAGAGAACGACACGAAGTATCACTGTAACAAAATAAACACTACGAAGAGAACGACACGAGATACATAATAATAAAGCTAACACCACAAAGAAAACGACACGAAGTCAGAAGAGAACATCACGAGGTGAGAAGGAAGTCTCACGGAGTGAAAAAGGTAGACAGACACGCGATCAGAAGGAACCAGGACGAAGATAGAAATAAACAATCATGAGGACATAAACACAAGAATAACACGAAGACACGAATACAAAAATAACACGACATAACAAACAGCAAAGAGAACGGCACGAGGTGAAACGACACTTTACTAAAAAGACTTGAATACACATGAAAAACAACTCGAGTACTAAGTTGTTCGAACGTACGAACGACTCGAAGACGAAAACAAAAATTGACACGAAGTGTGGTCACAAAGCAGAGAAGACACAGGGTCTAGGAAAAACAACACGAGGACAGAAGACAGGAACGGTTTCAATCGACACGTGATAAAACAAAGAAAGCAGGAAAATGACTCGAGTATCTATAGTAAATGACACGAAGACAAGCCCTGAAAAAATTGTTTAGACTTCACGCTGTACAGACTTTGAGGAGTCTGAACCAATGTACAGACTTCATGCTGTACAGACTTGATGTTGATCAACAGACCTTTGAACATCAGCACAAGGCGTCAATGCTTCCATCGTGCAGCGTAGCCTCAACTCCTCAAATGAGATGCTCACGCCCTTGGCAACTGGCCAATGCGTCAACGCATCCAGTGTCAGCGTCGACGCAGTGAACAAGGCAGGTGATGAACAATGCATGCACTAGCTTTACTAATGTGTAGACTTCATGAGATGTAATGTAAACTCTGTACAGACTTTACTCAATGTATGGACTTCTCATAAGAAGCCAACAGCTGTACAGACTTAGTCAACCTTCAACTCACTGCGATGTACAGACTCTGAGGGACAACAGCCAATGTATGGACTTGCTCAGCTCAAGGCCAGTGTATGGACTTGATGAGACACTCATGAGTGTGTAGACTTAGAGTGAAGCATATAGTGTAACACTGCAACAGACTGAAGACTTTGAATGCAATGAATGGACTTTGCATGAGACGCTGGCCAAGACGATGAATGCAACAGTGCAATGTCTAGACTTGAAGAATGTGAGACGATGGCTAAGAGACTACACAATCAGATGTATAGACTTTCGTTACTGTAGCAACGTGTAGACTTTGCCTTAGACGCTAAGTGAGACGCTCAATGTACACACTTAACCAATTCAAAGGCAAATCAAGTGTACAGACTCTGAGTCCAAACCCAACGACTGTACAGACTTAGAAAGTGAAGACTGATGTACAGACTTCATTAATCAAAGCATGAATGAGACGCTGTACACACTTAGCCTAGGACAATGTATAGACTCAATCAAATGAAGAAACACATGATGCAATGTGTGGACTTGGTGACACATGCAAACAGATGAGTGTACAGACTATGCCAGCAAGCTACACGATGTGTAGACTTAGAAGTGCCTGCAGCTGTGCAATGTGCAACCAGTGTATGGACTTGGCGTGCCTACACAGGGCGTTGTACACACTTGCTTGCTAATGCAAATGTGCAGATTCTGTTAATGCATATCAATGCTTTATGCAGCAGATAATCAGTCTGAACTTCAAATGCAATGACTCACAGTGTAAGCAGATAAACTGACTGAACATATGAGAGACTGAATGAACATTTGAAAGACAGACTGAATATAAGAATGACTAAATAAAATCATGGTGACTCACAGTGATTAGCTCACATTAAAACCAATCATCACAAACCCCTAGAGCCAATCATCAAAACCACAAGCCACAGGGGCCAGGGGCACAACAAGGGGAGGTTGTGGGAGGCCGCGAAGGCCAGGAAATGGGCCAGGAAGGCCGGTCTCCTTCCCACTACCATGGGCGATCCTAGCTCGGTGCCACTCCCCTCTCTGGGGCAAGATAGGGCCGGCCCTCCCGAGCCAGCTCTCCTATCCACCGAGCGAGAGGGGGCCGAGGAGACCAGGGGCACCCCGGGGGGTGATGGTGATGGGTCGGCTCTCCCCTTGTCAGGAACAGAGGGGGCCGAAGTTGAAACAACCGTGGCCGAGGCCGGGGTGCCGGTCGAGGCGGGTGATGTCTCGGGCGGCGATGTGTGGGCCGAGACGGTTGAGGTTGGGGGTTCGCCGGCAGAGGCGTCGCAGCCCCAAACGTCCACGGTGCACGGAGCGACCGGGCTCATAGCGTCGGTCGAGGTCGGGGGTTCGCCTGCGGGGGTGTCGCAACCCCAATCGACCGTAGCGCGTGAGGCGGCTGAGCCCGCAGCTCAATCCGGGCCCTCCGGCGAGGCGCCAGGCGCGGAAAGGGTTCCCATGCCGGTGGCTCTGGAAAGGCTCGGCATCTCGAGCAATTTATACCTGCTTTACCGCGAGGTGTCCGCGAGGATGAAAGGGGGAGACAGGTGTCATTCTCCACCCGGGGTCCTCGACATCATTATGGAGGGCGGCCTGGTCATGGCCCAGATGGGGGCCACAATGGCTGAGACTTACGCCCGGACAGAGTCAGAGTGGTCGAATCTCGCTTGGACCCTCGGGGGGTGTGAGAGGAAACTAGCTCGACTCAATGAGGCACATGAGGGGCTCCGACGGGAGTTCTCCGCGATCAGGGAGTTGTCGCGGTCGAGCCGGCTGGAGGTCGGGGTGCTGACCGAGCAACTAACCAAGGCCCGAGAATCGCTTGAGAGGAAAAGTAAACTCCTCGAAGAGGAGTGCCTTCTTCATCTCGAGCTGGAAGGCCGTTGGGAGGCCAAGCGCGCCGAGTTGGTGGACCAGGCAGAGGCAGCGGAGCACCTTCGTTTGGAGGCCGAGGCCGACCGAGCTGAGGCGGAGAAGTGATCGGTCAAGGCCGAGGAGTGGGCGGCCGAGGCCAAACGGAAGTTGGCCGAGGCAGTGAAACGATCAGTGGAGGCCGAGGAGCGGGCGGCCGAGGCGGAGCGGGAGAAGGCCGAGCTTGCCGACAGGATGGGACTGGCCAGGGCAGAGGTGATCGAGCCTTAAAAGGGCTCAGAGGCCTACCGGGTCGACCTGTAGGAAGTTGCCCTTCCTTACTATGAGTCATCACTTCGCCGAGGCATCCGCAAGGGGTTTAAGCAGGGTTACCGCCGGGCAGTAGCTTATGCCGGGGAACAAGATTCTGGGATCGACTTCCCCTCTGGCCAGCGCTACGACTCAGACATGTCATCTTCCAGCTCCTCTACGTCGGGCGGGGAAGATCCAGAGGGCTCTTCTCCTGAGGGGTCGCCAACTCCGGCTGCCTCGGGAGGGCTCGCGACCGAGGCAGTTCCCGCGCAGGCGGGGTTAGTGCCAAGGCCGGCCGTCACCGAGGGCGCCGGGGGCGAAACACCAGCGCCTTCCACTTCCGAGCTTCAAAGTGGGCCCTAGGCCTGATGTATTGTCCTGCTTTGCCTCCTTCTTTTGTTTGCTTCTTTCTTTTTTTCCAAAAAAGGACTTCCACTTTTTGTAAGGCAATACATAAAATCTTACTTATTTCACGCTATCCTTACCGTGATTTGATCAGCGTATCTATAGTAGTTGGGAAGGACCGATACTTCCTGCGCTGATCTCGCGTGATGGTTGGGTGAGCGTCTGACAGGGTGCCTTTCCGCATTTTCATGCTTTAAATGCCTGGCCGCTTCGTGTGTCCCACTGGGGTGGAAGACGAGGGGTTTGAGGTGACCGTTCGTAGGGGGAAATTCCTTTGGCGTATTTTCGAGGAGGGAGTCGTTTAAGGCGAGTAGCCTCCCTTTGTCTATAAAAAGACTGAAGGGCGTCCCTTCCTCTCCATCACTTAGGATTTTCTCTGATAGTCTTTCCTCTCCCCTTCTTCACGTTGCGTTGTGCCGTTGCATTCGGAGCATGGAGGAGGATCTAGATGAGGGGGCTATTGATGGCAGGGGGCAGGGAGTTCCTGCTGCTTCGGATTTGAAAAGGAGTCAACGGCCGGCGGGCGGATTTGAAAAGGGGTCGACGCGCGGAGGCACGCCGTCTTCCCTTTATCAGTTCCGGCGAGGCTTTCAGGCGGGCGAGATGGAGGGCGGATGGGGGCATCCGGCATCTCCGCCGCCAGTCCCTCTCTGCTCGCTTCAGGGATGGGGGGAGGAAGCGAATTAAGCTCCCTCCTTTTCGGGCCTTCCTCTGCCTCCTCATCCAGCTCTGCTGGTTTCTTTTTCTTTCTGGCAGCCTCTTTTTCCCTCTTCTGCTCTTCCTTTCTTTCACTCTTCGGAGGGTGCTTGCTCTCTGTACGTTCCAAATAATTGACAGGTTGGAAGAGAGGAGGCCTTCATAGGCGTTCCCTCTCCCTAGCCTCTGTCAACTTGGAAGGTAGCCTTCCCCTCCGCAGTCCCTCTGTCACCTTTGTCATGGGCCACCCGAGCCAACTGGGTCGACAACCTTTTATCCGAGCCAGTTTCTACACGAGGCAGAGTCAGTGGCTGGACGCAAGGAGATCAACCGAGTCAACCGAGCGATGGCCTCTTGCAGTGGTGCCAGATGGATTTTTTCCTTTCTGTTGTGTAATGTATTGGCTTTTGCCTTTCTGATGTACCAACAATCATTTGAATGAAAAGGAGAAAATTTTATTTCACTCGGATTGTTTGCATGAATTTCAAAAGTACAACTTGCGTAGTGTGGCTGTATTCCATGTCCGAGGGATGGGTTCCCCTTCCATTGTAGATAGTCGGTATGCTCCTTTCCCGAGCATCTCGACCACTCGGTAGGGGCCTTCCTAGTTAGGGGATAGCTTGCCCGCCGCCTCTAGTGGTCGAGAGGCTTCGGCTTTCCTGAGGATGAAATCTCCCGGTTGGAAGTGCCTGTCTCAAACTTTGGCGTTGTAGTATCGAGTGAGGCAGCGCTGGTACTCCGTTGCTCGGATGCCGGCAATCTCTCGGAGCTCATCCGCTAGGTCGAGGTTCTCGAGTAATTTTTGCTCGTTTACCTCGGGCGAGAAGCAGATGACTCGGAGGGAGGGATTGGCGATCTCCAACGGAATGACGGCCTCGGTGCCATATACCAACTAGAAAGGACTCTCACCGGTTGCCATTCTGGGAGTCGTTCTGTGGGACCAGAGTACGCTGGGCAGTTCCTCGAGCCAGCTGCCCTTGGCCTTGCCGAGTCTAGTCTTTTTGCCTTTTAAGATAGTCTTATTGGCATTCTCGACTAGCCCGTTGGCCTGAGGGTGGGCAACCGAAGTGAAGTGGTTGCGAATACCTAGGTCGGCACATCTGTCTCGGAAATAACGAGAGTCGAATTGCCGCCCGTTATCGCTCACTATCACCTGGGAGATGCCGTAACGACAAATGATCGACTTCCGGACAAAACTCCAGACGACTGTCTCGGTGATCCTCGCCGTGGGTTCGGTCTCGATCCACTTGGTAAAGTAGTCGATGGCGATGATGATAAACTTCTTCTGGGCCTGAGCCGTAGGGAACGACCCAAGAATGTCGATCCCCCACCGAGCGAAGGGGTAAGGCTCGGTCAGGGTGACGAGCTCCGTAGCCGGCTGATGGACTAAGTGGTCGAATCACTGGCATCGGGCGCACTGTTGTACGTAGGGCGTGCAGTCGCACTACAGAGTGGGCCACCAGTAACCCTGCCGTAGCAGGATCCGGGTGAGTGACCTTCCTCCTGAATGCGCTCCGCACAGGCCTTCATGAATATCTTGGATAGCTCGGTTGGCTTCGTCGGGGCCAAGACACTTCAGGAGGGGACCGGAGAAGGATCTCCGGTAGAGAGTGTTTTCCAGAATGACGAAGCGCCAAGCTTGGTACTTCAATCTGCGGGCCTCTCGAGGGTCGGAAGGCTCTTGAGAGTCCCAGAGCCACGATAGGTAGGGGGTGCGCCAATCGCTCGGAATGGCTGAGTCAACAGTAAGGAGCTCCGAGTCAATGCTCGGGCGCTCTAGCTCTTCAAGGAGGATTGATCGGGTACCTTTGGGGTCGAGAGAGGAGGCCAACTGAGAGAGGGTGTCCGCTCGGGAGTTTTCCTCCTGAGCTATTCGGACCACCTCGAATCTCTCGAACTGTTGGTCCAGGTCTCTGACCAGTTGGAGGTATTTGATCATTGATGCCTCTCGAGCTTCGTACTCGCCGTTGACTTGGCTAGCGACCAGTTGGGAGTCAGTATGGATTTTGACTCGCTCAGCCCCTAACTGTCGGGCCATGCGCGCTCCCGAGATAAGGGCCTCGTACTCGGATGCGTTGTTGGATGCCTAAAAGCTAAACTTCAAGGCGTATTGTAGCTCTGCTCCTTCGGGGGACTTCAGGAGGATTCCGGCACCACTACCGACCGAGTTGGAGGATCCATCGATGAACAGTTCCCAGGCTGGCCCGGGTGTGGACGGAGGCCTTTCTTCAGTCGGGATGGTGCTTTCGGCGATGAAGTCGGCGAGCGCTTGGCCTTTCACAGCTGAGCGCGGCCAATAGGATATATCGTAGGCCCTAAGCATGATGGCCCACTTGATTAGTCGTCCCGAGGCTTCGGGGTGGGCCAGGATCTTCTTCAATGGTTCGCCGGTTAGCACGGTGATGGGGTGACCCTGGAAATAGGGCCGGAGGCGCTTGGTGGAGGTAACCAACGGTAGCATGAGTTTTTCGGTTACGGGGTACCTCCTTCAAGCCTCGTTAAGCACCTTGCTAGTGTAGTAGACCAGCCTTTCGACTCCCGAGTCATTTCTGACTAGGACCGAGCTAACAGTAGATGGTGTTGCCGAGAGATAGAGCAGCAAGACTTCACCCGGAACGGGCTTGGAGAGCACCGGGGGCGAGGCCAAGAACTCCTTGAGCTCGGCGAATGCTCTCTGGCATTCCTCATCCCATGTGAACGTAGCAGATGCCAATTTGGGCCCCCTCAACAGCTTGAAGAAGGGCAACCATCGTTCGACCGCACGGGATAGGAACCGGCTGAGAGCGGCGATACGCCCAATTAGGCGTTGGACGTCCTTGATGCAGGTGGGCGGGCGCATGTCCAGGATGGCCTGGACTTTATCGGGGTTGCCCTCGATCCCACGCTGAGTGACTAGGAAACCCAGGAACTTCCCGGATCTCACTCCGAAGGCACACTTGGCAGGATTGAGCTTCATGTTGTACCTCAGGAGGGTGTCGAAGGTCTCAGCGAGGTCGGTGAAGTGGTCTTCGGCCTTGGGGGTCTTGACGAGCATATCATCGATGTAGGCCTCGACGTTCTGGCCTAGCTGTCCTTCAAACATATGGTTGACCAGCCTCTGATACGTGGCTCCGGCGTTTTTCAACCCGAAAGGCATCTGGGTGTAGCAGTATACGCCGTAGTCGGTGATGAAGGCGGTCTTCTCGACATCTTCTGGATCCATTCTAATCTGGTGGTAACCCGAATAGACGTCTAGGAAGCTGAGTATCTCGTTGCCCGAGGTTGAGTCAACCAATTGGTCGATGCTTGGCAACGGATAACAGTCCTTAGGGGTGGCCTTGTTCAAGTCGGTGAAATCCACGCACATCCGCCATTTGCCTGAAGCTTTCGGTACCAGGATGACGTTGGCTAGCCACGTCGGGTACAGGACCGGCCTAAAAAGGCCAGTCACTTGCCCCTTGGTGACCTGCGCCTTGATGATCGCCTGTTTCTCCGGTGCGTGCTTCCTCTTGCGCTGCTGTACGGGCTTCACGGCGGGGTCGAGGTTGAGCTTGTGCATTACAGTCTCCTCTGGTATCCCAGAGAGTTGATCATCAGCCCAAGAAAAAACTCGGATGTACTCAGAAAGGAACTTTTTATATTACTGTTGAACCACAGACGGTAGGTCGGCTCCAATCTTTACTTCTAGGGCCGAGTTATCGTTTAGAAAAACCACCAGCAACTCGCCACCAGGTTCGGTGGTTGCGCATTTATCCTCGACTCCCCGGGGGCCCTTATCCTTCCAGTCGGCTTTGTGGCCTCTACCGAGATATTGTAGCACCTTCTGGCTGCGGCCTGGTTACCTCGGACTTCCCCCAACCCATTTTTGGTGGGGAACTTCATTTTCTGGTGATAGGTAGATGGCACCACTTTTATTCGGCCGAGGATTCCCTAGCCGAAGATGGCGTTGTATGCTATCATACCTTTAATCACTATGAAGTCCACCATGACCGTAACAGTTTTGGGTGGGGTGCCGAGGGTAACCAGTAGGCTTAGGGCTCCCTCGGGATAGGTGGCCAGGCCGTTGAACCCGCAGAGGGGGGTTCGGATCGGGCGGAGCTTAGATGGATCCTCCCCCATCTTAAGGAAACAATCATAAGACAATACATCAGGGGCACTCCCATTGTCAACTAGAATCCTATCTACGTTACAATGGTTTATTGTAGCCGAAATCACGAGGGCGTCGTCATGCGGGGTGCTCAGCCCTTCCAGGTCTCGGTCGGAGAAGACTATGACCTGGGACTCACTCAGCGGGGCCTTGGGAGGCTCTATGCCTCGGTTCACCCGCTCGGCATGATGCTTCCTTGCTCGGTTGCTGTCACCTCCTGATGCCGTCCCTCCGGAGATGACGTTGATGTGGACCCCTCGGGGGGCGTTGTCGATCTCCTCTGGGGCGTCTCGGTCTTCTTTATGCTCAACTACGAACCTAGCTAGATGTCCCTGACGGATGAGACGCTCAATCTCATCCTGGAGCTGGTGGCGGTCGCCGGTGTGGTGCCCGTGATCGCTGTGGAATAAGCAGTGCTTGTTGCGATTACAGTTCTTCGATCTCATTGGCTCGGGTTGGTGGAGGAGGCCCGAGTCCTTGATGCCTTCATAGATCTCGTAGACCGACGTGGCTAGTGGGGTGTACCGCTCGTACTTCCGTGACGGTTCCTTGCGTTCCCCGTCGCGGTTCTGCCTTTTCCCCGAACCTGAGCTTGGCTCGGAAGCCCGCTTCTTGTCCCCCTCCCGACCCGAGCCGGTTGCGTCTCGGCAAGCACTGAGCACCTCTTCGCACTCGGCGTGGCGTAATGCCAGAGTCACTAGCTCGGCAAGGGTCGAGGGAGGGTGGAGGACAAGTTCGCGATGGAGATTCTCGTCTCGGGTGCCCCCAGTCAGCGCGGTTATGGCTGAGGCCACGTCGAGGCGGGGGATTCTCAGGGCTTCCAACTTGAATCGGTGAATATAAGCTTGGAGTCTTTCCCCTTGCGCCTGTTTGAGGGCCAGGAGCCCCGCTACCGACCTTGGGGGGGGGCACTCCCGGCGAAACTCTCCTTGAAGACTCACCCTAATTGCTTGAAGTCTCGGATGGAACCGGGGGCGAGGGCTCGGAACCATGCTTGGGCGCCCTGGACCAGGGTGGTCGCGAAGGCTCGGCACTTGATGGCGTCCGACGCTCCATGCAAGGTCATCAAAGCGTCGAAGCTGTCGTAATGATCGGCTGGGTCGCCCTGGCCGTCGTAGAGCTTGAAGGTCGGGATGGAGGTTCTGGGAGACATCTCTGCCTTCAAGATATGCTCGAAGAAAGGGGACTTCTCCTCGTACTCATCGGGAGAGGCCTTCTGCAGGGCACGTAGGGCGCACTCTTGCTCTGCGAAGTGTCTCTCGAACTCTCGCAGTCGGAGGGATAACTCCGGCTGCTGTTGTGTCGTGAGGCCGGGGGGGACATCTTGGCGCTCCTTGGGGACGTCGGTCTCCGGGTTCGGACGGCGCGCCCCAGGTTTTCCCCGCCTTGGTGTGGAGGAAGCCTCTTGATCCGGAGGCGGAGCCTGCGAGGGTCCTCCAATCCTGTTGCGGATGATCTGCTGGCCGCGGAGAGTGAAACGGCCTACGGCGGTGTGCTGGGATGCATTCTCGCGGGGAGGGCTCCTTAACGGGGCGCGAGACCTTCCATCCCTAGCCGCCTGGGTCTTCATGAGTTCCACGAGGACATCCAGTTTCATGTTGAGGGCCTGGAAGGCTTCGGCGCCACCATTGAGCGGTAGCCCTACTGCTGCAGGAGAGGAGGTGGTGGTTCGTCAGCGGGGGTGCTGGCATTGGAGGGAGGGTTCTGTGAGGCCCGAGAGGGGCCATCCCCTGCCGCTACCATGGCCTTTCCCCTATCGCCGGTGGACCTCCTCCCCGAGCTCCTTCGCACCATACTGGCTCTTTGTACATTTCCCATAAACGGTGCCAGATGAAGAGGCATGGTCTCGCGCTGGTCCTGAGCGGGCTGTGGATCACCGGAAAGTGATCTGCAAGAAAGGGAAACGGATCAGGGGGCCCAGGGATGAGTCCCTGGGGGAAACCCTCCGATGCTTAAGTCAGTAGAGCTATGTTGGGAACAATATAGGGAGGAAGTAGCTTCTGCGCGAGAGCCCTCTCCACCAGAAGGGTGAAGTGGTTCCTGCTCAGGAGTTGTGAGCGTGTGATTGCCCTTACCTTTCGCCAGAGGGTACCCCTGGGTTAAATAGTGCGCCGTCTTCTGGAGTCCTGTAAGCCGAGGGGTTTCAGGTGGGGGTTACGTCCTCGACGTGGTCTTTTATCGCCTTATCGTGTGAGCGTTATCACCTTGGGGAGCTGGAGTCCCTCACCTTTATGAATTCCTGCCCACAGAGGACTCTTAACGGCTGCATGGATAAGCAATCATCGGCCGCCCCGAGCTCAGAAAGGCCAGACTTATCCGGGCGGTAGGCTTAGCTCGGACGAAGATAGGTCGGATTGGTCGACATGCGCCTTCTTCCCCTGGGCGGAGAGATGGCTCGGGCATGGACCTTTCCTGTGACCTGACCGACGCTCGGGCCTTCCGAGCCTAGAGGCTGCCTAGGAAGGTAGTATCCTCGAGCGAAACTTTTATTGGGCTTTCTCGCCTAAGTGGGCCCCAGGGGGCTGTCACTTGGCTGAGTTGAGCCTTGTTAGGCCCTGAGGGGCCTAGTTCGGCTGCTCTTAATTGGGCTACAGAAATCCCCCTCTCCAGTTTTCTATCACCTTATTTTCTGAAGAATAGTCTTTTGAATGTACAATCTATTAAAATTAAACATTTCATTCATTCAAGGAGCAAGTGAGATTTGTATAAAAGAAGACTTAAAATAATTCATGCTCATGACAATGAACCAACTACTAGACTATCATCCATCTTGAGTGAAAGAATTAGACAATGGAGTGCAGAATCAGCTCAAGAGAATTTCAAAGAGAGAAGATCCATGTAAGGCCCATTAATACAAAATGTACATGATGCCATGTGATAATAGCTTTTGAGAATGAGGAGAGAGTAGAAAGGGATGTATTCAGATCAGACTCTACTTAACTGCCCCTGACATCATGATGCGTCGACTTTGATATGCAAAGAACAGACTTTGCACCGACCTTGACATGCAGGATGTAGACACTGCACCGATTATGTATGCGAATGATGTGAAGATGCATCGACTATGACATGTGAAGCCATGAGGTGCATGGACTTTCATGTGACTTAACACATGGTGCTGATGGAGGCATCACCCACGATTCCCTTTGGCTCGGGTCCACTTCTTCACATTCGGGAGCTGGTTGAGTTTGGGCCTCACTCTATTAAGGCCCCTTATCCATTTAGTAGCTTTCCTTTGTGTCATTTTGATGTATTTTCATTTTATTTGAGTCATTTCCCTAGGTCTAGCACTTATTCTCCTATGTTTTTGTATCATCATGCTGTCTAATGAGGCTATTGGGCCCAATTCGTTGGGCTAGACCCATTGGTGCCCCCACCCCCTTGGTTATTTGTAGTTGCTTATTTTGTCAGGGACTTATTGTAAAGAGTGGGTTGCCTATAAATAGGACCCCACTCCCCCTCATTTGAAGTTAATGAATGAATGAATCCTTTTGAGTTAAGCCTACAATTCTATTCAATTTGGAGAGATTCCACTACGTTAGGGTGAGATACCCTAGGGAGTGAATCCCATACCCCCCCGCCACTCTCTCTTCTCTCTCCTCCCACTAAGGGGTTCGCCCCCTTCTCTCTCTCCTCCCTTCCCCCCTTCAACTCCCAACCACCACCCACCTCATTCATTGCCCCTCCACTTCCCCAAGCCACCATTACTCTACCCCATGTTCCAAGAGGGAATCTCCCCCACTCCCAACACAATCTCCTCCCTTCCAAGGCAATCCCCCTAGTTCCCATACAACCCTACACATTCCAAGACCATTTCAAAATTTGAAACCCATTCCCTCCACTTGTTTTGGCCGCCCCCATCCATTACCCTCCCCCTTGCCAAGTTCGCCCCCTTCACTCCCCATTTCCCTCTCTCACACCCTCATCTTCCTCCACCACCTGCTAGCCCTTGCTTCCATCCTTTCTCCCCCTCATTCCCCATCACCATTAGCTCCTTTCTCCACCCCATTAGAGCCCCCACTCACCCTTAGGTCGCCCCTACCACTTCCCTCCACCAAAGAAGCCACCTCTCCCTCTCATTTCATTTTCAGGTTGGAGCTGTGCAGACCTACAGATCAGACCTTAGTTGCAGCATCGACTACAGCTTCCTCCTGGGGTTCCTGAAGGCGTGGTCTACCTTTCTGAAAAATTCCTACCAGTCTACTTCGCAAGCGAGGTAGAAGCAACTCGATCCGAGGTCGGAGCTGCCAGATAGAGCCAATCTTCCACCATTGCGCAAGAAGGCCTTCATCCAGAACTAGAACCTAGGAGACTGCCGTCTCACGGTTTACTCAGGCTGAATCAGGCCCAGGTTCCTCAACAAAGTTCTTCCCCGTCCAGTCCTCTTTCAAGATCAGGAAGCGGAGCTGCATTCGGCCACCGGGGGGTAGAGTTATCATTTTTTCTCTCCCCTTCTGTCCAGTCCTGCTTCGGCAGTCTGCTTCGACCAGTGAGTACTGTTCCGGGTGCCCCGCTCGCCATCGACATCGGAACGCTGCCCCGTCACTTTCTACTGAAAGCTACTTCGACCACGAAGACGTCGCCTCTGGTTTCGTGCTGATCAGAGATCGGGAGAGTGCATAGTGACCTCTGCAAGTTGCTGTTCCAGTCCAGATCAGCCTGCGGCCAGATAGAGCGATCTCCTTCCTGCTGCTGGAGCTGTCACCACCGACCAACAGAGCATCCCCAAAAATTCTACAGTCATCCCCTTCAAGTCAGGAAGCTGTAGGAGGTGGTTTCACTCAATTCGGAGTCCGGACGAATCCGTGGCAACCTCAACCTCATTACCCTGTCCTGCAGGCCAGAACAAGGCTGATATCGCACCGGGCGCCACTTAGTAATCGAGAGCTTTTCTCCCCTCCCCGCTTGGCCGGCTGAAGGCCCCACCCTGCGTGGTGGTAGTTTTGGTTGTAACACTTTAACCCCCACCCCAAGATCCCCCTCCTGCGTGAGGTGTAGTTTTGTACTTCTTTGGGCAGGTCAAGTGACACCGCCGCGGCGTGTGGGGAACCACCGCCTCCCCGCTCGCCCTCGTCTCCGATCGGGACCGGTTTCTTCAAACCGGTCGAGTAAGTGTCTCATCCTTGCTCAATAGTGTTGCTCTTTCAATATTTGCTTCATGCGCCGCTGAATTTGTGAGGGAGCGCCCGATTCTCAAGTCCATGACTTAGAGTGACCGCCGTGGGGTAGTGTGAAACCGGTGCCTTTGCGCACTTTGTCGGCCCCAATTGAATTGGACATCCAACCTTTGGGAGTCAAACCTTGGCCTTGCTGGCCCTCTACCAGCAAGGACCCATTCCCATACTTCACACTTGGCATCGCCAACTCACTCCGGGTATAGAGTGCGATGGGAGAGCGGTGGCCCATTAAGGCCCATTTGAATGCTATTTGTGAATGCTTGCTTAAGTCCGAGGTTGTGTCACATCAAGTGGTATCAGATCCAGGTTCTTGACTTGTCTCTATCAAGTCTAAGTCCTAGGACCTTTGCATAGTGTGTCCAACCACTTTGGCCCTTTGTCTTGCATGTCCACCCGTAGTGGTGCTAGCTATCAACCCGGTTCATCGTCTTCGGCTCCACCAATGGATCCCAATCCGCACCAACTCAACCAAGATGTTCCTAGGGAGGGACCCCAAGGCCACATGGATAGGGTTGATGCTGCCCTCACAACCATCCTTGCCCAACTAGAGTCCCTTACCAACCGAATTGCTCGGTTAGAAGACCAAGAGTTCCGCCCAAGGAACAATGAGCCTAGAATTCCCCCTCCGCATGATGAGCCTCATAGGGAAGATCCTCACCCAAGGATCAATGAACCAAGAGCCCCTCCACAACATGGTGAGTTCCATAGGAATGGTTTTCCCCAAAGGAACCAAGGCCCAAGAGTCCACCCTCCACATGTAGAGCGTCATAGGGATGAGTTCCACCCAAGGAACAACGGCCCAAGAGCCCATCATCCACATGCTGAATTTTATAGGGAGGATATGGACCATGACCATTATTATGACTATGAGAGGCCTCGCCCCCATCAAAACCATGACCGGCGTCCACGGGATGATCCGGATGACCCCCTTTTAAGGATGATCAAGGTAGAGGCCCCAAATTTTGATGGTTCACATGAACCTAGTGTTTACCTAGAATGGGAGACCGCCATGGACCAATACTTTGAATGGTACCTCATGTCCGACCAAAGGAGAGTTAGATTGGCTAAGATGCATCTCACTAAGTTGGCCAAAACTTATTGGCTAAACCAAGAGGGTATAAGACGGGTTAGGCGGGAAGAGCCTATTGACACTTGGGCGGATATGAAAAACCAACTTAGGAACAAATACCTCTCCCGAACCTACCACCAAATGCTCCTAGATGAATGGCAAAGCCTCACCCAAGAAGGGAAGACCGTGGTAGAGTACATTGAAAAATTTGACTCCTATCTTTTAAAGTGTGGAGTCCATGAGGATCCGGACGTCACCTTATCCCGCTTTAGGAATGGGCTTCAAAGCCACAGCAAGAGGGAACTATTCATGAGAGACGTTGACAACCTTGAGCTAGCTTACCAAGTAGCTAGAGATGTGGAAAGGTTTTCTAGGAGTTCCCGATTTATCACTCCCCGACCAACCGATCCCAAAAACTTGGGACCACGTCCATTCCACCCACTCCCATGAGAGCTCCTAGCCCAAGTGGGAATGCCCCTTTAAGGTCCTACAATCCTCCCCCACCCATCACTCCAAACAAGCTCGTTCCTAGTCATCCTCTCCCACGGAAGGATGACAACCCCAAAGGACCAAGTGTAGGAGCCACCCCGGGAAGAGGGCGCCAACAATGTTATAGGTGTCAAGGGTTTGGTCATTTTGCGGGACAATGTCCATCTAAGGGGTTATCTAGTTTGCTTATTGAGGAAGAAGTTCAACCCCAAAAGGAACAAGAAAATGACGTTGAGGAACATGAAGCCTCACTAGATTGGGAAGAGGAGTATGAAGCCCAATATCTAGAGTCGGGTCTAGATCACTCCACTCCTTCAAACAACTCCCATCTAGGAGTCATTAGGTGCATCCTCACCCAACCTCAAGAAGAGGATTGGCGTCGGACCTCAATCTTCCACACCTTTATCAAGATAGAGAACCATGTGAGGAAAGTGATCTTGGATAGTGGTAGTTGTGTTAATGCCGTGTCACCCGACACCGTCAAGCTCCTTGGGCTTACTCTCACTCCCCACCCAAGTCCATACCGAGTCTCATGGATCAACAATAACTCCATCCCGGTCAACACCCAATGCCTAGTGCCTCTCACTTTCTCTTCCTACCATGGCCAAATATGGTGTGACGTCATACCCATGGAAGTGGGTAGCATCCTTTTAGGAAGACCTTGGCTCTATGATGTGGATGCCACCATTTTAGGGAGAAGCAACATATGCACCTTTGAGCATGAGGGTAAGACTATCCGTCTTAACCCCTCCCCACCTCGACCCATGCCCAAGAAGGACCCTCTCCCTCAAGGATCACACCCCACCACTCCACAAGTCTCGGGGAACTCCACCCCTCCAACCCAAGCCCTTATCCAAACCCCAAAACAAAGTAGAACCACGGGGTTGATCAAAGGTCTTTATCTCATCACTAGGAAAGAGCTTGAAGAGGAAATTGCTCAAGGGGTGCCATTGTGTGCGGTAGTCATATACTTAGGGGAACCTACCCCTTCTAACCCCCATCCCATAGAAATCTAACAACTTTTGGAAGAATTCCATGATGTGTTCCCGGAAGAGCTCCCGGATCAACTCCCTCCCATGCGTGATGTGCAACACGCAATCGATCTAGTACCGGGAGCCACCCTTCCAAACCTTCCTCATTATCGCCTCAATCCCACGGAACATGCCGAACTTAGGAGGCAAATAGAGGAACTCATTAGGAAGGGCTTCATCCGCATTAGTCAGAGTCCATGTGCCGTCCCGGCCCTCCTTACCCCCAAGAAAGATGGATCATGGCGGATGTGTGTGGATAGCCGGGCCATTAACAAGATTACCGTCAAGTATAGGTTCCCCATCCCTAGGCTTGATGACATGTTGGATATGCTAGCCGGAGCCACCATCTTCTCTAAGATAGATCTCAAGAGTGGTTACCACCAAGTTAGGGTAAGGCCCGGGGATGAGTGAAAAATGGCCTTCAAGACCAAGGATGGTCTCTTTGAGTGGTTAGTCATGCCATTTGGGCTTTCTAATGCCCCAAGTACTTTCATGCGTCTTATGACGGAGGTACTTAGGCCTTTCATTGGGAATTTTCTAGTGGTATACTTTGATGATATTCTCATCTATAGCCAAACCCATGAGGCCCACCTTGACCACCTTAGGAAAGTTTGCACCGTCCTCCGGCAAGAAAGCCTATTTGCCAACCTAGGAAAGTGTCATTTCATGACCACTTCCATCACCTTCCTAGGATTTGTGGTGTCAACCAAAGGAGTCTCCATGGACCCCGACAAGGTCCAAGCTATTCTTGATTGGTCGGAGCCCCACACTCTTCATGAGGTTAGGAGTTTCATGGGTTGGCCACATTCTATAGGAGATTCATTCGAGGGTTTAGCACTATCACCGGCCCTAATAACTGATTGTCTCAAGAAGGGAACCTTTGTTTGGACCAAAGCCGCCTCTAAAGCCTTCTTTGAGCTTAAGGAAAAGTTGACCCAAGCCCCGGTCCTATGCCTTCCCGATTTCTCCAAAGTTTTTGAGGTCACTTGTGATGCATCCGGGACAGGGATAGGAGGGATTCTTAGTCAAGAGGGACACCCGGTCGCCTACTTTAGTGAGAAGCTATGTGATGCTAGGACTAGATACTCCACCTATGACAAGGAGTTCTATGCCGTGGTCCAATCCCTCCGACACTGGAGACATTACTTGCTTCCCAAAGAGTTTGTCATCTTTTTCGACCATGAGGCCCTCAAATACCTCAATTCCCAACAAAAGTTGAATGCCCGACATGCCCGATGGGTTGAGTTCATCCAATCCTACACCTTTGTCATCAAACACAAGGCCGGGAGTGAGAATAAGGCCGCGGATGCCCTTAGTAGGAAGATGTCCTTGTTATCCACTATCCAAGTGGAAGTGATTGGTTTTGATAAGGTCAAGGACGAGTACCCTGGTTGCCCCGACTTTGGGCAAATCTATGCCAACTTGACCACTCATTCTAGCAAGGAGCATGAGGGATTTATTTTAGAGGATGGGTTCCTCTTCAAGGGGCCAAGGCTTTGCATTCCCCGGACCTCTCTTCGAGATTTCTTGGTTTGGGAATTACATGCCGGAGGGTTAGCCGGTCATTTTGGGGTCCACAAAATCATTGCCTTAGTTGAGGGTCAATTTTATTGGCCGAGCCTCAAGAGAGATGTAGGCAAAATAGTGGGTCAATGTCGCACGTGTGCTTCGGCCAAGCAGGTGAAGCAAAACACCGGCCTATACACCCCACTTCCCATCCCGACCGACCATGGCAAGATTTGAGCATGGACTTTGTGCTAGGCTTACCCAAGACCTCTAGGAAGCATGACTCCATCTATGTGGTGGTTGATAGATTTTCAAAATGGCCCACTTCATCCCATGCTCCAAAACATCCGATGCCTCCCATGTAGCCCGATTATTCTTTGATGAGGTAGTCCGCCTCCATGGGCTGCCCAAGACCATAGTCTCCGATAGGGATGTCAAATTCACTAGCTATTTTTGGAAGACTCTTTGGCACATGATGGGTACCCTCCTCAAATTCTCCACTGCCTACCACCCCCAAACGGATGGCCAAACTGAAGTGGTCAACCGGAGTCTAGGGAACCTCCTTAGGAGTCTTGTTGAGGATCGGCCAGGAAATTGGGATCTCATCTTACCACAGGCTGAGTTTGCATACAACAATTCCGTCAATAAGTCGATAGGGATGAGTCCATTTGAAGCCGTGCATGGGTACAAACCAAGAAAGCCATCCGACCTCATTTCCCTTCCCCAGCATGCTAGAGTGTCCATTTCTGCTGAGTCTTTTGCACAACATATTAGGGAATTGCATGAGGAAATTCGCAAGCACATTAGCATGAAAAATGAGGCTTATAAAAAGTTGGCCGACTCTCACCGGCGTCACTTAGAGTTCCAAGTGGGTGACTTTGTGATGGTAAGGACGGAGAGGCTCTCCCCAGGAGCCAACTCCAAGTTGAGGCCACGTGGGACTGGGCCCTTCCAGGTCTTGAGGCGCATTGGTGCGAATGCTTATGAGTTAGATCTCCCTGAGGATTATGGGGTAAGTCCTACATTCAATGTCGCCGACTTAGTGCCATACAAGGGCCCCACGGTGGGACCTAGTGAGGAGATTGAGCCTACTTCTTCCTTTGAGAGAGTACCCACCCGTGAGGAGAGTCCACTAGCCAAGAGAGCTCAGCGCGATCGCATTGAACGAATATTGGATGAGCAGGTCACTACCACCCGGAGCAAGGTATATGAGCGCTATCTCGTCAGGTGGAAGGATCGGCCTCCGTCGGAAGACTCATGGGTGAGTCGGGAGGACCTCCAGCGATTGGATCCGGACCTCCTCGAGCGGTACCTTAGCCGGATGGATCCTTACTCGACGGAGTCGAGCTCTTCACGGCCCAGGGGATTTGATGGAGGCATCACCCACGATTCCCTTTGGCTCGGGTCCACTTCTTCACATTCGGGAGCTGGTTGAGTTTGGGCCTCACTCTATTAAGGCCCCTTATCCATTTAGTAGCTTTCCTTTGTGTCATTTTGATGTATTTTCATTTTATTTGAGTCATTTCCCTAGGTCTAGCACTTATTCTCCTATGTTTTTGTATCATCATGCTGTCTAATGAGGCTATTGGGCCCAATTCGTTGGGCTAGGCCCATTGGTGCCCCCACCCCCTTGGTTATTTGTAGTTGCTTATTTTGTCAGGGACTTATTGTAAAGAGTGGGTTGCCTATAAATAGGACCCCACTCCCCCTCATTTGAAGTTAATGAATGAATGAATCCTTTTGAGTTAAGCCTACAATTCTATTCAATTTGGAGATATTCCACTAAGTTAGGGTGAGATACCCTAGGGAGTGAATCCCACACCCCCCTCCACTCTCTCTTCTCTCTCCTCCCACTAAGGGGTTCGCCCCCTTCTCTCTCTCCTCCCTTCCCCCCTTCAACTCCCAACCACCACCCACCTCATTCATTGCCCCTCCACTTCCCCAAGCCACCATTACTCTACCCCATGTTCCAAGAGGGAATCTCCCCCACTCCCAACACAATCTCCTCCCTTCCAAGGCAATCCCCCTAGTTCCCATACAACCCTACACATTCCAAGACCATTTCAAAATTTGAAACCCATTCCCTCCACTTGTTTTGGCCGCCCCCATCCATTACCCTCCCCCTTGCCAAGTTCGCCCCCTTCACTCCCCATTTCCCTCTCTCACACCCTCATCTTCCTCCTCCACCTGCTAGCCCTTGCTTCCAGCCTTTCTCCCCCTCATTCCCCATCACCATTAGCTCCTTTCTCCACCCCATTAGAGCCCCCACTCACCCTTAGGTCGCCCCTACCACTTCCCTCCACCAAAGAAGCCACCTCTCCCTCTCATTTCATTTTCAGGTTGGAGCTGTGCAGACCTGCAGATCAGCCCTTAGTTGCAGCATTGACTACGGCTTCCTCCTGGGGTTCCTGAAGGCGTGGCCTACCTTTCTGGAAAGTCCTACCAGTCTACTTCGCAAGCGAGGTGGAAGCAACTCGATCTGAGGTCGGAGCTGCCAGATAGAGCCAATCTCCCACCATCGCACAAGAAGGCCTTCATCCAGAACTAGAACCTAGGAGACTGCCGTCTCACGGTTTACTCAGGCTGAATCAGGCCCAAGTTCCTTCAACAAAGTTCTTCCCCGTCCAGTCCTCTTTCAAGATCAGGAAGCGGAGCTGCATTCGGCCACCGGGAGGTAGAGTTATCATTTTTTCTCTCCCCTTCTGTCCAGTCCTGCTTCGGCAGTCTGCTTCGACCAGTGAGTACTGTTCCGGGTGCCCCGCTCGCCATCGACATCAGAACGCTGCCCCGTCACTTTCTTCTGAAAGCTACTTCGACCACGAAGACGTCACCGCTGGTTTCGTGCTGATCAGAGATCGGGAGAGCGCACAGTGACCTCTGCAAGTTGCTGTTCCAGTCCAGATCAGCCTGCGGCCAGACAGAGCGATCTCCTTCCTGCTGCTGGAGCTGTCACCACCGACCAATAGAGCATCCCCAAAAATTCTACAGTTATCCCCTTCAAGTCAGGAAGCTGTAGGAGGTGGTTTCACTCAATTCGGAGTCCGGACGAGTCCGTGGCAACCTCAACCTCATTACCCTGTCCTGCAGGCCAGAACAAGGCTGATATCGCACCGGGCGCCACTTAGTCATCGAGAGCTTTTCTCCCCTCCCCGCTTGGCCGGCTGAAGGCCCCACCCTGCGTGGTGGTAGTTTTAGTTGTAACACTTTAACCCCCACCCCAAGATCCCCCTCCTGCGTGAGGTGTAGTTTTGTACTTCTTTGGGCAGGTCATGCGACACCGCCGCGGCGTGTGGGGAACCACCGCCTCCCCGCTCGCCCTCGTCTCCGATCGGGACCAGTTTCTTCAAACCGGTCGAGTAAGTGTCTCATCCTTGCTCAATAGTGTTGCTCTTTCAATATTTGCTTCATGCGCCACTGAATTTGTGAGGGAGCGCCCGGTTCTCAAGTCCATGACTTAGAGTGACCGCCGTGGGGTAGTGTGAAACCGGTGCCTTTGCGCACTTTGTCGGCCCCAATTGAATTGGGCATCCAACCTTTGGGAGTCAAACCTTGGCCTTGCTGGCCCTCTACCAGCAAGGGCCCATTCCCATACTTCACACTTGGCATCGTCAAGTCACTCCGGGTATAGAGTGCGACGGGAGAGCGGTGGCCCATTAAGGCCCATTTGAATGCTATTTGTGAATGCTTGCTTAAGTCCGAGGTTGTGTCACATCAGGTGCACTGACCTAATATGCAGGAAACTCACATTATGCATCGACTATATGCGAGAAATGCAAAGACTTATACTCTGTGCGAGAATATGCATCGACTTCAAAACTCAACAGTGCAAGGCATGCATGTTACATTTCAACTATGCAAAGCAATTATTCAGACATCAAAGATTTTTTATTCAGAATTCAGAAACATGTTGACACAGAATTATTTTCAAATCAGGTCAAGTCAAGAATGAAATCAAGCATCAATTTCATGCTAAAATTTACATAGCCCCAATTCTCTTCTTAGATATTTAAATCTTTCAGTTCCAAGAGGCTTAGTAAAAATATCAGCAATCTATCTTTCAGTTTCAACAAAATTTATATCAATTTCATTCTAGCTTACTGTATCTCTAAGAAAGTGGTGTTTGATTTCAATATGCTTAGTCCTAGAGTCATGAATCAGATTTTTGGTTAGGCAAATAGCACTGGTGTTATCACATATAATTGGAATACATCCCAAATTTATCTGATAATATGAAAGTTGGTGCTTGATCCATAGTACCTGAGCTGTACAATTCCCTACAGTAACATATTCTACCTCTGCAGTGGACAAGGCAACTGTGTGTTGCTTCTTGGATGCCCAAGATACTAGGCAACCACCTAGGAATTGGCAGTAGCCCTTAGTGCTTTTCCTATCTATCCGACACCCAGCATAGTCTGCATCAGAGTATGTTAGAAGCTCTAGTTCACATTTAGCAAGGTACCAAAGACCAATTTCTTGGGTGCCTGATAGATACCTGAAAATCCTTTTTACTGCACTAAAGTGAAACTCCTTAGGACTAGCCTAAAATCTAGCACATAAACACACTGCAAACTGTATATCAGGCCTAGATGCAGTAAGGTAAAGAAGGGATCCGATCATACCTCTATACAGCTTGTTATCAACTGTTTTACCATTGGAGTCTTCATCAAGACTTGTTGAGGTACCCATTGGTGCTGCAATTTCCTTGAGGTTTTCAAATTTGAACTTCTTCAGCAGATCCCTTATCTACTTAGACTGGGTGATGAATGTTCCATCTTTGGTTTGGGTCACCTGCAGTCCAAGAAATAATTTTAGCTCACCCATTGAGGTCATCTCAAATTCTTGTGTCATTAAGTCAGAAAATTCCTTACACATCTTCGGGTTAGTTGAACCAAAAATAATATCATCCACATATATTTGAACTATGAGAATGTCTGGATGACATACCTTGGTAAACAATGTTTGGTCAATCTCACATATTGAGAATTTCTTTTCAATAAGGAATTTGCTAAGCCTGTCATACCAAGCTCTAGGAGCTTGCTTCAAACCATAGAGAGCTTTATTCAATTTATAAACATGACTAGGGAAATCTAAACATTCAAAACCAGGAGGTTGTCTCACAAAGACATCCTCTTTTATATCCCCATTTAAGAAAGTAGATTTCACATCCATCTGCTGGAGAGTTATTCCTAGTGAGCATGCATAAGCAAGTAAAATCCTAATTGCCTCTAACCTAGCTACATGGGCAAAAGACTCTTCGAAGTCAATTCCAAATTCTTGATTGTACCCCTGAGCTACAAGTCAGGCTTTATTCTTAACCACATTTCCCTGCTCATCAGTTTTATTTCTAAAAACACATTTAGTCCCAATGACAGTCCCATGATCAGGAGGTGGAACTAGGTGCCACACTTTCTTCCTGTCAAATTGATTCAGCTCCTCGTGCATGGCATTGATCCAATGCACACCATTTACGGCACTGTCAATGGTCTTGGGCTTAACATGTGAAACTAATGCAAATGCATTCAATTCATTTTGGGCTCTAAAATGGCCTCTGGCCCTAGGGGGTTCATGCAAGTTGCCAATGACATTATCTACAGGATGGTCTCTAAGAAACCTAACATTGATAACTTGGTTACCTTGACCTTCATTTTCCTCCCTCTGAACAGCAGGCTCCTCTGCATTGTTATCTTCAGATTCATCCTCCTAATCTAATTGATCTGCAGACTTTCCTTCTTTCAAAATTTCTCCATCATCTTCTTTCCTGCACAGACCATTATCAGATTTAGTAAGGGATTCATCGAAGACTACATGTGGAGATTCTTTGACAGTTTTGGAATTTAGATTGTACACCCTATATGCTCTAGTAGTTTTAGAATATCTAGGAAGATCCCTGAATCACTTTTAGGTTCAAACTTATCAAGGTCTCTTTTATCATTGACATGAATAAAACACTTACTGCCAAAGACCTTGAAGTAAGCAAGTGAAGGTTTCTTACCCTTGAGATTTCATATGGAGTTTTCTAGGTAAACGGCCATACCATGGCTCTGTTAATTACATGGCATGCAGTATTGACTGCCTCTGCCAAGAACTTTCTCGGTAGGCTACCTTCCACTAGCAGTGTACGAGCCATCTCCACAAGAGTCCGGTTCCTCCTCTCCATTACTCCATTTTGCTCTGGTGTTCTAGGGGAGGAGAACCGATGAATTATGCTATTAGCCCTGCAAAACTCATCAAACCGTGAGTTTTCAAACTCACCACCATGATCAGATAAAATATTTTGGATTGTATTTTCATTTTTCTGTTTTATTTTCAAATAGAACTCCGAAATTCATTGAAAGCATCATTTTTATGAGTAAGTAAAAATACACAAGTAAATCTAGAGAAGTCATCAACGAGTACATATCCATATCTCCTACTTGACAAGCTGACAGATCTTGTGAGTCCAAAAAGGTCCATATGAATCAGCTCATAAGGTTTGGAAGACATATTTTCAGTTCTTGATTTAAATGACTTCCTAGTTTGCTTGGACTGTATGCATGCATCACACACTTTATTTTTCTTTTTGAATGAAATTCCAGGCAGTCCTCTAACCATGCTATGCTTATTCAATTTATGCAAACAGTGTAGCTAGCATGCCCTGATCTACGATGCCATAAAAATGCTAAATCATCTTTATTTGCTGTGAGGCACAGATTAGAGTGGGCAATGTCGTCTAAATCTACCAAGTAGATGTTATTTACTCTTTTTCCAGAAAACTTAACTACATCGGAATCAGGTTCAAAAATTTTGCAATTATGAGAATCAAAGACTACCTTATGTCCTTTATCACATAGCTGGCTGATACTCAATAAATTATATGCAAGACCATCAACCAACAACACCTCCTCAATACAGCAGGTAGTACACTTACCTATCTTACCTGATCTGATGATTTTACCCTTTGTATTTCCTCCGAAGGTGACAAGGCCTCCATTCTTCACAGTTAGCATGCAAAATTTAGCCTTGTCTCCTATCATATGCCTGGAGCAGCCACTATCCAGGTACCACATGTTGTGCTTGGCTGCCAGGCATACCTGCAATCACAATCACGGAGAAACGTTTGGAACCCAAAAATGTTTGGGCTCCATAGCATATGCAGAGCTATTCAAACAACACATCAAATTCTTTGGAATCCACATCTGTTTAAACGTTGTTTGTTTGGTGGATTTTTTAGCATTCCTTTTATTGTTTCTCTTCCTTTCAACATTGACAAATTGACTCTTTCCTTTCTTCTTTTGTGTCCTGGCACCATGGTTATTAGCAGTGTGAGTTTGTTTGTGCCAGTGCCTAGGCCAATGAGCATTCAGAAAATTGTTGCCAGTGTTGGTTCTGGGCCGACAAAAAGGAGTTTGTCTACTGGGAGCCCATGTCTTAGACTTCCTAACCCAGTTCATGGTTTGAGGTCTATAATTCTAAGTCAGATATAGATGAACTTCAGACCTCCCTTGAATTCTATTCCATCCAGACTTATTGATATGATGTGACTGTGCATGATAATGGGTGTGATAGGTCTGGACTCTGGGTTGGTAGAACTGACTCGATTGACCCCTAATCTGAGCCCTTCCCTGAGGAGTGGGACAGTGTGTGCTAACATGGCTGGACTCACCAACTTTCTGCTTACCCTTGTCTTTGGCACTAGGTATTTTGGAATTTTTAACAGCAGAATTTCCACAGTTCATCTTAATAAGAGGTCTTTTCTCCTTCTCAGCCACAAATGAGATTGTTTTCACTTCAAGGCTTTTCTTGGCTGTGGGATTAAACCTGAGACCTTCTTTTCTGAAATTAACTTTAGACCCCAACAGAGCATTCAAATTTTTTGTTCCTTGGGTCATGTTTTCAATGATTTTCTGTTTGTCCTCATTATCCTTTTCATCCTTTTCTATCATTTTCTTCAATTCATAATTAACACACGACACATCATCATATTTCTCATTTCTCATTTTCATTTCATTCTCATATTTCTGTAATTTAAGTTTCAATTCATCAATGTCATTTTTCAGCATGTCATTTTCTTCTCTAGCATTAGTCAAGGCAATTTTCATGTCATCAGCTTTAGCACAGGTTTTCTTTAATATAACATTCTCAGTTTCAAGAAAGGCAACTCTATCAGACAAAATAGTATCATTCATGAGAGAATTAACTTTCTTCCTTAAATGTCTATTTTCTTTTCTGATGTCATCAACCTTATCTAACAAATCACCATATGCATCCTCCCAATCAGTAATAGTATAATGTTCAAAAGGAGAGGATACCTCATCAGCTTCATCTTCTTTATCATCATTAGCCATCAGACAGATTGGCTTTTCTTCATCTTCACTTTTTGAGGTGCAGCTCAAGGTGCCCTCGTCCTCATCGCTCCAGGTACTCACCATGGCTTTCCTATTAGGATTCTTCTTCTTGGCTTTCTCCTTAAACTTCTGGAGCTCCGGGCAGTCTGCCTTCATGTGGCCCGCCTTTCTGCAGTGATAGCACACAGTAGTATCAATTTTCGTTGCAAAATTAGATTTATACCTGGTTTGCCTTCAGCCACCATACTGTCTTCTGCTGAGATTTCTTCCTTCCTTTCTCAGAAACCTTCTGAACTTCCTGATCAGCATAGCAAGCTGATCTCCTTCAAGCTCAGACCTAGAGTGGCTCTGATCACTGGACGATCCACTATGATTGGATCGACTGGGGCTAGCTTTCAGAGCGATCGGTTTCTTCTTCTTCTCCAGCTCTTTGGTCTTCGGCAGATTCATCTCGTAAGTCATCAATGAGCCAATCAACTCATCAACCTTCGTGTTCTGCAGATCCCTGGACTCCTCGATAACAGTTGCTTTGGTGTGCCAAATCGGAGTCAGAGATCGCAATATCTTCCTGACAATCTCGTAGTCAGAATAAGTTTTCCCCATACTTCTAAGACCATTGGTGATTATCGTGAGGCGTGCGTACATCTCTGTAATGGTCTCGCTGGGCTTCATTCTGAAAGCTTCATATTCCGAGACCAGTAGATTCGCCTTGGTCTCTCTCACCTGCGAGGTTCCTTCGTATATAACCTCTAGTTTATCCCACATATCCTTTGCAGTTGCGCATGACGAAATTCTGGAGAACTCTGTGGGGTGAAGAGCACACTGAATTGCGTTGATGGCGCTCCAGTTGAGAGTGGACTTTCTAATTTACTCTCTCGTCCAAACATCCTCATTCGGGTGCAGCTCGAACGGTCCTTTGCTTACCACCTTCGAGATTTCATAGTCCTTTGCCCTCAGAAAGACTTGCATACGGTTCTTCCAGTATGCGCAGTTAGATCCATCGAAGTATGGGGGCTTGGTTGTAGAATGTCCCTCAGCCGTCATCCCTTTAGCATCCCTGGCCGTTTCCTCTTTAGGATGTTGATCCCTACAAAAGAGTTTGGCTCTGATCCCAACTGAAGAGTTATCTAGAGGGGGGGTGAATAGATCAATCACCCAATAAAACTTACTACAGCAGCTACTAGTGCGGAATTAAAACAAGCTACTGCAGGACGGTCTAAAAGCACTCAATCGCAATCCAAATATAACAAATCAAGTAGATCAGCCCTTATGCGATCCTAAACAACCATCTACTGAACGATGAACAAAATGCAAAGATGAACACAAGTCACAAAGCAATCGCACATAAGATAGGGGTTTTAGGTGGTTTAACCTCAATCCAGAGGTCTACATCCACCCCACACTCAAACCAGAGTGTGGCTTCACTGCTGACTTATAGCTTGACGCTGATCCACAGCTTCGGGGACAAATGCCTACAAATCGCTGATCGTTACAGCTTGTTGTCCAGAGGAATCCTCCTCTGCTCATGCTGACTCACAACTTGACGGAAGAAGAGTTTCGAAGAAAACAAAAGAAACAAATGAGAAATCAAAACTCAGATGGAAATGTAGCTCAAATAGTGAGCAAATCAGCTCCAGTTCTGAACCAGGAGACTGATGACAAAACTCTCTCAAACAGCTCTCCCAAATCTCTTTTCTCAAAGCTTTCTCTCTTCTTCTTTCTGGATCACGCTGGCTCTTGCTCTCTCTGCTTCAAATCTCTTTTCACGATCAGTCTTCTCTTGAAGGAGAATCTTCTTGTTTATAGGAAGCAGCAGAGAGGTAGGGCGCGTGCTCACCATGTTTCTCGCCTAATTGCCTTATCCAGATCTGACATTTCTAGGTCACGTGGCAGCATCCCAGCTCGACTGCTTTCCACGTGTCACAATCCTGGCACATCTTTCATTCTTGGATCATGTGCCATTCTCAACTTCCCCGAACGAGCATCCTGTCAAAGTGTCAGACTCGAAGTCAGCTTAAGACAGTTATGCAAGAGATAAAGAATTGCACGGAGTTGATATATTGTCATAACTGAAGTGCATAGACTCAGATCAGCATTAGATTACATATACACAGACTTAATGTTCGCGCAGCACACATGTGCACAGACTTGATATATCCCTAGAGTGGAAGTGCATAGAGTATGTGTGTGCGAAATATGGAAGGTGCACTGACATAGTGTGTGCATAAGCATGGAATGCGTTGACTATGTACGTGCAAAGGGTGAGCGTTGCACTGACCCGATTTGCGGTGGGCAACTTTACAAAGACTTTGTTCGTGCAAGAGAAAAAAGGTTGCACAGACTATGTTATGCATCATGCCTACACTTATACAGACTCAAGTCAGATAAGACTCTTATGCACAGACTTACCAAATACATGTGCACAGACTTTATGCGTGCATGAAAATGGATTGCACAGACCTTCTACTCTGTGCGATAATGTTATGCACAGACTCAGCCAAAAAAAATAATAAAGCGAGACATGCACAGACTTATTATGCAGCATGCCTTGACTTGCACAGACTCACGACTTACACACTACTCATGCACAGGCAAGCCAACCAATTGTGTACATACTTTATGTGCATGGTGCAAGAGTTGCACCGACTTGATGGCGTGCGACAGTAATTGTTGCACTGACTTTATAAGCTTAGATTTGGCATGCACCGACTTCGTCATGTGCGGCAACGATGGTTGCACCGACTTGATGCAAGTATGCACAGACTTTATTCTGTTGAAATACAGCATATGCACAGACTCAATACATAATGGACTAAGTGTTGCACTGACTCTGTTCTTATGCAAAGACTAAGAGTAAAATCTCAACATCATTTATGATCAACTGACTTGTAAAAGTCATCAAAATGCATATCAAAATACACACATCATCATGTCAACATAAAGTTGACAAAATCAACACTTCAGTCAACCAAGTCAAACTAGACTGTTGCCATCACTCAAAACAATTCATCATATTGCCAATGATTTAAAACAATTCAGCCCAAAGCAGTACACATACTGCTCAAAACAATTCATCATATTGCCAATCATTTAAAGCAATTCAGCCCAAAGCAGTACACATACTACTTATCAATCCAGAGGAGATCCAACATTCTCCCTCATCATACCATCTTAGAGGAGACCCAACAGTACTTGGGCTCTGTAACTTCCAGCGACTACATATTCAGCCTCGACCGTTGAGAGAGCTACTGAATGTTATTTCTTGGAGGCCCATGAGACTAGGCACCCACCAAGAAACTGACAGTACCCACTAGTACTTTTGTGATCTACAATACATCTGGCATAATCCGCATCGGTGTATGTAATCAAATCAAATGAACTACCGATGGGAAACCACAAGCCAAAGTATATGGTGCCAATTAAGTATCAAAAAATACGTTTAATAGCCATTAGATGAGATTCTTTAGGGCATGACTGAAAGCGAGCACATAGACATATACTGAATTGAATGTCAGGGCGGCATGCTATGAGATATAGTAGTGATCCGATCATACCTCGAAACAGTGTAGGATCTACTATTTTACCATTTTCATCTTTGCCTAACTTCGAGGTTGTGGCCATTGGAGTTGACAAAGGTTTCACTTCAGCCATCCCAAATTTCTTTAACAACTCCAATGTGTACTTAGCTTGATTGATGAAAATGCCCTCGGGTGTTTGCTTCACCTGTAATCCAATAAAGAAGTTCAGTTCACCTACTAAACTCATCTCAAATTCAGCTTGCATGATTTCTGCAAATTCTTCACATAAGACGCTGTTAGTGGCTCCAAAAATAATGTCATCCACATATACTTGAACTACTAATATGTCTTTACCTGATTTCCTCATGAAGAGTGTTTGGTCAACCTTACCTCTTTTGAAACCATTTTCCATGAGGAATGAAGTGAGCCTTTCATACCATGCCCTTGGTGCTTACTTTAACCTGTACAAGGCCTTCTGTAACTTGTACGCATGCTTTGAATCTTCAAAACCTGGAGGTTGCTCTACAAAAACATCCTCCTTGATGTAACCGTTAAGAAATAAAGATTTAACATCCATTTAAAATAGTTTGAAGTTCAAAGAGCAAGCATAGGACAGTAAAATCCGGATTGCTTCTTGTCTACCAACCGATGCAAATGACTCATCAAAATCAATACTCATCTCCTGGCTATACCCTTTGGCTACAAGTCGGGCCTTCTTCCTAACAACTAATCCCATCTCATTTAACTTGTTTCTGAAAATCCAACGGATTCCAATTGTGGGATGATTCTTAGGATGCGACACGAGAGTCCACACTTTGTTCCTTTCAAACTGGTGTAGCTATTCATGCATAGCCTAAATCCAGGATTCATTTTGAAGAGCTTCATGAATATCCTTAGGCTCTTCTTGTGAAATTTAGGCTATCAAATCCTCTTATTCTACTTGCCTTAGTGAAGACCTAGTTCTTACTCCATCTTGAGGATTACCTATGATGTTTTTAGCTGGGTGATCTTTCAAGAATGTAAAAGAACTGGGCAAGTCGGGATGCTGCACTTGTTGCTCTTGAAATGTTTCAATTGAAGGATCTTCATCCTTTTCACTTTTGCTGGAGATCCCTTCAGTTGGTTCGTCCTTGGCCTTAGCATTATTTGGACGTTTGGAATTTCATCTGCATCCATAATTGGAATAGATTGATTGATCAGCTTCAATTCAGATTCATCAAAAATAACATGAGGACTTTCTTCAACAACCAAAGTCCTTTTATTAAACAATCGATAAGCTCTAGAGTTAAGTGCGTAACCTAGGAAAATTCCTTTGTCACTTTTCTTATCAAACTTATCGAGGTTAGACTTACCATTGTTCAGGATGAAACATGGGCATCCAAAGGGTTTAAGATGAGAAATGTTTAGTTTCTTACCCTTGTAGAGCTCATAAGGAGTTTTCTTCAAAATGGGCCTTACCATCGCCCTATTGATGATGTAACATGCTGTACTTACCGCCTCAGCCCAAAAATATTTTGGTAGAGAATTTTCACTTAACATGGTCCGTGCCATGTCTATCAGGGTTCTATTTTTCCTCTCCACAACTCTATTTTGTTGAGGCGTCCTTGGTGATGAGAAGTCGTACGTGTATCCCTGCTCCTCACAGAAACTGTTGAATTCAAGATTCTCAAATTCACCTCTGTGATCACTTTGGATGGTGGTGATAAGGTAGCCTCTATCATTTTGGATTTTCCTGCAAAACACTTCAAACTCCGTCAAGGCATCACTTTTATTGGCTAAAAATAATACCCATGTAAATCTGGAGTAGTCATCAGCAATAACAATCCAAAAGATTTACCTCCTATGCTGGATGTCCTAGTAGAGCCAAATAGATTAAGATGCAACAATTCTAGAGGCCGAGAGGTAGAAACAATGTTCTTATTTTTGAAAGATATGCATGTTTGCTTGTCTTTTGTGCAAGCCTCACATATTTTATCACTTTCAAATTTTAATTTTGGCAAACCATTCACCAAGTCATGTTTAGACAACTTGGATATTACTCCAAAACTAGCATGACCTAATCTTCGGTGTCATAGCCATGCATTATCATGATTGTTTGCTACCAAGCACACATCATCACCAAAAATATCATATAGATCAATAGTATAGACATTGTTATTTCTCTTGCCGATGAATCTAATTTCATTAGAGGTTTTATTTATGACAAGGCAGTGGGTTTCATCAAAAATAATGTTAAAACCCTTGTCACACAATTGGCTTATGCTCAACAGGTTGTGATTTAAGCCTTTCATAAAAAGGACATTTTCAATCAAGGTTTTAGAATTCTTACCTATGTTGCCAATTCTAAATATTTTACCTTTGTCCTTTCCACCAAAGGCAACTGAGCCTCCATCTTTATCTTGCAGCATATAGAATGCCTTCCTGTCCCCTGTCATATGCCTTGAACAGCCGTTGTCCAAGTACCATTTGCTCCCCCTAGCTTCAAGGCATATCTGCAAGAAATAAAATTCTCATCCAATTATTTTTGGTACCCAAACTAGTTTGGGTCTGTAGGAGTTAGTCCAATTCTGTGCATATCTTTTCTTGGTCCAAAATGCATGATTTCTTGGTGAGTTTTGTTTGAACCGACAATTGGCAATAACATGACCAAGTCTACCACAGTGAAAGCAATTGACATGTGTAAACTTTCTTCGATATTGTCGTGGTTTGATTTGGACATGTGTTAGCTTGGAGTGCGAACATGAAGCACATTCTTTTTCTTTTTCATGAACATAGGATGTAGTGATCTTATTCTCAAAGGATTTTTTATTTTTGGGAATGTACCCCAATCATTCTTTCCGGAAGTTAACCTTAACTCCCAACATGTTGTCTAGGTTTTGTTTTCCCTTAACAAACCTAGAGAGGGTGAACTGCAAGTCAGTCACCTCCTTATTCAAACTCACATTTTTATTTTCAAGTTTTGAGATTGAGGATTACAAAACTTCTTTTTGCTTTTTCAATTTTTCAAAAGCTTTCTCCATTTCAGACAGCTTACTCATCAATTCCTCCTAGCTTTTCTCATTTGCAGAAATTATTTGTAACAAGCTTTCTTTTTCTTCCGATAACTCAAACCATTCCTGTTCCAATTTCTCAAATTTAACAGATGTATCCTCATGTGTTAATTCATCAAATTTCTTTTGAGATTTTTATTTTTAGATCTGATTTTTCTGTATTTCGTATACAGTTCTTCATATTCCGACTCCCATCGTTCATTTGAAATGAAATCAGGGTCAGAATTTACCTCTGTTGATTCATCTTCATATGCCATGAGGCATATACTTTCCACGAGCTCTTGCAGCTCCTCATCGGACGGTTCGTCCTCTTCGTCGCTCCACGTGGCGACCATGGCTTTGGGCTTCTTGAACTTGTCTTTCTTGAATTTCCTCTTCAGATCTGGGCACTCTCCTCTCATGTGCCCGGGCTTCTTGCATTCGTAACAAATGACAGTATTGGGCTTGCTCGGCTCGCCCTTGGTTTGAATGGGCTTCCTTTGCCCCTTTCTGAAGTTGCCTTGAAAATTCCTCTTCTTTCTCAAAAATCTCTTTACTTGGCGAGTTATCATGGCCAAGTCTTCTTCTTCATTGCTTCCCTCGCTGGATTCTTCTTCTTGAAAGTAATCATCAGATTGGTGAGCTTTCAATCCAATTACTTTCTTCTTCTTCGTATCTTCCTCGGCTGTTCTCTTCATGTTTATCTCATAGGTCATGAGTGACCCTATGAGCTCATCCAAAGAAAGTGTGGACGAATTTTTTGAATCCTCAATTACTGTGGCTTTTGTGTGCCACTCTGACGGAAGTGATCTCAGAACTTTCCTCACAAGATCGAAGTTTGTGTACTCCTTCCCGAGGCTTTTGAAACCATTTGTGATCTCCGTTAATCTTGCGAACATTTCTGAGATGGTTTCTTCATGCTTCATTTTGAACAGCTCATAATCTCTGACAAGAAGGTTTGCCTTGGTCTCCTTGACCTCGGAGGTTCCCTCATATATGAGCCGCAACTTGTCCCACATCTCCTTGGCTGAGCTGTACATGGATACACGAGAAAACTCGTTAGGATATATAGCACATTGCATGATGTTCATAGCATTAAAATTAACTGTGGATTTTTTAATTTCCTCAATTGACCATTTATCCTCATCTTCAGAGAGTTTATAAGGACCCTTGCCTACAACCCTCCAGACCTCGTACTCCTGAGCCCTTAGAAAAACATGCATTCTATATTTCGAGTAGGAGTAGTTCGAACCATCAAAGAATGGAGGACGGTTAATGGAATGACCCTCAGGCATCATCCCCTTGTTGGCCATTGATCTGGATCTTTTTCTAGATCGTTAGATCTGTGAAAGTTAGAGCATTGGCTCTAATACCAATTGAAGTCCCGCGATCAATGACACCCAAGACGGGGGTGAATTGTGTGTTTACAAACTTTTAACAAAATCTTGCCCAATTCAAACAAGTGTGAATAATAATCGAAATGAATTTCAGATCTATATGAAAACTCTCAGATCTAATAGAATCTATCGCACTCAACCAATCTTAGGTACGATGGCGGAGGTGGAAATCCAGAGATTCTACTCACGCAAGATGTTATCTTCCTGATAAGGTTTGCCTTGCCGATCTGAACCTACCTTTTAATGTACCCAAGATCTAATATGAGAACAATAAATTACACTAGATCTAACTCAAACAATGCAACCAAAATAATATACGCGTGTGCTGCAAAGAATGGGGATAGAAGAAAAGGAACAAACCACACAATAGACAGCGATTTTTAGGTGGTTCGGATGCAACAACAGCAACCTACGTCCACCCCTCATGATCTGTGAGGATTCCCACACTATCTTATAAGATATTACAAGATTAAAAACACACACACACACACACACACACGTAAGGAGTTTAGAACTCCCACGAAGGTGCACATGCACTGAATCATAGAGAGATGTGAGGAAACGAAGAAATCACACACACACACACACACACACACACACACACACACACACACACACACACACACACACACACACACACACGGATCTGCGTTGATCCACACATACACATGTGTTTGATATTACAAGAACACAATATTAAAGCCCAACAAGAATAGAGGGAGAAAGTAGGAAATAAAAGCTAGATTCAAGCCCCCCCTTAGTGGATGAAGGTGATCTTGGATGAAGCCAGCTCCCCAGCTTCATCTGTACTTGAATGGCATGCAGATGGTCTTGAGAACCTTGCTCTTGAATGAAGAACTCTTTCACGTATCACTGTTCATGAAGCTACAGTAGCACTCCTCTTTCTCCCCTTGATAGCCTCTTTAGCTTGCTTGAGTGATTAGGGTTTTTAACCCCAAAGTGATGTTTTTATAGATCTTGGATGGTCAAGAGACAAGTCAGGAAGCAGATCCACAAATCATGGCATGTCTGGTGGCTTTGGGATTAAACAAACCTAAAGAAAGGGGCTTCCCACGTTGAAGAACACAAGTCAACAATTGTTGTCTCGAAGCTGGTGGTCGACCGGATGACATGGGGCGGTCAATCGGAATTTTACAGAAATGAGGCTTTCAACGCTGGGAAAATCGGTCAACCGGCCCCTGACCGGCGATCGACCGCTAGCTGGAAAACCTACATTTTTAACAGAGTTAGCCAATAAATCATAATCTGTGACCGAATCATTTCATGACCATATCTTGTTCCAATCAATATGAGTTGGTTGAGCTTATCCTGGGCATTTCTTGAATTATGGTAGATTTAGGCATTTGCTTGATTAAGGATGGCTTTGAGAGTGGTTTAATCAAGTTATTACTTAGGTTGTAATGCCAAGGTTTTGTTATCATCAAAATCATTTGGAGAGACTCAACAACACATATGTTTTTAGTTTAAAATTCTCTTTTCATCCACCTATCTATTCCCCTCTTCCATCTTTCTTCATACATCCCAAGGCGGATCTTCTTCCTTTGGTCCTCTCAGCGGCGTCTACTTCCAAAAGCGGGGTGAACATCCAAGGCTCGGCACGGCAAAGACGGCGGCGCTCTTCATCATCTTGGCTCTTATTTCTCCCTTTTCTCTTATTTGCAAGTTATATTTTCATTTTTCATAAAGTTGTGCTTGCCACCTTTCTTAGTAATAAAATTCAGATTTTGGGAAATTGTGTTCTTCTCTTTCTATCTCCTTCTAATTTCTCTCCTTAACCCTTTCATATTCTTCACTTAGTTTATTTTCATGCAAATTTCCTTTTCATTACTTTAATCTCACTCAAAATTTGGATCTCTCAAATATAAGAATTTTTCATCTCATACTTAATTAAAAATATTTCTTCTCCGTGGGATCGACTCGTTCTTACCACTTTACTCTTATTCAACTCTTTTTAAGTTAGTGAGTTCGGTTATATTTTTAAATTGTGGCATGACTTTTTAACGACGAGAGTTAGTGGCTATCAATTTTTGGCACCATTGCCGGGGATGAAATTATTTTTAATAGGTGAAATTTCTTGTGTTTGATTTGTATATAGTTTTACTAAATTTTCTGTTTTTATTTTACATAAAAAATAAAAAAAATCTGAAAATCATAAAATCCACAAAAATTCGAACCTAAAAATCTCAGGAAATAAACTGTCACATGAAGCGTCGTTAAAGCCTGAAACGGTCACAGAAAGTAGAAAAGTAGAAAATCCAAGAAATTCCAGTGCCGCTAAAGGTCAGTAAACGTAGGAAAAGGTCCTATTTTTCTAATTTTTTATATAAAATCAAAAAATTCCTGAAAAATCTATAAAATCTTAAAAAATTAGAAATCCAGAAAACACCAAAAATATGATTTTAGGCTTTATTTTGCTGTAGTTTTGCATAATATTCACTTTTTTTAGTTGATAGTTATCTTTTATCCGCATCTCTTTTTCAACAAAAAATTTTTCTCTAGAAACAAATTAAAAAATAGAAAAACAAAAAAATTTCTCAACATGTTATCATGCCTTCATCTTAGTTGCATTAGTTTCATACATTGTGCATTTTAATTGATTTCTCCTTTACTAGCATCATCATTTGAAAAAAAAAATCTTTCTCTTCTCTTATATTTCCTCTTCTCAAGGACAAGTTAGGATTCCTTACACCCTTCTTGGAATTGGAAAGACCCTCCATTGAGCATTCCATCTCTTTGGATTAGAATTTCCTTTTCCAAGACCTCCATAAGTTCCCGCACCCGTGGATTCCCTCATGGACGCCGGGCATGTTGTACCAAGAAGCACCTTGAAGGTAGATTGCCCTTAGAAGGTTTCACAAAAAAAAATAGTGTTGGCATTTATTACTATTTTGGAAAATTGGTGTCTAAGGTTAGAGGTTTTGTGACAAATGCCCAAGAGAGATTGTGATTATTTAATTAGGACCCTACAAAAGTAGGGGGAGTCTCCCACAACTCCACCTCTTACCTGGCCGGTTGACCAATTTAGTAGTGAGTCCCAACCCTTCTTTTCCTTAGAAAAAAAAACATCATCATTTTGCATTCATATGGTGTTTGATTCATTGCATTATTTTCTAAACTCATTTGCATAATAATAAAAAAATCCTCATTTTTGCATTCATAATTCATATAGTTGTAGTTACATTTGCATTTTAAAAAAAAATTCAAAAATCTAAAAACAAACAATTTCTTTTTGGGCCCTTTTGAATTGCATGCAAGGTAGGAGATCCCTACACCCACATTTGTTACAGCCCATTAGTGAGATTGAGAGGTTAGTGTATTCTAGAAATCATCCACAACCTAGTCTCATGGAGGACCAAAATCAACATCAAGTGCAACAAGTTGCCCCTAAGCAGATGAAGGATTATTTCATGCCTAACCAGTACCAACCGTCCTTCTATGTCCAAGCACCTCAGAACCAGGCGGTTCAATATGAGATCAAATCAAGTACCATTCAAATGTTGCCATCCTTTTATGGCAATACCAATGAAGACCCTTATAAACATCTTGATGAATTCCTCCAGATATCCTCAACTGTGAAAATCTAAAAATTTTCAGATGATGCTCTCAAATTGACTCTCTTTTCTTTTTCACTCAAAGACAAAGCCAAATATTGGGTAGGTGCCTTGGGTAGATCTATAGATACATGGGCTGAAATGTAAAAGGAATTTTTGGAGAAATTCTATCATATATTGTTGTGCCCCTTAGGCACAAGCATGTGCTATGTTGTTTTGATGATAGCAATGATATTTTATTTTGATGATAGCAACACAGTGAGTGCTTTATGAGATTGTGTTTTGATGATAGCAACATAACTTGTTTTGTGGAGAATGCATGTGTATGACTGATACATTGGTTGTGCTTGATTTCTGCTCTGTGCGTTGCATTTCTGTCTGCATGTAGTTTGATGACTAGCAAGTCTATACACTACAGGGTAAAGCATTTTAGAGTCTTTACATCGTTCATGCATGTGCACAGTTTGTGGACAAAGTCTGCACATCGCCCTAGATTGCATTAGCAAGTCCATACATCATCAGGGCTCTTCATGCATGTGTATAGTCTATACATTGTGCATCTCGTTGTCAAGTCTGCACATTCATGAAGTCTGTACAGCCATCCACTTGAAGCATTTCTCAAAGTCCATACAATGCATCTTCTTAGCATCTCATTAGAGTCTAAGGCATTATCTATACACTGGACTTAAAGTGTGTACAGCGTCCGTCTCTGTTAGCGTCTAAGGCTTTGAGCAAAGTCTATACGCTGGAAGACGAAGTCTATACAGAGTCTCACGTTGCATCACTATTCTGCAAGTCTATACACTGGCTGCTGCACTCTCATGAAGTCTTCACCTGTGCTAGTGTAAGTCTATACAACACCCAGTGTTATGCTTGCAAAGTATGTACAACGGTTGCCTTCTTACATAAAGGCTATACATTTGCACTGTAGATGCACGCACTGTTCATAAGTCTAGACATTGGAAAGTCTGTACATCGTGCATCTTTAAGTTGAAGTCTGTACAGAGTCAGCGTCCAGTTGATCGTCTCAGGCAGTGTCTCTTTGTGCATCTCTTGCAAGTCCATACAACGCTTCATACTAAAGCCTGTACATCGGACAGTGTTTAGGCGAAGTCTATACATCCGTCCGTACCGTGTCTTGGCCACCGTCTTATGACCACCAAGTCTATACTTTGGTCGGTGGCAAGTCTGCACATTGGACTCTTGATCAAGTCTACACATTCAACAGTGTTCTTCCAAGTCTGTACATTGGAAGCTTCACCTATGTTTCCCTTCAAGTCTATACATCGGTAGCTTTACCGTCGTTTCCCTTGAAGTCTATACACTGTTGACTTTACCGTCGTTCCACCTTGAAGTCTATACACTTGACTACCTTTGCCTTGATCAAGTCTGTACAGAGATCCCGTGTTCAAGTCTATACAGCCCTTTCATCTTGAAAGTCTATACATCGGGAAGTCTTCACATTGGCTGTTGAATGATGAGCAAGTCTGTACAGCGGACCGTCTCTGTTACCGTCTTATGCATTGAGCAAAGTCTATACAGACTCCACCGTCTCATTCTGCGTCTTAGACTGCTCAAGTCCATACATTGGCTGCATCATTTCATTATCAAGTCTATACACTGCCTTTGGGTCTTCAAGTCTATACAGCCTTTGCTTCGCCAAAGTCTGTACATTGGTCTGCATTACCCTTGGACATCAAAGTCTGTATAGCCTTGTCTTTGGCAAGTCTGCATAGTGAAGTCCATACACTGCACTCGAGTTCACAGTGTCTTCATGAAGTCTATACAACGCACTTTCACATAAAGTCTATACATCGTTCCCTTGCCGAAGTCTATACACTGTGAACGTTCAAGTCTGTACAGACTTTACCTTGTTCAAGTCTGTACATCGTCAAGTGTCTTTGGCAAAGTCTGCACATTGCTGAACGCTCATCAAGTCTATACATTGGCTTTAAGATGAAGTCTACACATCAGAGTGCATTGCATCTGTTCATGGCTGCAAGTCTATACATTGTGTGTCTTGTTCAGCTAAGTATATACATTGGACGAGTCTGCATCGTGCATATGTTCTGAAGTCTATACACTGTGTCGTTCACATATGCAAGTCTAGACATTCGCAAAGTCTATACATCAGACGAGTCTGCATAGGCCAAGTCCATACATTGTTAAGTGTATTGCATGCATCTGTTCTGAAGTCTATACACTACTTTAGCTTCGCCTTCACAAGTCTATACAGCGAAGTCTATACACTACAATGCATATACTTAAACTGATAAGCTGTTCGTCTGTGTGACAGGCACCCTTCGTGAAGTCTAAAGAAGGGCACGTGATCCGAGGCTGGAAGGGCAGACAGGATCGTGACACGTGTGCTGAAGCTGGCTGAGAGACTGACACGTGGTCCAAGGTTTTTGGGTGGGAGATGTAGAGAGCACACGCCCTAGCTGCTGCTATATATATGAGTCTTCATCTTCAGATGAAGAGTGATCGAAGTGGAGAAAGAAAAAGCAGAAGTGCAGAGACTTCGATCCAGCAGAAGAGAAGAAGAAAAGAGTGAAGAAAAGAAAGAGAGACAGAGAGCAGAGAAGAAGAAGAGAAAGAGGAGAAAGAAGAGAAAGAGAGAAATAGAGAGCTCGAGCTGAGAGAGTGAGAGAGATTGGGTTGTCTGGCTTTTTGGATCAAATCCAAGCCAGAAGTGCTCATCGAGAGCTATATTTTGTGCTTTATTATTTCAGCTTTCCGTTGCTGTCTTGTTCTATCTTTCATTTTCTTTTATACATTTCTTCAAGCTGTTAGTCAGCGGAGCAAGCTATGAGGCTTAGCGTTTGCAGTGGAGGATTCCACTAGACGAGTTAAGCTGTAATCCCCAGCTGATTCAAGCTGTGAGTCAGCGATGGCTAAGCTGTATTGCCCAGCGGAAGCAAGCTGTGATGCTCAACGGATGGCAAGCTGTGAGGCCCAGCTGATGTATGGCAAGCTGTGATGCCTAGCTGTTCAAGCTGTGAGTTAGTAGGAAGCCACACTCGGGTTGAGTGTGGGGTGGATGTAGGTCTGCTGGACCGAACCACCTAAAAACTCCTATTGCATTGTGGTTTATTTTGTTCTATTTGTGCTTCCGCTAGATGAATGCATAGGAGCGCTCAACTGTTTGCTTATAGGTTCAGTAGATGAGTGTTCTAATTTGTCTTGTTAGCATTCCAGTTTTTAAGTGAGCGAAATCTTATTTTGGGTGAAGGTTTTTAATTGGGCGTATTTTTAAAGGGCTATATTCATTCACCCCCCCCCCCCTCTGAATACTGCACCGAACCCAACACTTGGTATCAGAGAGGGTCTCTGATCTATCAGATCTAACAATCTGCAGAGGATCCTGCTAGTGTTTGGTGCATTTCAGAGTGTGCTTTCTGTGCTCGTTGTTTAGTATCACTGAGTTAGTGCTTTGCCGTGTTTATCTGGTTGTGGTGTTTTCTTGTCGATTGCTTTGTGCTTTGAGTCTGCTTGTTATCTGCTTTGATGGCTAATCATCCGATATTCAGAGGTGATGACCTTGGCCCATGGCTGGAAAAGTTGCATCGGTATGTAAGCACAACCGATCCTGACTTGTGGAAGGTAATAACTCACGGTCCATATAAACTGTCGAAGGATAAATCCAAATGGACCAAGAAGGATAAGCTGAAAGACTCTGTCAATAATGGAGCTGTAGTTTTATTAAAAGAATCAATTGACAGATCTCTAATTGAATGCATTTCCTCTTGCAGGTCTGCCAAAGACATTTTGGAAAAACTAAAGCTAATCAGGAATCACAGCAAATGCTTGATGGCTGATCGGAGAAATGCTAATGATGAAACTTCATCCAAGGTAAGCTCTGAATCTGGAGAACTTTCAATTGATGACCTATGGAATATAAATGAGGAATTTAATAATAGATGTGAACAATTGAAATATGAGAATAAGAGATTGAAAAAGAAATGTGATCAGATAACTTTGAAAGTTCCTTGTAAAAATTGTCCAGATCTGAAACAATCTTATGAAGCATGTATGTTAGATGTTCAAAATTTTCAGGAACAAAATGGTTCTCAAAAACTTGAAAATCAAATATATCTGGACAAGATATCAGAACTTGAGAATCAGCTAAATGAGAAGAAAAATGAACATATAAAAGACATGCAAGAACTGACTCAAGTTAATTCTGAATTGGATAAACTGAAACTTAAGAATGAATGATTTCAAAAGAAAATTGAAAATCTCATGGGTAGAATAAATGAAATCAATGGGGAGGCTTCACATTCTTCTTCTGCTGAATTAACCTGCCATATGTGTTCAGCTCTAAGAGAACGTAATGAAGATCTTTATAGTGAGAATGAATGGCTGAACGAACAAATAGTCTCACTTAAAGAGGATCACAAAAACTTGGTTGCTGAGAAAATTAAAGTGGAAGAAAGAGAAGAGGAACTAATTGAGAAACTGGAATTGATATCTACTAATGAAAAATGTGATGCTGAAGTTAAGAAACTGACCAAAGAAAACATTGAATTAAAAGCTGAAATTGAAAAATTGAAATGGTTAAATATTGGCTTGTCTGAAAAACTTCCCACCACAGAAAAGGGAAAAGCTGTTTGTAATGAAAAATCTGAAAAGTTAAGCAACTTGGAACAAGAAATTGAAAAGTATAAAACTGCAAATAAAGTCTTAAGTGAATGTGTCAATTGCAGTGAACAGGAGATAGTCAGTTATGAGCTTCACATAATATCTTTGGAAAACAAGATTCAGGATCTAGAAAAATTAGCATCCAATTCTGCTAAGAATGAAAGAAAAGTAAAAACTGTTGTGAAAATGAAGGATGACAATCCAAGAAAGGGGACAAGCTGTAGTCCTGATGTTAAGGAAACTACCAGAAACCAGCTATATACTACCTTTGTGAATAGTTCTAATGTAGCTAGTACCTCAAGACAATCCCCAAAACAAAATGAAAATCAGAAGTCACCTTCAAAACCTGTCTTTCAGTTCAAAGCTCAGAAAATTGAAAAGTAAACAAAACCTGTTGAGAATAATCAGAAATTGAAAAGAAAAAGTCAAACCAAGAAGGTAAAGAATAATTCTGGTTATACTCCGAAAATTATTAGCTCTACTGAATCTGATGCTTCTTGTACTCATTCGCATGCATCTAAGAAATCATATGATAGAAACCATGCTCCTAGAAATCTGATGTCTCTTGCTACTATTGTGGTAGGCATGGTCATTATATGGATGACTGCAGTGTGATGAAAAGTGATGATATGATGCATGATAATTTTTTCTCAAATAATCATCACCACCCCAAAAGAAACATGTCTGCTTCAAACCAAAACATCATTTGTTATAATTGTAACAAACGTGGTCATAAAGCTGTTGAGTGTTGGTTTAGGCCTTCATGGGGTTTTAATGGCTCAAGAGGTAAGCACCCAAGGTGCTTCGAATGTGGGAGGCATGGCCACAAAGTCAAAGACTGCTGGCATGCTCAGGGAAGTAGAATTAATTCTAAATCTGTAAAATTTCCTGCTCCCAATGCTGTTGATAAGAAGAAAATTGAATTCATGAAAAAGAATTGTTACTGCTTTGAATGTGGCAAGCTAGGCCACATAGGTGCCAACTGTAGGCTGGCTGAGTATGAAAAGAAAATTTTTCATGTCGATAAAAGAAATACTCATGCTCATACACATAATTTTCATACTCATGTGCATGCACATGGGCATCATGTTTCTGCTAAGATGAAGAATAAAAATAAAAAGTCTATGGCTTCATGTTATTATTGTGAAAATTTTGGACACTCTATGTCTGATTATTTTCTAATGGAATTTGATGATGATGCTGTAAAAAGAATATTTAGAACACCTGTCAGGGTAAATGCAGGACCCAAGACTGCTTGGGTCCCTGCAGGATCAAATTGATTGACATGCTACAGGTGTGTCTTGGAAACTGATGAATAAAGGGGTTAATGATCCAAGGCACTCAACAGAAAACCCCAGGATTCTACATTTCAGGTTAGTTCTGAACTTTGTTTAAAATTCCATTATCTGAAATTGTTGTTTTGCTTGTTTGATGTACGATCTTCTCTTGTCTAGCTGATCAGTCTGCACTCCAGACTCAGTTACTGAGTTTTACTCTGCATATATCTGATGCTCTTCTCTTGCAAATTTCTGAACTGAATTTGAATGGTTTTTAGTGTATTCAGTTAATGCACTATATAGACTTTGTGTCAATGCATGTGTTTTGTGTTAATGCATTGCATGCTTGCTGTTAAATGCATAACTTGCTGATTGTGAATGGTTCATTTAGTGTACACAGTCAATGCATGTGTCTTATGTCTGCATACATCATTTGCATGACTGTCATTGATGCTGTTCAATGCATGTAGGACTGCTTTATGTTGCATTGTCCTTGTTAACCCTGGTATATCATATGGTAAGTTACTAAAAGGTGGGGAAATCTGCCCGGAGGTTCCTACCATGTGTGAGATGGTCTTTGAGACCAGGTTCTCCGCCTAATACCATGGGTCCAGTCTTCATGTAGAACAGTGCATTACATCATATTTTGAAAAATCTGAAAAAGGATAAAAATGTTCATGACTTGGATGCATAAACATGAATTGATTGCATACTTGCCTCATGTATTCTTCGTGCATAGTCTGCATGTAGAACAGTGTGTTGCATAGCATAATCCTTGCATCATGGTGTCAGGGGTAGCTGTGAGTTTAGTTCAATTCCTGAATCCTATTTACTCCTCATTGTCCCCATTCAATTGATTCAGATCTTTTGACATCAGATGCCATTGGACCATATTGCCAATTGCTATCTTTTCCCTATCATTTTCACTGAACAACAGTTCTGTATCTGGTTTAGTACATTGAGTTGTGATTATTGCAATTGTTCTTTTATAAGAATTTCTCTTGCAAATTGAAAGGAATTAAAGGTTTAACCTTTATAAATTGGAGAGTTAAGTGTCTGCACTTCACAATTTGAGATAAACGAAAACTTTTATAGCTCTTAATCTTTGACTCATTGTTAAAATAGAAAAAGTTTTCTGTAATGCCTAAATGTGTTGAACTAGAAATGACTAGAACAGGTGAATAAGAGTATGCAATGATTTTTAAACAATCACTCTAAAAGAGATAAGGGCAGCAGTAAATAAGATCACAAATGCATGAACTGAACATTGTGACAGAGTAATGGCTGATTGCACTGAGAAACTATGAACTCCTCCAAAGCAGTAGGAGAATTCGTATGTTATGAAGTGCTTCAGACTACCTCTGTTCATAGGGTCATATCTATAGGGGGAGTTTTTCACCAAGTAATTGGGGGTACTGGCCTCTAATCAAGGTGTACCCTTAATGTCAAAAGTGAAGACTGTTCCTTGTAGGTCTTGATCTGAAATAGATCTAGTAGTTTATGCCTAGTAACTGGGGGTACTTGCCTCTAATCAAGGTGTACACCTAATGTCAACAGCATAAATTCCACTGATCTACTCACTTAGTTCAGTTTCAGAAAAATTGAAAAATGAAAAACAAACTGCTGTAACCCTTTGAAATCAAAAGTCAATGAGTGAAAATTGTTTTTATTAATACATATTCAAGTTGCCTTTCTTGAATTTTCTTGTTTAATCACAAAAGGGTATTATTTCTGACTTATCTATTAATACCATGTGCCCTAGATTCATTGCTATAAACGGAGTCTATAAACTCTCTTTCAAGGGTCAGGTGTTTTACTGTAGATTTATCACTGTTAAACCTGAATTTTTGAAAATTGTATGTTGATGATTCTTATACTTTAACAATTGTTTATAATCATGCTCTCTTTCTAAACCTATGCTTATGCTGTTGTCAAGTGACCCTCCTACCTTCTCTACCTTGTGCTTATCTGTCCAAATTCCTTCTCAAATGGGGAGCTATTATTTAGGGGGAGAAATAATTCAGGGGGAGTCATACCTTCAGGGGGAGTTTTTTTTTGCACTATGAGAATTTGCATGCATAATGCACTTTCCACTCATGTTTTTACTGTTTTTCTCTTTTTGATTATGTCAAAGGGGGAGAAAATTTTGTGTGTGACTCACTGTCACATTGTGTTGCCATCATCAAAAAGGGGGAGAATGTTGTGCCCCTTAGGCACAAGCATGTGCTATGTTGTTTTGATGATAGCAATGATGTTTTATTTTGATGATAGCAACACAGTGAGTGCTTTATGAGATTGTGTTTTGATGATAGCAACATAACTTGTTTTGTAGAGAATGCATGTGTATGACTGATATATTAGTTGTGCTTGATTTCTGCTCTGTGCGTTGCATTTCTGTCTGCATGTAGTTTGATGACTAGCAAGTCTATACATTATAGGGTAAAGCATTTCAGAGTCTTTACATCGTTCATGCATGTGCACAGTTTGTGGACAAAGTCTGCACATCGCCCTAGATTGCATTAGCAGGTCCATACATCATCAGGGCTCTTCATGCATGTGTATAGTCTATACATTGTGCATCTCATTGTCAAGTCTGCACATTCATGAAGTCTGTACAGCCATCCACTTGAAGCATTTCTCAAAGTCCATACAATGCATCTTCTTAGCATCTCATTAGAGTCTAAGGCATTGTCTATACACTGGACTTAAAGTGTGTACAACGTCCGTCTCTGTTAGCGTCTAAGGCTTTGAGCAAAGTCTATACGCTGGAAGACGAAGTCTATACAGAGTCTCACGTTGCATCACTATTCTGCAAGTCTATACACTGGCTGCTGCACTCTCATGAAGTCTTCACCTGTGCTAGTGTAAGTCTATACAACGCCCAGTGTTATGCTTGCAAAGTATGTACAGCGGTTGCCTTCTTACATAAAGGCTATACATTTGCACTGTAGATGCACGCACTGTTCATAAGTCTAGACATTGGAAAGTCTGTACATCGTGCATCTTTAAGTTGAAGTCTGTACAGAGTCAGCGTCCAGTTGACCATCTCAGGCAGTGTCTCTTTGTGCGTCTCTTGCAAGTCCATACAACGCTTCAGACTAAAGCCTGTACATCGGACAATGTTTAGGCGAAGTCTATACATCCGTGCATACCGTGGCTTGGCCACCGTCTCACGACCGCCAAGTCTATACTTTGGTCGGTGGCAAGTCTGCACATTGGACTCTTGATCAAGTCTACACATTCAACAGTGTTCTTCCAAGTCTGTACATTGGAAGCTTCACCTATATTTCCCTTCAAGTCTATACATCGGTAGCTTTACCGTCGTTTCCCTTCAAGTCTATACACTGTTGACTTTACCGTCGTTCCACCTTGAAGTCTATACACTTGACTGCCTTTACCTTGATCAAGTTTGTACAGAGCTCCCGTGTTCAAGTCTATACAGCCATTTCATCTTGAAAGTCTATACATCGGGAAGTCTTCACATTGGCTGTTGAATGATGAGCAAGTCTGTACAGCGGACCGTCTCTATTACCGTCTTATACATTGAGCAAAGTCTATACAGACTCCACCGTCTCATTCTGCGTCTTAGACTGCTCAAGTCCATACATTGGCCGCATCATTTCATTATCAAGTCTATACACTACCTTTGGGTCTTCAAGTCTATACAGCCTTTGCTTCGCCAAAGTCTATACATTGGTCTGCATTGCCCTTGGACATCAAAGTCTGTACAGCCTTATCTTTGGCAAGTCTGCATAGTGAAGTCCATACACTGCACTTGAGTTCACAGTGTCTTCATGAAGTCTATACAACGCACTTTCACATAAAGTCTATACATCGTTCCCTTGCCGAAGTCTATACACTGTGAACGTTCAAGTCTATACAGACTTTACCTTGTTCAAGTCTGTACATCGTCAAGTGTCTTTGGCAAAGTCTGCACATTGCTGAACGCTCATCAAGTCTATACATTGGCTTTAAGATGAAGTCTACACATCAGAGTGCATTGCATCTGTTCATGACTTGGATGCATAAACCTGAATTGATTGCATACTTGATTCTATCCTATATGACGAACCAATACCCTGAGGAGAGCCATTACTGGATTCACACTGGAGAACAAATCCATGAGGCGTGGGATAGATTGAAAGATTTGAAAAAGAAATGCCCCCACCATAGATTATCAAGATGGCAAATTGTCCAGGCATTCTATGAGGGTTTGACAGAAAATTATAGACACATGGTGGATGCTTCATGTGGGAGAGCATTTATGAGTAAGAGCGAGGACGAGACCTATAATTTATTTGAGATGCTTAGTGAAAATTCCATTAGTCATGTCTCGCTCTCCTCTTATGAAAGAATGATTGAGCCATCTAAGAGGTCAGGGCTTTATGAAGTTAAGAACCAAGGAGAAAGTGAGAACAAGATGGATATCAATGCCATAACTCAGAAATTGAACAAAATAGAATTGTTGGCGCAGAAGATGGAAAATGTTGATCTGGTAGCCCAAAAGTTAGATCAGTTGTTATCTAGGCAAGAACCTTCTTCTTCTTTTTCTACTCCTCAACCTTAACCGTTCTCAGCTCCCACTAATAAAGAAATTTATGCTCTTTGTTCTAGCCCTAATCATGCTGTTATTGATTACCCCATGGCGGCGCAACTTCCTCCAATTATCCAAGAACAGATCTTTGCTGCTCAGGGTGTCTCCAAACCTACTTATGATCCCTATTCTAACACATATAATCCAGGTTGGAGAAATCATCCCAATTTTTCTTGGAAGTCTCAGCAAGGTCCATCTACCCAATCCAATCCCTCATTTCAGAAACAATCTTTTCCAACTTCCAGTCAGTCCCATCCAAATCTTTCTTATCCTTCTCCGTATCAGCTGCAATTCCAACAACCTCCATTACATCCAGCTCAGGCCCCGTATCACCAAGCTCAGTCATTTCAGAGCCAGTATCATCCCCTTAATCGATTCAATCAAGCTCAAGTTCCTTATCAACCACCTCCTCCTCAGGCCAACTTCGATGAAAAAGTTGATCAACTCCAACAATTAGTACAATAACTTACTCTGTCTCAAAATCAATCCACTCTTTCCCATAATCAATCCATTACTAAGTTGGAAAGTCAAATAGGGCAATTAGCTGCTAGTAGGAGAGAAGTAGGTCGGCTTCCTAGCCAACCTGTGGCTAATCCGAAGAACCAACCTCCGGGCTTTCACCAAAGAGCCCCTCTTCTTCCTCAACCAACCCAACCTCAGCCTCCTCCTCCTATGGGCCCTCAATTTGAGAACGCCAAGACTATATATACCCTTAGGAGTGGAAAGATTTTAGATGACTCTTATAAGGCTAGGGGAGTTGGAAGTAGCTTGACCCAAGAGGCCCAAAAAGAAAGTGAAAGTGAGGACGAGGAGCCGGTGATTGTGCAAGAGAAGAAGAAGTCGGAGGATGGTGAAAACAAGCTGGATAAAGGTAAGGCTAAGGTTGATGAAGAAGGTCCCCAAAAGTATGTTCCTAAGGTCCCTTTTCCCGATGCTCTAAAATCCAAGGCTCAAAAGTAAAAGCCGATCCAATAAGAGGAATTAGTGGAATTGTTTAAACATGTGAATATCAATATTCCACTTCTTGATGCAATCAAGCATGTGCCGGCATATGCAAAGTTTTTAAAAGAGCTGTGCACTCCAAAAAGGGAGCCTAAGGCGATAACTCAAAAGATCTGATTATCTGAAGATGTTAGTGCTGTCGTAATGAATCATTTACCTAAGAAGTTGAAGGACCCCGGAGCTCCTCTAATTTCATGTGATATAGGTGGAGTTACATTTGATAAAGCATTGCTAGACTTAGGTGCTAGCGTGAATCTTTTGCCCACCTTCATATATGAGCATTTTGATCTGGGATAGTTGAAGCCCACATCTATAATCCTACAACTGGCGAATCGTTCCGTAAAGACTCCGAAGGGTCTATTAGAGGATGTGATAGTGAAAGTGCATGAATGCTATTTCCCGGCGGGTTTCCTTATTTTGGATATGGCCTCATCCCAGGAATTAAAACACACTCCAATTATTTTGGGACGACCATTTTTAGCTACGGCAAAGGCCAATATAAACTGTGCCACGAGAATGATGGACATATCGTTTGGAGGTGAGAAGGCTTCCTTAAATATTTTTAGAGCATCCCAATATCCGGAACAAGATGAGGAATGCAATGCTATTGATATTTTTGAGGAATTGATCGATGAAAACCCGGATGAAGTGAAGGATACCTTAGAAGAGGGTAGCATGCTGTAGGATTCTCTATTCTCTTCTGTACCCTATTCTAGGATAGAGCTATTCCCTCTATTGCAAGCTGAACCTATTCTTCCATCTTTGGATCAGCTGCCCATTCTGGAATTGAAACATATGCTGGATTCTTTAAAGTATGCTTATCTAGGTCCTGACCAAACTTTGCCCGTAATCATTGCTTCCAATCTCACTTCTGCTCAGGAGTCTCAGCTTTTAGATATCCTTCAGGAGCACAACGGAGCGATAGGTTGGTCTGTGGTAGATTTAAAAGGTATTAGTCCGGATGTGTGTATGCATTATATTTACTTGGAGGACAATGCCAAGCCGAGCAGAGAGATGCAACGCCGATTGAATCCAAACATGAAGGAGGTAGTAAAGAAAGAGGTTATAAAGTGGCTGGATACTGGGATTATATATCTCATTTCGGACAGTAAGTGGGTTAGCCCGACGCAAGTAGTTCCTATGAAATCAGGGCTAACTGTTGTCACAAATGAAAAATGAGAAGAAGTACCAATGTGATTGCAAACGGGGTGGAGAGTGTGTATAGACTACAGAAAATTGAATTCGATAACAAAGAAAGATCATTTCCCACTCCCGTTTGTGGATCAAATTCTGGAGAAGCTGGCTGGACAAAAGTATTTCTACTTTTTGGATGGCTACTCCGGGTATAATCAAGTTTCTATTTACTTGGAGGATCAAGAGAAAATTACATTCACGTGTCCCTATGGCACATTTGCTTTTAGAAGAATGCCATTTGGACTTTGCAATGCCCCAGCCACCTTTTAGCGGTGCATGATGTCTATATTTTCTGAAGAGGTTGGTGAATTTTTGGAGGTGTTTATGGATGACTTTTCTGTGTTTGGTAGTTCTTTTGAAAACTATTTAGAAAATCTAACTCAAGTGCTAAAGAGGTGCATAGATTCAAATCTAGTGTTAAGCTGGGAGAAGAGCCATTTTATGGTGAAAGAAGGAATAGTTTTAGGCCATATTATTTCAAAGAGAGGAATAGAGGTTGATAAGGATAAAGTTGATTTGATTTCTAATCTTCCTCCTCCTTCTGTCAAACAGATATGTTCCTTCGTTGGCCATGCTGGATTCTATCGCAGATTCATCCAAAACTTTTCCACCATCGCTCATCCTCTCACTCAGTTGCTTGCCAAGGACACTCCTTTCAATCTTGATGATTCTTGTCTTGAGGCATTCAACTCCTTGAAAGCGGCCCTCACTCAAGATCCGATTCTTCAATCTCCAAACTGGTCGCTCCCTTTTGAAATTATGTGTGATGCGTAAGACTATGTCATTGGAGTTGTCCTAGGTCAGAGAGTCGATAAGAAGCCCGTGGTGATCTATTATGCGAGCCGCACCATCGCCGATGCACAATTAAATTACACTACCACGGAGAAGGAATTGCTAGCTGTTGTTTTAACCTTGGAAAATTTTCTATCATATCTGTTAGGGGCAAAAGTTATTATTTATTTTGATCACTCGGCTTTGAAATACTTACTTTCCAAGAAGGCCGCCAAACCCCGTCTCACTCGGTGGATTCTCTTGCTACAAGAATTTGATTTGGAGATAAGAGACAAGAAGGGGTTAGAGAATGTGGTAGCTGATCATCTATCCAGAATAGTGATACTTGAAAGTGGTCCTATGTCTGATTCATTTCCCGATGAACAAATTCTTTCCATCTCTCAAGCCTCAACCCCTGGTACGCTCACATTGTTAATTACTCGGCCGTAGGATAAATTCTGGGAGGGTGGTCTAGGCAGGAGAAGGATCGGTTCTTTTCAAAGGTTAAGCACTACTTTTGGGAGGACCCAGAGCTGTTTCATATGCGTCTGGATCAAATAATTAAAAGATGTGTCCCCGAGGAGGAACATCAATCTGTTTTGAACTTTTGTCATAATCTGACTTATGGGGGACATTTTTCAGGAAAGAAAACAACGGCGAAAGTAGTACAAAGTGGATTTTATTGGCCCACATTGTTTAAAGATGCTTATGAATTTTTCAAAACATGTTTAAGGTGTCAAGCAGTGGGTAACAATTCTAAGAGAGATATCATGCCACTTAATCCCATTCTGGTAGTAGAAATTTTTTATATTTGGGGAATACACTTTATGGGACCATTTCCACCTTCGTTTGGCAATGAATATATTTTGGTGGCGGTGGACTATGTTTCAAAATGGATTGAACGGTTTCTACTAGGACCAATGACCATAAGGTGGTAATGAAGTTTGTAAAGAAAAATATCTTTTTTAGATTTGGCTGTCCTAGAGCTATGATTAGTGATGGGGGTTCTTACTTCACAGATTCTCAATTTCGAGCTCTGCTTCACAAATTTGGCATCACTTAGAACCTCGCTACCCCCTATCATCCCTAAACCTATGGCAAGGTTGAAGTGTCCAATAGGGAGATCAAGAACATTCTGCATAAGACAGTTAGGCCGGATAGGAAAGATTGGTCCGAGAGACTATATGTTGCATTATGGGCCTATAGAACTGCATTTAAGACTCCCATCGGCATGTCCCCATACCGTCTCATCTTTGGAAAAGCCTGCCACTTACCTGTAGAAGTTGAACATAGAGCATTTTTGGCCATTAAACAAGTCAATTTTGATATTAATCAAGCTGGGCCCCAAAGAGCCCTACAACTCAATGAACTGGAGGAATTAAGAAATGAAGCCTACGAGAATTCAAAGATTTACAAAGCTAAAACTAAAGTATTTCATGGCAAGCATATTCACAGGAAAACTTTTTATGTTAATCAAAAGGTTTGGCTTTTTAACTCAAGGCTGCGTTTGTTCCCCGATAAGCTAAAATCCAGATGGGATGGACCATTTATTATCGTTAAAACTTTTGACCATGGTGCTGTCAAAATTTTAAATCCTAAAAATGGTCATATTTTCACTGTCAACGGTCAACGATTGAAGCCTTACTTGGAAAATGAAACATTGTCAAAAGAATCCATTGCTTTAGGTGATCTGGAGTAAAAATCTTTGTGAGCTTTCATGCATCTGGCTGAAGACGGAAAACTTAGCATTTCTGGGATACAACCCAAGATTTTTTGTTATTTGATAATTTGTTTTAGTATGTTTTCAGTAGTCAAGTAAAGTGGAGAAGGAGCCGTCATATAGTGGCACGATTTGCCCCGCACACCAGGTTGTATCATTCCATCTTAACTATATTATTTGTTACATTGTTCTATTACTTTCAATTCTATATGCCATTAAGGACAATGTCATTTAAGTTGGACGGGGGAGAGAAAAAATTCTCAAATTTCCATGCACAACCTGATATCTTGCATTAATCATATTGCTTTACATAAAAATGAAAAGGATGAAAATCTCAATTGAGTTTTATGATTCATGCTTTTATTGAAAGTGATTTTGGAATAGAAAAGGCTGGAGAGAAGGATGAAGGAAAACTTATTTCAATCTAGCCATGGAAAATCGATATAATAATCTCTTTAAAGTTCATGGGCACTTTAGAAAAAATGAAATAAGCACTCTGCACACTAATGAAACAAGCAAGATAAGCCTTCTGCTATTTTGGGTATGTTGTCTTATACTCTGCACTTCTTGAGGAAGAGTTATTTTGAAAAAAAAATTGCCAGGTTATTTATCAAATAAGTGAGAAAAAAAAGGGAAAAAGAGAAAAGAAACACTATGAAAAATGTCCTGAAACTTAGTAGTCGGGCCTACTTCACCTAAGACGTGTTGAGGTTCGCGTCAAACAGAAAAGGGAACCTTGACCTGTGTAACTGGGCCTACTTCTCTTAAGACAAGAGTCGAGGTTCGTGTTAAACAGTGAAGGGTAGTGCAACATCATGTGTGCAGAAAAATGAAAAGATCCCAAAGGGATAAATAAATAAGGCAGATAGAAAGATAGTATGATTAATGCTCTGATCTAAGAGGTGTAGGGTTGAAAGGCACTTGCTTGGAATAGCAAATGGGGGACACAATTGTCTAAAGATGTGGATTTGGTAGTTACACATGCACAAGTGCTATTGAGTTTTGATTTGAATTCTTGATCATGCACTTTAATTTCCTACATAAGGCTAGTGTTCATTAATGATTCCAGATTCCTAATCTTTGGTTGATTCTATGAAGGGAGAGCTAGATATGAGAGTATGGATTTTACAAACTCTTGTTAGTCTTAAATTTCAATTTATTTGCATTGCTAAGGGACTAGTAATGAGTAAGTTGGGGTATGTGATAAGTTCTATATTTCAAATCATAACTTGAATCACATTCATCATTTTTGTAGCATTAAATGAATAAAGTTGTGCAACATGAGCAGTTAATTTCATTCTCACCATTAATTCGAGCCTGCATGTATTTTATCATCTTTTTAAGCCAAAATGACCATGTGAGAAATATTTAAGAAATTTGCACAATTATTTGAAAGCCATTTTGGGATGAAATATGTTGATATTTTGAATTTTCAAGAAATTACGACCGGAGGGTCAGACGCCATTTGTTGAAGATTTTTTTAAAAAAAGAATTAGCGACTGATCAAACGAGCGCTCATTTATTTTGGAAAAATAAAAGAAAAAGAAGAATTAGCGATTGCACAAATGGGCGTTATTTCATTTGATGAAAATAGAAAAAATAAGAAAACTTGGAAAATAAGAGAATTAGTGACCGTTGAAGCAGGCGCAGTATCTTTGGAAAAAGAATAAGCGACCGTGGAAGCGGACGCTCATTCATTTATTCAGGAAATTGAAGAAAAATAGAAAAAGGAATTAGCGCCCGTCCATACAGTTGCCATTTCTTGGATTTATGAAAAAACAATTATCAAAAAAGAGAAATAAAGATTGGGCGACCGCTCAACCAGTCGCCATTTTAATGTGCACCCAGCACCCCAGCAGCCATTTTCGCAAGAGTCTGAAATGGAAACGGCTTGCTCCAAACAAAGTTATCTTCCACTATTCAAGCTTATCTCCTCTTGTTTGAAGAAAGGAGAACTCTAAACATGGCAAGCTACCTCCTTTGATTAATCCTTGATGCTGAAAAGTTGGATTTGAAGCTAATCTCAAAGTCACGATTGTGGGTTTTGCTGTACAGTTTATAAGCTGCCCGAGAGCACTATGGGAAGGAGTTAGCCACTTAGCCTTTTAACCTTATTTTCATACACTTCTGCTGATCGTTTTAATTTGAAAGTTCTCCGTTTTTAAGTTCTCTTCAAATCTCTCTTCTTCCTCTTCCTCTAATTCTCTCCCGTTTTTAAGTTATTCTAAGTTTTTCAAAGCACTGTTCTTCCATTTTTACTGTCATTTTTCATCCCCTTCCTCTCATCTTCTGCCTTTGAGTTCTTCAGCAATCTTCTTCATCTTCCTCTGATCTATAACTTTCTCTTCTTCCACTTCTTCTAAATCTCTCTAGAGTTTAATGTATTTCTTTTTTAATCACCCTCTATTTTTATCTTATTTTTACTATGTTTTCACCCTTTCTCTCCACCGTAACCCCCTCTTCCCCGCGCTCTCTCTCTCTCTGTTCAAAGCACACTTGCACACACATATGTTTTTAGTTTAAAATTCTCTTTTCTTCCACCTATCTATTCCCCTCTTCCATATTTCTTCATACATCCCAAGGCGGATCTTCTTCCTTTGGTCCTCTCGGCGGCGTCTACTTCTAAAAGCAGGGTGAACTTCCAAGGCTCGGCACGGCGAAGACGGTGGCGCTCTTCATCATCTTGGCTCTTATTTCTCCCTTTTATCTTATTTGTAAGTTGTATTTTCATTTTTCATAAAGTTGTGCTTGGCACCTTTCTTAGTAATAAAATTCAGATTTTTGGAAATTATGTTCTTCTCTTTCTATCTCCTTCCATTTTCTCTCCTTAACCCTCTCATATTCTTCACTTAGTTTATTTTCATGCAAATTTATTTTTCATTTGTTTAATCTCACTCAAAATTCGGATCTCTCAAATATAAGAATTTTCAATCTCATGCTTAATTGAAAATATTTCTTCTCCGTGGGATCGACTCGTTCTTACCACTTTACTCTTATTCAAATCTTTTTAAGTGAGTGAGTTCAGTTATATTTTTAAATTGTGACACGGCTTTTTAACGACGAGAGTTAGTGTCTATCACCACGTAACGCACATACTCTAATAGCATTATAACTTGCACCCACACATTATAACACATACACAACACATACGGTGCACTCAAATACTGTAACGCCCGAAGCGTGATGAATCGACGCGGATCACTGTTCACCCCTTTCATTTAAATCTTTTTTTATGTCCATTTACGTATTTTGTTCACTATAGAAAAAAAGAGTGATCATACAACAAAGGCAATATAATAAAAATAAATAAATAGATAAATAATAACAAAATAATGTTAAAGTAAAATAATAATAATAATAATAAATATATGAAAGAAAACTAAAAATAATAATAACAAAGTTGAAAATCGAAACAAAAAATGAATGAAATGGTGAAATAAATAAAAAAACTAATTGAAATTGATGATAAAAAATGGCAAAATGTTAATGCAATGATGAAAGTCGTGGCATGAAAGCATAATAATAATAATTAAAAAAAACACAATAATATCTCACTCCGCAGCTTCGCTTCCCCGAACTCTGCGCCAAAGGAATATCAAAGCTACCCCGCTAAGTCAGATTTGGAATTCGGGAACCATCCCGATATGGCCATGATCCGGTATTGCCTTGGGCCGATAGATCATCAAACTTGACCTATTTCTATGGGGATCTAATCCTGCACACTTATTAAACTTGCGTTGCATTCGACATATACTCGTACGGGTTTGTCTCCGTCTTTATTACATTACAAACACGGACTTCTGACCGAACATGAAATGGTCCACGAGTGACTGACATATTTTGAATGTTTATATCCCAATGCGCGGCCTTTCTAAACGTGGTTCGAGATTCTACTAACCTCATTTCCTTAATCTTAATTTCAGGCCATAAGGCCCCTTTTCCTGGTGATCAATCAAGGGCTTTCCCCTCTCCGAGGGGATGTAATTAACATCACGGCCTTTACGGCGCGGCGGGTTTTAGTCTCGACACGAAATTCACTATCATCTGATTAGTCAGACGGCGCGTACTTGTGACTTCTTCGAAGCTCGAATAAATTGTCACATATGTGACTAGCACGCCCACACACTAAATAAACCAAATAAATGAGTAAACAAACGAACAAATGAATAAAAATAAAATATGTGTCCCAAAAGTGCGTCCCCAAGTCTGGCACGCCTGGTGGGACAGAACTTCCCTTCATCTCCTTGCCAGGATTAAAGGCCCTATGGCCTCTTCTTAAAATTCTAACTACTTAATTTAATCTTGCATATTGCTTCCCGACAACTACGATGGTTGTGTCATTCCGACCCCTTGTTGTCGCTTGCCATGCCACCCATGGCTACTTGGCGGTGCCGATCCAGTTCAGCAAATTCCCACATGTCATCGGCTTCCCCAACTTCTTGGGGGTCGCGTTCGTGGAACTCCTGGACATCTAGGGGATGAAGCTTGTTGCTGCTACAATGGCGACATCTGAGAATACTTGAGTGGTGGGTTGCTTCGTCCACCAACCTGACCAACGCATCTCAAGTTGCAAGAGGCGCACCCCGGCTGCCAGGAGAGCGGCCAAGAAGAATGCTGGCACACCGTGGGGCCGGCTATCCACTTCGGGCAAGTCTGTGCTCATCGGAGGCATCCGAGTGTTTCTGAATGGCCGACAGGCCAGGATTACACCCAACATGGTAATTTCAATGGTGCCAATGCACAATGCCTTCCAAGTGCTGGCCCGGTACAAGATGGACCACTCCGAGTCCAAGATGAAGGGCGGGTTGGACCCAAAGCCAGCTAGATGCAAGTAGATATGGGTACCCAAGCAAGCACTGGCCCCGATTTAAACTACACTAAGGTCTGCCATGATGGACAGACCCGTGAGAAGAAGAGAAGAACAAGAAAAGAAGACCGAGATGCCGGTCCTACCGCGTCTTGAACCAGCACCCTCGGGTTATCTTTGTCGGGCAAATATCTACTCTCATGATGAGAAGCACGGCGGTGTAACCTTACAAGACCGCCACACCTACAAGTCTCTGGCACTAGCCAAAATGTTGCGATATGTGATACACTCTGCCAAAGGGTGAAATGATACTATTCGAGTCGTCTAAGGACCCTCCTACGGCCTTCAAGACACCTCTCTCGGGACGCTGCGGTCCCTAAAATCTATGATGATTCAGAAAAGTAGGCATCTCCAGATATTCACCTGTAACACGGCTGGAGTGTCACGCCCTGAGCGTGGAAGAAACCCGGGAGAACGCGACGAGTTTGTATCAATCATGTCAATCAGAGCAAGTAGAATTTTGACATCAAAATAGAGTGCGCAATAAGACGAGATTTGAAACATAATCAAACACTGATACCAGTGATAATAACAACCCATAGATAAAGTCACATACTCCAAGACTTAACAATTCGAACACATTGACATAACACATCATCCAATGACAAGACTCCAAGAATGAACTAAGGACGACAAGACACGATAAATGATAGTAGCAGCATGACGCTTGCAGGTTCTACGCTCGTCACTCTTGCTCCTGCCCATCCGAGTCCGAGTCATGGTCCATATTACCTGAAAAGTTTGGGGACAAGAACTTGATGAGCGAACGCTCAGTAGGAATTATATCTCAAGAACTAGCAATTTGTTTAAGTAATTACCGTTTTCAAATGAAAATGCAAGTCTAATCATGTAAAACATGTAAAATGAAATGCTATAGAATTGAACATGATAACGAAAGGAAATAACATGTATTATTGATCCAAGATAGGGAATTTCAAGTAATCAAGATTTCAAGAATGAGTACCAAGTATATCAATAAAGTCATTTATGTCCTGAGATAATGGCTATTAACAAGCAAGTACTTTGCCCATTTCGGGCCACGCAAGTCATGTCAAGTCAAGCACGCGCGAGAGAGATAGATAGTGGATTGTCGTAGATTCAAGCAAGTACTTCGGTGCAATGTCACACCGTGATCAATATAACTCCCATGGGCACAAGTACTTTCGGGTACTCCTCCCAGGACCAGATCGGGCCCTATATGCGCAGACATTGTTACAAGTAATTATCTAGACAACCACTTTAGTGATAGCCATTTAATTCCAAGAACAAACTCATGTAGGATATCAAGGTAGATTCGTGGATAGGTTCCACGGAATTCCAAGGAAGAATATTAGATAGTCAATGATAAAACTAACGAGAAACATGATATGTCGATAACCTAGGTAGATTCGGTACCTTAATTAGGTAGCCGTGATAACTTGAATGGATGACTAAACCTGTCACCAATCAAGGGATATGTATCAAGCTGAGAGATTGACCCTATCTATGAGGGACTCTATCCAAGATACTGCTTAGTGGAATATCATCATTCCAATGGCAAAGATTATTCTCTTATGGACCAAAATGGCGACATGAGAGGGCCAGTTTACCACAAGACGTGGCAATCAAAAGGTACAAGGTGTTTAAGGTACAACCAGCTCAGTCGACCTTGAGGGAATCCAAGGTTACGAGGAGACTTACGGAGGTCCCGATGACTAACTTGCCAGTCCGAAGAAACGGAATGTCCAACGGAGGGCTCGTATGTCACCAAGAGTTGAGGTGTATACGTGAAACAATCATGAAACAGGGACTCCATCTACGGACGTGAGATGAGAGTGCCAAAGGACCCGCGGTGTGGGTCAAAAACGGAAGGAAACGGTGAGAATAAGAATGCGTTAATCATAGAGTTCATGTCCATCCTACCTTATAATTAACTATAATTAAATAAACTTATATTATTTAACGCCCGGGAGTGCCGTCATTTATTGATTAGCATCCTTTTGGGGAACGTTAATTTCCATGCATTTAACTCAATTTATTTAGCAAGAATTTTCATTTATACCTATTTAATTGAATAAATTCAAAAACACACATTAAAAGGCACATTGATTGATTTAAAATAATTTAAGAAATTAGAATATATGATAATTAGGAGAAAAATACCAGGATTCCAAATATATAATTTTCATAATTTTCTGTTACATATTCTAATTAATATGAATTTTCAAAGATGCATGTACATGATATATATATATATGTATATATATATATATATATATATAGTATTCAAAAGTGACGCCTTGCTACAAGGTCGTCCACTTTTCTTTTAACGACCAAATGTGGGTCGTTTCTTTTCAAACAAATTTTATAATTTTTTTTTCAACCCTCTCGTCTCTACACTAATTGATGTCGGAATCTGGCTTATAATATACCGAAATGACCGGCTCGAAAAACTCTACATAACCATGTGTTCAAAAAATATTTTCGATGAGAGACGGGAGAACTTGCAATAGGGGGCATGAAAAATGGTGCAACCACTTCCAGTACCTCCGTCTCTACCCCAATAGTATGCCAGTAAATTTTCATGGCCAAAGGGTACTTCTATAACCATTAACGACTATGAATGCGAAAATCTCATAAACCATATATATATAAAATTGACGACTATTGGTTAGTCGTTCCTTTTTTTTTTATTTATTTCAATTAACTAACGACGATGTAGCTACCGTCTCATTTTATTAACACGCCTTTAGCAAAGGCGTCAATTCCAGAACACACAGCAGATGTGAAGACGTTAATTTCAAATGGGAAATTGACGACCTTTTCGATGGGCGTCAAAATAAAATAGCGCCCTAAAAAAGGCGTTATTTACTGAAAAATTTCTAATTTCAACTGAACGCAACGATAAGCATAGATATGATATATAAGATATAAATGCATGAAATAAGATGATTATTGTCCATCATATTGACCCTAAATCATGGTTTAACTTTGTTTGGGCTACGAAACTTGTGAAAACCTACAATATGATCATGCTTTATGCTTGTTTGGGCTACGAGACTTGAGATAACCTACCTTTGAGATGGATTGGACGATGATCTTGTTTGAAGAGAGGTGCTCTGTTTCTTCCTGCATGAAACAGGGTTTCGGTTTGAGAAGAAAGTTGGCCGTTTAAAAGGATAAGGAGGCGCAAACCTTACCCTTGCAAGATGATCAGGGACAAGGGAGAAGAAAATTGTTCCTTCTTCGTTGCAGGTAAACTGTTGGAGACAGGGCTTCACGTTCTGCAGGATGAAGATGAGGAAGGGGAAGAAGAGGATGCAGAGGATGGAGACGTCGAACGGCAGCAGCAACAAATGGATCTTTCACGTTTGATGGAGTTGAGTTTTATAGAGAAAAGATTTTAATCGAGGTGATAGAACGAATGATGGCAAGATTCTAGAGGGTTCTAATGCTTAACGATGGCAAGGCTTCTCCGATTAAGCCCGAGGATTTCTCCCTGCCATTTCCACCGCCGCCTGCCAAAACTTCATGCAAAAACCCTAAAACATTCCAACGCACGAGCATGCATACCATGGGTGGTATGCTTTTGTGTGAAGGCCCACCTTCGTGGGTGGTCTTGATGTGGGCTTTGGGATAGAAAAGCTCATGCATTTTATGGGTTCGAGTGATTTAAGCTTTTAAGATTTTAAAGCCTTTATATCCATATTTATACAAGTGAGGCCCATTAGTATATATCTCACATAAATTCTTCCATTAGTATATATCTCAAATAAATTCTTTTATTTTCACTTATTTTATTCTTTTATTTTCAATTTTCTCGATATGAATTAGCGCCTTAAGAGAGGGCGTATTTTCATTAATTAGCGCCTTAATGAAGGTTGTCCTTTACTATTGCCTTATTTAAAAATATAAAATTGACGTCCGTAAGAAGAGGCGTCATTTATAAAAATAACGACTATCAAAGAGGCGTCAATACTTAAATTAGCGACTTAGGAGGGGGTGTTATTTATTTTTGACCCATTGGTTATAATATATATATATATGTATATATATATTTTTAAAGTGTAAGGCCCATTTAAGTTTAGGCAATTTCCCTTTATCGAATTCTTATTTTATTTACTTCATATTAGCATATATATAGATTAAATTTATTTAGAATCTATTTTATTTTTCTTAAAATTTTCAGGGGTGTTACACCCTCCCCCACTTAAAAGAATTTGGTCCCCAAATTCAATTGCGTGAATGGAGACATGGAGGGTATAGAGTACTTACAGTTTAGAATAATTCTGGATATCTCCTTTGTATAGATTCCTCAGTTTCCCATGTAGCTTCTTGCTCCGAGCATTTGTTCCACTGCACTTTTACCATGGGAATGGTCTTGTTTCTTAAGACTCGGACTTCCCGATCAAGAATCTTCATTGGCTTTTGTTCATAAGTGAGGTCCCTTTGAATCACTAAGTTGCTATGATCAATGATGTGGAAAGGGTCGTGCACATATTTCTTCAGCATGGAAATGTGGAACACGTTGTGTACTTCCGACAGCTGTGGAGGCAAAGCAAGACGATAAGCTACCTCGCCAACTCTTTCCAATATTTCGAATGGACCAATGAATCTCGGTGTGAGCTTGCCTTTAACTCCGAACCTTCTTATTCCTCGACCAGGTGAGACTTTGAGGTAAACATGGTCTCCGACTTGGAACTCTAATTCCCTTCTTCTATTATCTGCATAAGATTTCTGTCGGGATTGTGCTACTTTGAGTCTCTCTCGGATAAGTTCAACTTTTTCTGTTGTGTTTCTTACCATATCTGGCCCCAGTAGTTGCTTCTCGCCAACTTCATCCCAGCATATAGGGGATCGGCAACTCCTGCCGTACAAGGCTTCAAATGGAGCCATCTGTATACTGACTTGATAGCTATTGTTGTATGCAAACTCGGCTAGGGGAAAATGATCATGCCAACCACCGCCAAAGTCAATAATGCAAGCTCGTAACATGTCTTCAACTATTTGGTTTGTTCTGTCAGTCTGACCATCGGTCTGGGGGTGGAAAGCAGTACTGAAATTGAGCTTTGTCCCCAAAGAGTGTTGTAGACCCTTCCAGAATGAGAAGTGAAGCGAGGGTCTCGGTCAGACACGATTGATGTTGGGACTCCATGCAATCTCACTATCTCCTTAATATACAATGCAGCCAAAACATCAACCGACCATTGACTTTTAATCGGCAAGAAATGCGCCGACTTGGTTAGTCGATCGATGATTACCCAAATACCATCATGTCCTCCTCTAGACTTAGGCAATCCCAAGATGAAATCCATACCAATTCCTTCCCATTTCCATTTGGGAATATCAAGGGGGTGTAACTTTCCGGCGGGCCTTTGGTGTTCCGCTTTCACTTGTTGGCACGTGAGACAGCGAGACACAAAGTCTGCTACCTCCCTCTTCACGTTCGGCCACCAAAAAGTTCTTTTTAAGTCTTTATACATCTTAGTTGCTCCAGGATGAATGGTATACCTAGAGCGGTGAGCTTCATCTAGAATTTTCCTTTTTAACTCAGGACAGTCCGGAACACATGTCCTTTCCTGAAACATTAGTCTTCCATCAATTGCTAGCTTGAACCCGGTTCTTTGATCTACTTTCTCCCTGATTTCAATCATTCCAGGATCTTCATCTTGTAACTTCTTGATTTTGGATAGCAAGTCCGGCTGCACACTCATGTGAGAGAGAGTGATACACCCGCCTTTCTGGTCTGTGCTTATATTTAATCTAGAGAATTCCTCTAATAGTTTCCATTCCCGTATCATGCAGCTAGCTATAAGGGCTCTCGGCTTTCGACTTAAGGCATCAGCTACCGAATTCCCTTTACCGGGGTGATACTGAATAGTGAAATCAAAGTCTTTTAAATATTCTAGCCATCGACGTTGCCTCATATTAAGCTCCTTCTGAGAGAACAGATATTTGAGGCTCTTATGATCGGAGAATACTGTGAATTGTTCTCCGTAGAGATAGTGTCTCCAGATCTTTAGTGCGAATACTACCGCGGCCAGCTCCAAGTCATGCACCGGGTAGTTTTCTTCATGCTTCTTCAACTGCCTAGAAGAGTATGCAATAACTCTTCCCTGTTGCATTAACACACAACCAAGGCCAATACCGGAAGCATCGGTATATACCTCATACTTCTCTCCTTCAATAGGAAGGGCCAAGACTGGAGCAGTGGTCAAATGGTCCTTCAATGTTTGGAAGCTTTATTCACATTCCTCATTCCACTCATATGGCACTTCCTTGCAGGTCAACCTGGTGAGGGGTACTGCAATCCTTGAGAAGTTTTTAATAAAACGCCGGTAATAACCAGCAAGGCCAAGGAAACTTCTAATTTCTGTTGCATTTGTCGGTTGTTCCCAAATCTTTACCGCTTCAACCTTTGCGGGGTCCACTGAGATTCCATCTTTTGAAATTACATGTCCTAAGAAGGACACTTCTTCTAGCCAAAACTCGCATTTGCTAAATTTGGCATATAATTGATTATCCCTCAATATCTGCAATGGTATTCTTAAATGCACTTCATGCTCCTCTTCAGACTTTGAATATATCAGGATGTCATCGATAAAAACCACAATAAATTTGTCTAGATGTGGTCTAAAGATGCTATTCATAAGCTGCATAAAAGCTGCAGGGGCATTTGTTAGTCTAAAAGGCATAACAGTAAATTCATAATGCCCGTACCTGCTTCGGAATGCAGTCTTGTAAATATCCTCGTCCTTGATCCTTAGTTGGTGATAACCTGATCGAAGATCAATTTTTGAAAAATACTTTGCTCCAGAAATCTGATCAAAGAGTTCATCAATCCTTGGCAGCGGGTATTTATTCTTGATAGTGAGGTGGTTCAGCTGCCGATAATCGATACACAGCCTCATTGATCCATCCTTCTTCTTGACGAACAGCACTGGTGCTCCCCATGGGGAAGTACTTGGTCTGATAAATCCTTTCTTCAATAGCTCCATAAGCTGTTCCTTTAACTCCTTTAATTCCGCGGGGGACATTCTGTAGGGTGCTTTGGAAACAGGTCCGGCACCCGGAATAAGATCTATAGTGAATGAGACTTCTCTCTCTGGTGGTAGACCAGGCAAATCTTCAGGGAAAACATCGGAGAACTCCCGAACCACTAGAATATCTTCTAGTCCAGCTACCTTAGCCTCTGTGGCAGTTACAAATGCTAAGAATGCCTCGCATCCTTTGTTGATAAGTTTATGGGCTCGAAGAGCAGAGATGACTGGTGATCTTTTCCGGGGAGTAACGTAAGTTAACTCCGGGTAATCCACAAAAGTTACTTTTCCATTTCGGCAGTCTACAGTTGCCCGATAGGTGGATAGCCAATCGGCCCCTAGAATTACATCGTACTCTTTCAGATCTAAGCATATTAAATTTGTAGGTAAGTTGTGGCCTTTAACCATAATCTTACAATTAGGGTAATGGAAGGTGACATCCGACTCGTTCCCTAACGGGGTAGAAATCACTAAGTTTATCCATTCCGGTTCCATAGAGAATGAAGCAGCAAATTTCTTTGAAACAAAAGAATGTGTGGCGCCAGTATCAAACAGTACTTGAGCAGATTTAGAGCAGATAGTCAAAATACCTTCCACCAACCCACCCTCGGTTGGTTCCGTCTCTTGGAGAGCTTGTAATCGTCCTTGCTTCTTTGCTGGACGCTTCTCTTCCTTTGTCTCCGGCTCACTTTGCTCGTTCATCATCGGACAATCAGGAATACGATGTTCTTTACTCCCACAACGAAGGCATGCTCCGAGCCTTCTCCAGCATTCTGCAGCCTGATGACCCGGCTTATCGCAATATTTACAATTCTCCTTTGGCGGTGCCGTGATGGAGAAAGGTTTGTTGTTGCACTTCTTGAATTTCTTCACCTTGGAGGGTTCTCCTCCATTATTGGTCTGCTTCTTGAAGGATGGTTTAAAAGTGTTGGGACTTGTGACATTCTCCCTTTTATCCTTACCACGGATTTTGTCAGACAATTCCGTGGCGTCTTCTAACAGCTGGGTACGACGCACCATCTCTGAGTACACTTGAATATCCAAGGGAGCGAGCTGGGTGATATACTGGGGTCGTAACCCATTCAAGAACCTTCTTGCCTTCATCTTTTTCGTGCATACTAAATGTGGTGCATATCTAGATAATCGGGAGAACTGTGCTTCATAGTCAGCTACCGACAGGGATCGTTGCTTGAAGGCAGCAAATTCCGCGGCCTTTTTCTCCTGAACACGGTTGGAGAAATACTTGCTATTGAAGTGCTCGACAAATTCTGCCCATGTAACGTGATCTTCAAGCAAGGTGGCCTCGACAGACTCCCACCAAGCACGGGCGTCCCGTTCCAGTTGGAACGTGGCCAGAAGCACCTTTTCACCATCCGCGCATTGCATGACGCGGAAGATTCGCTCGATCTCTTTTATCCAATTCTCCGCATCCTCGGGATTTGATGAACCTGAGAATCTCGGAGGGTTGAGATTCCTAAAGCTCCGATGTAGGTCGCTAGCACCATGGTGCGCCCCACCTTGAGCCACCTGTTGCAAGGCCTGGGTTAGGCCCTGAACAGTTCGTTGCATTTCACGCCATTGTGCGCGTTCAGCAGCCATAGTCCTACAAAGAGTTGACCTTAATTAGTTTCATGTTGAAATTCGTAGTCGGATGCCCTATAAGGACTTATACCCATGGCACTACCCATCCTCACAGTTTGGGATAGACCTATCCTAAGACTTGGGTTTCCTAGGACTTGAAATCCTAGGCTCTGATACCACAAAAACTGTCACGCCCCGAGCGCAGAAGAAACTCGGGAGAACGCGACGAGTTTGTTTCAATCATGTCAATCAGAGTAAGTAGAATTTTGACATCAAAATAGAGTGCGCAATAAGATGAGATTTGAAACATAATCAAACACTGATACCAGTGATAATAACAACCCATAGATAAAGTCACATACTCCAAGACTTAACAATTCGAACACATTGACATAACACATCATCCAATGACAAGACTCCAAGAATGAACTAAGGACGACAAGACACGATAAATGATAGTAGCAGCATGACGCTTGCAGGTTCTACGCTCGTCACTCTTGCTCCTGCCCATCCGAGTCCGAGTCATGGTCCGTATTACCTGAAAAGTTTGGGGATAAGAACTTGATGAGCGAACGCTCAGTAGGAATTATATCTCAAGAACTAGCAATTTGTTTAAGTAATTACCTTTTTCAAATGAAAATGCAAGTCTAATCATGTAAAACATGTAAAACGAAACGCTATAGAATTGAACATGATAACGAAAGGAAATAACATGTATTATTGATCCAAGATAGGGAATTTCAAGTAATCAAGATTTCAAGAATGAGTACCAAGTATATCAATAAAGTCATTTATGTCCTGAGATAATGGCTATTAACAAGCAAGTACTTTGCCCATTCCGGGCCACGCAAGTCATGTCAAGTCGAGCACGCGCGAGAGAGATAGATAGTGGATTGTGGTAGATTCAAGCAAGTACTTCGGTGCAATGTCATACCGTGATCAATATAACTATCATGGGCACAAGTACTTTCGGGTGCTCCTCCCAGGACCAGATCGGGCCCTATATGCGCAGACATTGTTACAAGTAATTATCTAGACAACCACTTTAGTGATAGCCATTGAATTCCAAGAACAAACTCATGTAGGATATCAAGGTAGATTCGTGGATAGGTTCCACGGAATTCCAAGGAAGAATATTAGATAGTCAATGATAAAACTAACGAGAAACATGATATGTCGATAACCTAGGTAGATTCAGTACCTTAATTAGGTAGCCGTGATAACTTGAATGGATGACTAAACCTGTCACCAATCAAGGGATATGTATCAAGCTGAGAGATTGACCCTATCTATGAGGGACTCAATCCAAGATACCGCTTAGTGGAATATCATCATTCCAATGGCAAAGATTATTCTCTCATGGACCAAAATGGCGACATGAGAGGGCCGGTTTACCACAAGATGTGGCAATCAAAAGGTACAAGGTGTTTAAGGTACAACCAGCTCAGTCGGCCTTGAGGGAATCGAAGGCTACGAGGAGACTTACGGAGGTCCCGATGACTAACTTGCCAGTCCGAAGGAACGGAATGTCCAACGGAGGGCTCGTATGCCACCAAGAGTTGAGGTGTATACGTGAAACAATCATGAAACAGGGACTCCATCTACGGACGTGAGATGAGAGTGCCAAAGGACCCACGGTGTGGGTCAAAAACGGAAGGAAACGGTGAGAATAAGAATGCGTTAATCATAGAGTTCATGTCCATCCTACCTTATAATTAACTATAATTAAATAAACTTATATTATTTAACGCCCGGGGGTGCCGTCATTTATTGATTAGCATCCTTTTGGGGAACGTTAATTTCCATGAATTTAACTCAATTTATTTAGCAAGAATTTTCATTTATACCTATTTAATTGAATAAATTCAAAAACACACATTAAAAGGCACATTGATTGATTTAAAATAATTTAAGAAATTAGAATATATGATAATTAGGAGAAAAATACCAGGATTCCAAATATATATTTTTCATAATTTTCTGTTGCATATTCTAATTAATATGAATTTTTAAAGATGCATGTACATGATATATATATATATGTATATCTATATATATATATATAATATTCAAAAGTGACGCCTTGCTACAAGGTCGTCCACTTTTCTTTTAACGACCAAATGTGGGTCGTTTCTTTTCAAACAAATTTTATAATTTTTTTTTCAACCCTCTCGTCTCTATACTAATTGATGTCGGAATCTGGCTTATAATATACCGAAATGACCGGCACGAAAAACTCTACATAACCATGTGTTCAAAAAACATTTTCGATGAGAGACGGGGGAACTTGCAATAGGGGGCACGAAAAATGGTGCAACCACTTCCAGTACCTCCGTCTCTACCCCAATAGTATGCCAGTAAATTTTCATGACCAAAGGGTACTTCTATAACCATTAACGACTATGAATGCGAAAATCTCATAAACCATATATATATAAAATTGACGACTATTGGTTAGTCGTTCCTTTTTTTTTATTTATTTCAATTAACTAACGACGATGTAGCTGTCGTCTCATTTTATTAACACGCCTTTAGCAAAGGCGTCAATTCCAGAACACACGGCAGATGTGAAGACGTTAATTTCAAATCGGAAATTGACGACCTTTTCGATGGGCGTCAAAATAAAATAGCGCCCTAAAAAAAGACGTTATTTACTGAAAAATTTCTAATTTCAACTGAACGCAACGATAAGTATAGATATGATATATAAGATATAAATGCATGAAATAAGATGATTATTGTCCATCATATTGACCCTAAATCATGGTTTAACTTTGTTTGGACTACGAAACTTGAGAAAACCTACAATATGATCATGCTTTATGCTTGTTTGGGCTACGAGACTTGAGATAACCTACCTTTGAGATGGATTGGACGATGATCTTGTTTGAAGAGAGGTGCTCTGTTTCTTCCTGCATGAAACAGGGTTTCGGTTTGAGAAGAAAGTTGGCCGTTCAAAAGGATAAGGAGGCGCAAACCTTACCCTTGCAGGATGATCAGGGAAAAGGGAGAAGAAAATTGTTCCTTCTTCGTTGCAGGTAAACTGTTGGAGACAGGGCTTCACGTTCTGCAGGATGAAGATGAGGAAGGGGAAGAAGAGGATGCAGAGGATGGAGACGTCGAACGGCAGCAGCAACAAATGGATCTTTCACATTTGATGGAGTTGAGTTTTATAGAGAAAAGATTCTAATCGAGGTGATAGAACGAATGATGGCAAGATTCTAGAGGGTTCTAATGCTTAACGATGGCAAGGCTTCTCCGATTAAGCCCGAGGATTTCTCCCTGCCATTTCCACCGCCGCCTGCCAAAACTTCATGCAAAAACCCTAAAACATTCCAACGCACGAGCATGCATACCATGGGTGGTATGCTTTTGTGTGAAGGCCCACCTTCGTGGGTGGTCTTGATGTGGGCTTTGGGATAGAAAAGCTCATGCATTTTATGGGTTTGAGTGATTTAAGCTTTTAAGATTTTAAAGCCTTTATATCCATATTTATACAAGTGAGGCCCATTAGTATATATCTCACATAAATTCTTCCATTAGTATATATCTCAAATAAATTCTTTTATTTTCACTTATTTTATTCTTTTATTTTCAATTTTCTCGATATGAATTAGCGCCTTAAGAGAGGGCGTATTTTCATTAATTAGCACCTTAATGAAGGTTGTCCTTTACTATTGCCTTATTTAAAAATATAAAATTGACGTCCGTAAGAAGAGGCGTCAATTATAAAAATAACGACTATCAAAGAGGCGTCAATACTTAAATTAGCGACTTAGGAGGGGGTGTTATTTATTTTTGACCCATTGGTTATAATATATATATATGTATATATATATTTTTAAAGTGTAAGGCCCATTTAAGTTTAGGCAATTTCCCTTTATCGAATTCTTATTTTATTTACTTCATATTAGCATATATATAGATTAAATTTATTTAGAATCTATTTTATTTTTCTTAAAATTTTCAGGGGTGTTACATGGAGTGACCGGCCGCCATGGGAATTCATCTATAGGAACTACAGCCGAGATAACACAAGCTCGCGTTGAATAAACTGGTGTGGATCTGATCGCGATGACTACAAATGTGATCACCATCGAAGATGACGGCGAGAGAGTAGCGCCCACTTCAGATATGCCATCGGAAGGGCAGGGTCATGCCTCCGGCTCCGCTATGCCCGATCCGGCTTCTATGATGATGATGCTGCAAAGATATCAATAAGAAGTTGAGATGTTAAGAAGGCAGCTCAGCGAGCTGAGCGCGCATCCTATAGCCTCGAAATAGACTGAAGTTCTCCTTGAAACCTTCTGACAAGGTGCTAATGAATTCGAAGCTTCTCCTCCAATGATGGCCTCTCAACTGGCACCTAATTACACTGGGGGCATGACCCCGATACTGCAGCCCGCTCCTCAACATCAAGGGGCTACGGATGTACCTCAAACAGCGGTGCCAACAATGTCGCAGATGCAACAAGCTCAACCATGTCCAATCCCGGTTGACCCGGTGATGATGAATAAATGAATGATAGAACAAATGATCAAAGAGAAGCTGACCAATAGAGGCGGCGATGATCATGCCTCATTTGATGTTTACAAGGTGCCATATCCGGTTCACCATGCTTCCAAAAAGCTACATGTTGGCTTCAGTAAGCCGCCGAAATTTGATAAATTCAACGGGCAAGGCTCGCCCAAAGAACATATAGCACACTATATCAACGTGATGGGCGACCTAGCCACGAAAGAATCCTACCTGCTGAAGTTCTTCGGAGCCTCCCTTACAAGCCTCGCCTTCGAATTGTATTCAAATTAATCTACCGGCTGGATCTATTAGTGATTGGCCAGATATGCAACGGAAGTTCCGAGAACGGTTCCACATTACTGAAAGAGAGGTCACCGTGACCGAGCTATATGCCTTCAAGCAGAAGAATGATGAAACAGCCTTGGAGTATATTAAAAGATGGCAGAACCTCAGCATGAGATGCAGGCGTCCACCACATCAAGAAGATGTGGTGAAAATGTGCAAATAAAACCTGAGGTGGGAGATCCTCGAAAAGATGATCGGAATTGAAAATAAGGTCTTTCGACTGATTAAACAACATGGTGGTAGAGATTGAGGCCTTCCTCTCTAGTGGTTCCTCTGCTCCTACTGCTTTAAGCTAGAAAGCTGTTGATAAGCGGCCCGCGCCTAAGGAGGTTCACACAGTCGATTTCGAGGTGCCCGAGCAGCGAAAAGATAAAGATAAAGGGGTCACCCACCCTCCTCCCACCAAGCTGGCTGAGTGGTAGGATGGCCCCTCCTTGCGAGCCAGGATGAACAAGCCCTACTCCTTCCCTAAGGAGAGGATCTCGGTCCTATTTGAATGGGCCACTAAGTACAACAAAATCAGTCTTCCGGAGCCTAAGAGACCCGGTGATGCCCGAAGAAAAGATGATCCCCGATTCAGCCCATACCATCAGGCACTTGGGCACCCTATTGAAGACTGTTATGTATTTAAAAACATTATTAAAAGTCTGATCAGGAAAGGGGAGCTCCCGATAAATGAACATAAAGTGGATCATTCACGTCCACATGAGCTGCCCGATCTGAAGAGGGGAGTCAACATGGTATCTTCATACCACCAATTACCTGAAGAGGTGTCTGAGGCTCCCACAGCCTGCACTAATAAACATATTCTATGGAGACATTTAGAACCCCTGGGCCTAATACAAGAAGCTAAAGAAAAATCAGAAGTGTCGTGCACACTAGATGACCTATCGTGGGGAAATACGCCGACCGCAAAGGAGAAGAAAAAGAAGACCTCAAAGAATAGAGGGAGGAGCAGTGTTCTCTCCTAAAATACATTATCAACCTCTCCCAGCTCGAGCCAAACTGATGAAGATGAAAATGAAGAATTATGCCTTCCACCGTCCGATGAGGAGGCATGTCATAATACCCCTCCTCCATGTGAGGGTATGGGGGCAGGTATGTCAACCTCTGGGGGACAAGATGTTCACGACGATGAGGATAAGACGCCGTTGGATCCACCTAAAATCGAGAAAGGGGGCAGCGCTCCTGGCTTTTCCCAGCCTGATCTTGCCATGGTAGCGGGGCTATATCAAAGGCTACAAGAAGTCGAAGAGATAAAGAAAAAATTAAGCAAGATGGACTTATACTTAGCCATACCTGGGCAAGCCGGGCCTTCATCCGAGGCTTTGCAAGGTGGTGTTGAGCCACTCGGAACCTCACCGCCGCCAGCTACACCTTGGCTAGCAGATGAGTATACAGGGGGCAGCTCCTCTCAACAGCTACAACACATGCCTTTGACACATCCTTCGGCCTCCCGGGGCATCAGGGGGCAGGCATGATACCTCATACTATGTCAGGGACAAACCCGCTTCTACAATCAGTTGGCCCGCACCCGAGTTCAATAGCTCCGGTGGTGATGAATAAGCCAAGGGTCGAGCGAGCGGCCAAGATGAAGCTGGTCGAGGGGGAAGTCACCGAGGTCGAATTACAAATAATTAAACAAAGAGATGATGAGTCCGCTTTGGACTATATAAGAAGAGGGGGAAATCCCCGTGAAAGATGCAGGTGCCCTCTGAGTTACAAGGACGCCGTTCGAAGGTGTGAAAGAAATATGAAATATGAAATCCTACAAAGCGTGATGGGCATTGAAGTCAGAACCTTTGAACAGATGAATGATCTAGGAGCTGATGTTGAGGCCTTCTTGGCAAAGCATTGCCCGGCTACTGCTGCCCCGATCCGGAAGGATGAGCCAGCCAACAAGCGTCTGGCGCAAGAGGAAATACGCACCTCAGATTTTAAGGCTTTCGATCTACAACAGAAGAAAACGAAAGAGGCAGCCGGCGTCTCTCCCACTAAGCCTGCTGAACAAGCACCTTCGCTAAGGGATAAAATGAAAAAGTCCTATTCCTTCCCAAAAAGATAAGACTCGGATCCTCTTCGAGTGGGCCTGAGAATGTGGCAAGATTGTGCTCCCAGAGTCGAAAAGACAAAGCGATGTCAAAAGGAGGGACAATCCCCGATTCTGCCTATATCATCAAATGATGGGACATTCCATCGAAGATTGCTACATATTTAAAGATGTCATCGAAGGCCTGATCAAGAAAGGTGAACTGCAAATGGGCGAGTACAAGGTGGACCCACCGCGCTCTCATCAGATGCCCGGCCTGAGGAGGGCGGCTAATATGGATGCACCGCACCAACCAAAGAACAATGTGCTCTAAAGGGCATTCCAAGCCCCTCGAGCTATGGTAGGAAGCCGAAGAAAACTCAAGATATAAATGGTACCCCGTTCTAGGGGTAGATGTGTGAAATGTCAAGAAGCATATGTGCGGCTGCTGCCAGATGTGTCCCCCTCTTAGGGGCGACGATCACTTGTAATAGTGATGAATGAAATGGTAATATAGGCCTTTCAAGGGCCGTTCTATCACGGATTTCTGCACTGCATATTGGCCGAGGATTACAGAGGCTATCCAAATGATGAAGGCCCAGATAGCAATAAAAAAAAGGATGATGAAGAGATGATGGAAATGATGATGAAATGATCGTGGAGATCATGATGTCTTAAAAAAATGATCAAAAGGATGATGATGAAATGACCGTGAAGATCCTGACAAATGATGAAAATAAAAAAAGAATGAAAAGAAAAAAAAATGATGAAAAGAAGAATGACGAGAAAGATGACAGAATGGTAAAGTTGATGATCGAGGTCATAATGAATGCTGATAGAAGATCAATGAAGTATGATGATCAACAAACAAAGGCAGATGCTCAACCATTGGCGCCTGGGCAAACAAATGTTCCCAGATATCCGAAAATGTTTCAAATAATGCAACCGTCGATGTCCAGCCCGAAAGATGTTTGAAAATATTCACAGATGTTACAAAGCTCAACCACCGGCGTTCAGCCCGGCAGATGTTCGGAGATGTTCAAATGATGTTAAAGATGTTCAAACTGTCAACGTTCAACCCGACAGATGTCTAAAGATGCTCAAGGTTACTGTTGGGTTCGATGCGCTCCCTCTTATCCTTCGTGATGGTTTTGATGATAACAATATATTGTGTGTAAGTATTGTGGAAAATACTTATTGATTCTTCTGGAGCTTAATGTTAATATCTTGTTTTGCAGGTTGAAATTCATGGTCCTTCATGAATACAGTTTTGATGATGACTCATGTGTGTTGTGCATGAGACTTTGGAGCTAACATGTGAAAAATTGTGTTTTTCAGTGAGCTGTTAAATGGGTTGCATGGTTGCTCTGTATTGTCGGTGCTTATACCAAGTTGGTCTTATTGAGTTGAATGCATGTTTTTGTGTGGGTCTATTGAGATGAATGTTATTGCTTTAATGCTCATACTAGTGTGGATCATGGTGTAACTAAGGAGAATAGAACTCTTATATTGCTTTGTGGATGGCAGAGTTAACCGCTTTTTAACTTCGGAACATGGTTACTCATGCAGAAATTTGATTAAGTTGCGTTGTGAAACATGCACCTTTCTTCCTATGTTTTTGAGATTGAAACTATTTTTATGATAGCTCTAGATCATGATAATACATGTTCTTAAATGGCAATTAAATGGGGTTAAGGGCCCCTAACTATTTAGCTTGCATTGGGCTGCCCTTGACTATTTCTGAACTGAATCAATGTTTGATATGCTCAGACTTGGTCTCTCATTTGTAGAAACTTGACTCTGTTGTGGGTTGTGCAGAATTGATATTTTTGTTAGACATCTGGTATGTCAATGAATGTTGGCAATTTCCTTCTAATCTTGAGTTGGGAAATATGGTTTTACAAGTGTCCTTCATGCTTGTTTGATCATGATGAAAAATTGACTTATGGCATATTGATATTGTTATCTAAGGTTCAGTGTTTTGGTTATTGAATTTCAAATTGCTCTTACATGTATGGAGCAATTTTCGGGACTGCTAGCTAATGCCTTAATTGGGTTGAATGTATGTGAATGATATAATGCAAGATAATTGTTCTTATCAATTGCATTGACATGAATCTGTGTTTCTATACAAGTGCAGGCTTATATGCTCTCAACATATTGGGTCAATGGTATGTCTCAACATATACATTCTGATCTTGTCGATTTCCCATTCTTCTTATTGATACCTAGTTTGATTGATGTTTTAAGACCCTTGAATGCATATCATTTTTGTGGCAAAATCATGTCTTCAAATGGGGTTGTAGGTTTTTCAGATTGCATTGGACTGCTAAGGCAGTTCTCTGGTTTGGCGCCTCAAGTGTCGACTCTGAGAGTCGACACTTACAGGGCGGGTGTGTTCTTTTAACGTAGACAGAGCACATGGCCAAAAGTGTCGACTCCAAGAGTCGACACTTTCAGTCGGTGTGTTGCCTTTCTGTTGTTGGTAGAACCCCCGACAAAATGTGTCGACTCTGAGAGTCGACACTTTTGTCTTGGGTGGTCTTTCTTCTTTACCGGCAGAACACCTTGACAGAAGTGTTGACTCTAAGAGTCGACACCTTGTCTGGTTCGTCTGGATCGTGTTTTCCAGATTGATTGCGATTTGCCCATTTCTTGCTCCGATTGCCATTGTCTTTTTGCCACAATACCCTTAGGGTTTGTCCCATCTATTAGAAGTATATTTGAAGGGTTTTATGCTGGGTATTGTGGTCTTTTACTGCTGGTTTTTCTTTGGTATATGTAACTCGCGATTTGCAATCGACGGCATCCCTTTTGGACTAATGCTTTCCATCTCTTGCAGGGAGAGGAGATGAGGGCGACGCCATCACCTGAGAAGGAAGAGGAAGAAGAGGAGACCGCCAACAACAAGCCCTTATCTGTCGATCTGATCAAGGTTCGAGCGTAGCTGCTGAAGATACTTGCACCTTGGGCGTCTCATGCGATCATAGCAAGCTTCCACTCTACGGACAGATCTTCCGGCGCACCCCATCACTCCTTTGAACGGGCTTTATTGCGTATTTGAGAGGGAATCATTAATCTCTCATTTCCACTCTTTTATTTGAGCATAGATTAACATTTTGGGTAGATATTGTATATCCTTTTATTTCATAAAACTTGAACTACTATTGTGTGGACGGAGCAGTGTCTCCGAGTGTTTGGTTTTATTGCGGGGCAAGGTTCCCCGAGTTTGTGAGTGTAGACAGAGCTGCTTCTCCGTGTGGTTTTGTGTCTGGGGTGCGTTCCCCGACCGTGCGTGTGTGTGTGCTGCAGTGGCAGCGTATTGGGGCTAGGCACCGTGTGTGCATTACTACGGAAGCAGCGTGTGTGGTGATGGGGCTCGTCCCCGTGTTACTACATTTTGTAGCATGTAGTGAAGCCTCACCAGGGTTCGGTGAGGGGTAGACGTAGGTGTTAGGGTGCTAGGCTTGGATTCAGAGGGGGGGTGAATGAATCTCCCCTATAAAATGCCTAATTAAAAACATATAACTAGACACAGTGCGGAATAAAGACCAAATGAGTTCTTCAAAATAAGAGATTCAATGATGCGCTTGATCAAACAGTTGGACTGCTAGAATGCAGATTCCTAAGTAAGTCTAAGGCGTAGACAAAACCAAATCAATTATGCATGTGCCTGAAATCTATTCAATCAGAACCATAGATGGAACGACCTTAAGCATTCATCTAGCGCTGAAGACACAAGGATGCAAACCACACAATGCTCAATGATTTTTTAGATGGTTTAGTCTGCTGCCCGCAGACCTACGTCCATCCCCCACTCAAACTAGAGTGAGGCTTCCCGCTGATACACAGCTTAAACTATTGGGCATTATAGCTTGCCTACAACCGCTGAGCAACACAGCTTGCTTCCGCTGAGCTATCATAGCTTGCTGACCAGAGGAACCAATCCTCTGCAACCGCTGAGCAACACAGCTTGCTGTCCAGAGGAATCCACCTCTGTCGCTGATTCACAGCTTCTTAAATGGAATATGAAAAGGAAAAATGAGAATGATAGAAATTCAGCTACGGAAAGTTGGAAATAAAGCACAATAATGTAGCTCGCTCAAGAGCAGTGTAGCTTGGATCTGATCCAGAAGCTACTGGTCTTCCTTCTCCTTCAATCTTGCTGCTGCACTCTCTCACGATCTTTGCTCTCAAAAGCTCTCTCTCTTTCTTCCTCTTCCTCTTTCTCACGAACTCACAATCTCCTAAATTCTCTCTTCCTCTTCTTCTTCTTTTCACTGCTTCCTTTTATCTCTCAGACTGGTTCTCTTCTCTTTTCTCTTTTTGCTTCAATCTCTCTAACTTCTTCTTATCTTCGTTGCTATCATTCTCTGTTCTCTCTCCCACGATCTGCATCTATATATATATGGAGGCTTCTGAGAGATGGGGGTGAGGAAACCACATTTCTCGCCCAATGAATTCGAAAAGTAGCGCTCCTTTAGAGTCCACGTGTTAGGCTGTGAAATTTTGCAGTCCACATGACCAATCATTAGTTCCTGGGATCATGAGACCATCAGATAATTCCTGGAGCACGTGCTTCACTTAATCATTCACGAACAAGAGTCATACCGTGTTTAATTCCCTGTAAAGAGAAAAATACTGATTCAATAAGTATGTTCAAAGTCAAGTCAATATGCTCAGACTATTGCATGCTTATACAGACATCGACCAACATTGCACCGACCGAGTCCTCGTGCTTTGAAACAGGAATTTGCACTGACACAATACTCACATCAAACTTGCACCGACTTGTGCTCGCAGCAAAAATTGCACCGACTCAAGCTAACACCAAATATGCACTGATGCTAACAAAGCTAATACCAACTCTGTACCGACCTTCTATGAACTAAGTATGCACGGACCAAACATTGCACCGACCGGAGCTATAGGAAATAGCATAGACTTTGTAGGCATGAAAATTGCACCGACCTAAGCATAGAAACGTGCACTGATCTACTATGCAGAGTGAACAGGGATTTGTATAGACCTTAATGTGAGCATGAACACAATATGCACCGAGGCAAGGTTTGCACCGACCCTATTATGCCTTAGACACCTAAGTGACTATTTGAATAGTAACGTGCACCGAAGCGAAACATACACCGAGGTAAGGACTTATTATGTCTAATGCAGAACTTGCACTGAGTGTACATATGCACCGACGTTATGAGCCTTAGGATAAAAGATGCACTGACCATGAATAGTGATTTGTACATATCTTGACAAGCACCGATGTGAATATACTAAATCAACTAAATATACATAGATATTACTATATGCAAGATGTGCACCTACTCTAGGTGTGTGTGAGACACTAAATGAGACGCACACATGCACCGACTCCAGGCCACCATGAGACGCAGAATAAGACGCAGAGGCACGTGAGGCACATGAGACGCAGAGATGGAATGCATGTAGACAGAATGCATGAGACGCAATGCATTGTGCAAGAGAGACGCAATGTGATACGCAGCCATGGACTCACATAACATGTGAGACGCAATATAAGACGTATCTACGCAAGAGATGCAGCCATAGTCACAGCTGAGCATAAGATGCAAACAAGGACGCTAAGACTTAGACGCATGAGACACTGGGTGTGCTAAGACGTGATAGAGACGCAGCCAGAGACACAAGTGCAAATGAGACGTAATGCAACGTGCTCAGACAAAACATTGCACTGACCTTATTTGTGCTCCCTTAGACATAGCATGAGACACAAGCTGAGACGCATCACATGCACTGAGACACAAATGCATCATCCTTGGATAGAGTAGCACCGACCTTGTGTTCTGCCATAGAGAATTAACCCTGCACTGACTTAAGCAATGCACATACCTCTCCAGTGTGATGCATGCACAAGCATACCCATGAAATGCTCATGAAACTCATGATGCATACAACAAGTATTCAATGGAATTCATTTTTATCATGAGAGGTTCGATCAAGAACAAAAATCATTTCTATCATGCACACATAGTGTGACATTTCTATCATGCACAAATAGTGTGACATCATGAAAGCCATAGTGGTTGACACAAGGTCGGTGCTACTCTATCCAAGGACGATGCATTTGTGTCTCAGTGCACGTGATGCGTCTCAGCTTACGTCTCATGCTATGTCTAAGGGAGCACAAACAAGGTCAGTGCAATGTTTTATCTGAGCACGTTGCATTGCATCTCATTTGCACTTGTCTCTGGCTGCATCTCTATCACGTCTTAGCACACCCAGTGTCTCATGCGTCTAAGTCTTAGCGTCCTTGTTTGCATCTTATGCTCAGTTGTGACTATGGCTGCATCTCTTACGTAGATACGTCTCCTATTGCATCTCATGTTATGTGAGTCCATGGCTACATATCACATTGCGTCTCTCTTGCACAATGCATTGTGTCTCATGCATTCTGTCTACATGCATGCCATCTCTGCGTCTCATGTGCCTCACGTGTCTCTGCATCTTATTATGCGTCTCATGGTGGCCTGGAGTCGGTGCATGTGTGCATCTCATTTAGCGTCTTACACACACCTATGTTGTGCCTCTGTGATTTTGATGATAGCAAACACTATAAGTCACCATGTGTTTGCATGAAAGATTGAATGAAAGATTGAATGTTTATGCATCTGCTCTTGCTTGTTGTGCATTGTTTAAGTCAGTGCTGGTGAATAATTGTTGTATGCATCACGAGTATAATTGCTATATGCATCACGAGTTTGATGAGCATTTCATGGGTATGCTTATGCATGCATCACACTGAAGAAGGTCAGTGCATTTTTTTCCTCGGTGCAAACCTTGCCTCGGTGCATATTGTGTTCATGCTTACATTAAGGTCTGTACAACCCTGTTCATTCAGTAGAGCGTCTGTGCAATATTTTGAGTCAGTGCAGCACTTGCACCATGTAATTAGAGTCTGTGCATCTTAGTCTGTGCACACCACAATAGAAGTTGGTGTAACATTTTGGTAAGCATGCATCATATAGTCAGCACACTCGTTGCCTCAGTGCATAACTGAGTTACAAGCCTTGTCTTGCATTACATTTAGGTCTGTGCATCGGTTAAAGTCGGTGTACATCACTGTTGCACAACGTAGTAGGTCTGTGCATCATTTAGTCCATGCACTCTTTTTAGGCTACTCGGTGCAAGCTTGCTTAGACTGCATATCTTACCTCGGTGCAGGTTATGTTCTGCACGCACCAAGTAAGTGCATGTCTATGTTTAGATCATATTGAGTCAATGCATGGTTGCATGATGCATATTGTGAGTTGATACATGTCCTGAATTGCCGTCGATGCAACATTTGTATTGCATGCTAACTAGGTCGGTGCAAGACTGAGCTGCGGTGTTTAGAGTCGGTGTATTCCTAGCAATGTGCAAGCTTGAACTCAGTGCAAGGTGCACTTCATGCATTCGAGTCAGTGCAAGATAAGATTTTCATATGAATGAACTTCAAAGTCGAAGCATCCCTTTTCTGCACGAGCAAGTCAAAGCAATGTCTTTGTCAGCACGACTGCTCTAGCAAGTCGGTGCAATGCCTTCGCCAGCACGACCCGGTCGGTGCAATGTCTGGTTTCGAGAGAACAAGCTCGGTGCAATGTGTGAAGCAACTCGATGCAAACTCTCTTCAGGACAGCAAACTAAGTCGGTGCATCCATATGGAACTTAAGTACGCAGGTGATCAATTGAGGAAAACCATGGTTCGAGCATCTTGTGTGCACCTGAGTACCTTACTTACGAGGATCAGAAGAACATGAGCACGTGATATAAGCAGAACAAACAACTGGCACTTGATCCAAGGCTGATCATTATTCTAAGAAGCTGCCACGTGGATAGCTAAATGATGGAGATTCTGACACGTGGCTGAAAGATTCCTGAAGTTTCCTGGCGAGAACGTTCTCTCCACACGCCTAGGGTGTGAGATAGTGGGTCCCAGACTGAAGCCTTATATAAGACCGTTCTTCTGCGCAAAGGGAGTAACGCTGAATAGAAGACATCTGAGTGCAGCCAGAGAGAAGAGTACGAGAGCCAGTAGAGTAGAAGAAAAGAAGAGTTCGTGAGATCGAGAAAAAATAGAGAGAGAGGAGCAGAGAAGAGAAGTGAAGCAAAAGAAAGAGTGAGGAGATAGTGAGAAGAAAAGAAAAGAGAGGCAGAGAGACATAGACCAGCAGTAGAAGAAGAAGAGAGAGAGAGAGAGAGTTCGTGGAGAAGAAGACAGATGACTTCATTGAAGATCTGGTTCTACTGGACCGTGGATCAAATCCAGGCCAATTAGCTCCTGCGAGAGCAACTTTGGTTTGTAGAGTTTCGCAGCTTTCCGGCGCTGTTACTTCAGTCGTTGTTTTTCTTTTATCTTTGCTTCAAGCTGTTTGTCAACAGTAGCAGAGGTGGACTCCTCTGGACGGGTTAAGCTGTAAGCCCCAGCAGTTGTAGAGGGGGACTCCTCTGGTCGGCGAAGCTGTAACGCCCAACAGTCAAGCTGTGAGTCAGCGGATGGCTAAGCTGTATTGCCCAGCGGAAGAAAGCTGTGATGCTCAGCTGATGTTGGCAAGTTGTGAGGCCCAACTGTTAAGCTGTGTATCAGCGGAATCCACACTCTAGTTAGAGTGTGGGGTGGACGTAGGTCAGTGGACCGAACCACCTTAAAATCTATTGTCTCCATAGTTTGATTTCTTATTTGATTGTCGATAGATGAATGGCTAGGAGCGTTTCATTTGAGTATTCTATCCGAATGCTTTAAGGCACACGCTGTTCGTACTTGACTCTGTATACAGATCAGACTTGGCTAGGTGTCCATAGTTCAGTAGCCCAACTGATTGATCAAGTGCTTCTGCAAATCTTTTAGTTGGAAGAACTCAATTGATTTCTATTCGTTAACTCTGATTGCTTTAAGTGTCAATTGAGCGAAGTTTTAAAGAGGAATTCATTCACCCCCCTCTGAATCCATCGCACCAGCTCTAACAGTTGGTATCAGAGCGGATCTCTGATTGTCCAGATGTAACGATCTGCAGAGGATCCTGCTGTATTTGGTGCTATACTGGTTTTTGTTATCCTATTCTGGTGCATTACTCATTGAGCGCTTACTGCTTTAAATTTGTTTAATAAAATGGCTCTTCCCGTGGTTTTTGATGGTTCCAACTTCAGTACATGGCTGGGAGGCCTATGTGTTTACATGAATTCCATTGATCCAAATCTATAGAATCTTGTATCAAAAGGCCCACACAAATTACCTCAGAATGAGACCAGATGGTCTAAAGAGGACAGAATTAAGCATAGCGAGAATACTAGAGTTCTCAATATTCTGAGAGTTGCAGTTAACACTGACATGTTTCCATGTATTACAGGATGTCACTCTGGAAAGAAGATCATGGATAAAATAGCTACCATTCATCAGGAGCAAGAACGAGTTTGTCTGATGGCCAACCAGAGAGATAATGATGAAGAGACATCGTCACAGGTAAGCTCTGAATTCGACGAACTTACTTTTAAAGAGTTTACAGGAATGTATAATGGATTGTTAGATAAATACAAGAAAGTTAAGTCTAAAAATAGAAAATTGAAAAAGAGCATGTCATCTGAAGTAAACTGTTTGAAATCTGAGAATTAACATCTTAAAGTTGAGATAAAGAAGATTGAAAATTCTTGTGTTAATGTGTGTCTGTGAGTAAACTGAATGCCAGTCTTCAGTCTGATCTAAAAATGCAAGAAGAGCTGATTGATTCATTAAGAGAAGAAAATGAAGAATTACTGAACATGAAGGTTGATCTCGAAAAGAGTAAGGACAAGCTAAATGAAAAGCTGAACTTAATGACTGAGGCTAATTTGTTTGATGAAAACAAAAATTTGAAATAACAGAACAAGAAGCTAGTGGCCTTAAACACTGTAATATCCAAGAGTCTTCTGGTAGTTGAAAGAGAAAGATGTGCTACTACCAAAATTCAAGCTGAAGATGAGCTAAAATTGAAACATGAATTAGAAATAGTGAAAAATTTGAATGATGCCATGCATAAACAAATAATTTCATGTGAGGAAGACTTAGCTAGTTCTAAGCTTCAAGTTTCTGCACTTCAATCTGAGGTCAATAAATTGAATGATTCATTGTCAAGATTTGTAAAAGAGAAAGAGAATCTGGATAAACTACTGGGAAATAAAGTGAACGTTCAGAAAGAAGGATTAGGTTATAATCCAGATAATCAGAGAAGTATAAAAGGAAAAGAAAAATTTGTTTTTGTGAAGAATTCAGAATGTGCGAGTACCTCAAAGTCTATTTCACCTCAGAAGTCTCAGAATACTCACAAGCACAGGTCTGAACATAAGAAAAAGAATAATTGCTATGAAAAATCTCTTCATGTTAAGAAAATTCATGCTGATCAAAAAAAGAATGTGCATTGCTTTTATTGTAATAAAATAGGTCATTTAATGCAAGATTGTAAATTGTTTAAATTAGATGATCTAGCTGCTACTACTGCACAGAAAATTCCTGGTAGAAATCATGCTGCTTATAGAAAGAAAATCAATTATTTTCATTGTGGAAAAGTTGGACACATTGCAGCTCAATACTGGTTTGCAAGGGATAAGATAATTTCACATTCATATCATGCTAAATTTCATGCAAACTATCATGGTGTTAACAAGAATAAAGCTGTTTCAAGAGGCCTGCATATGAAGTGTTTCAATTGTGAGAAGCATGGCCACGCATTCAAGGAATCTTGGCATGTTCAGGGAAAAGAATTTAAATATGAATTTGTTAAATTCCCTGCAAATAAAAAGACCTTTGATAAAAATAAATTAGGTTTTAAGAAGAAAACTATTGCATGCTTTAACTATGGAAAATCTGGCCACAAAGCCTCTGAGTGCTGGGTGGCAGGTTTCAGAAAACAAATTTTCATGTTAATAACAGAAATTTTAATGCTCATGCACATAGATTTAATGTTCATAATAATGTGCACAAAAAGAACTTAACATCTGTTATTGTGTGTCACTATTGTGGAAATTATGGGCATTCTATGGATAATTGTTTCATGATGAAATTTGATGACTCTTATGTTCAAAAATTATGGAGAGCACCATTCAGAGGTGCTACTGACCATGGAGGACCCAAGAACTCTTGGGTACCTCAATTTGCAAAATGAGGATCTGTGTTTGCAGGAGTGCCTTGGAGCTGAAAAATAAAGAGGGGTAAATAAACCAAGGCACCCAAAATGGTAAAACCCCATTCTTGCAATGTTCAGGTAACGTTTGCATCTTTCATGTTGTACAGTTGAAACTGCATATCATGTTAAATCTAATTAGTCAAAGGTTTCATGCATACATGTTCATTGAAGATATGTTGAATTCATTTCTCATCTGCATGCATTAATATTTTGACATCTGTTTGTGCACATAGAGAAGGTTAGCAACTCATGAGCATAGTCTGCACATTCATGATGCATATTTTGTCAAAACTCCCTGCATTCTATCATTGCACTTGTTGCATTTAAATTCTTCATACATTGCATATAGTCAGGGGGAGTTTGGTTATCCCTGCATAATATTCATGACATTCATGTGCAGGAAATATCTCTAGGAGTGTCATTGCATATGCATGCATGTAGAGCAGTGTATTGCATATCATCAAATTTGAAAGATCTAAAAAGTAATGACTCATTGTATCTAGACATGGGGAGTATTTGAGACTCATTAGTCTTTTATGGTCTAAACCCTTTCATATCTAGTCACTCAAATCTTTCTCGAGTTGAACTGGACTTTATTGTTGTCAAGTTGATCTGTCTGTACTCCAGACTCAGCTATTGGTTTCTTGTAAATCTATCTGATGCATATTGATCATACCTGTTGCAAGCATGAGTTCCGTTTGTCTTACTCTCTATGCATGTTTGTCAAATGTCTCTTGCTGCTGAATGCTTTGTCCATGTTAAACGTACAGAGAAGTGAAGTAATATCAATTTGTGTACCCTTTCACAAATCTGAAATCATCTTTAATAAAAAATCTTCTATTATACAGGTTTAAGAATGTTTGTTGATTTGAACTGGTTTAAGTCTTATGTATTCCTAAGTTTGAATTTGAAGGGCCTGAAAATATCTGAATCAGTTTCTGTAATAAACCTTAACTGACTGTCTCATGTAAGTTCATGTAAGATCTTCCGACATCTGAAAATTGAAACCTTGATTTACTTTGGTTGAAATGCATGTAACCTGTATTGTTTTTAAACAAGTCACTTTGAAAATTAAAAGGGCAGAAACAACAAAATCATTGTAAAAGAAATGAATATTGTGGCAGAGCAATGACTGAATTGCACTGAAAAACTGAACCCTCAATCAAAGAAATGGAGAGGAATTTATGTCATGAAGTGCTTCATGTTACCTCTGTTCATATGGTCAAATCTATAAGGCTGGTTTCACTTAGTAACTGGGGGTACTCACGTCTGAAAAACGTGTACCCTTAATGTCAAAGGTGTAAATCATCTGTGTAATCTTTGATCAGAGACATATATGGTAATTTATGCTTAGTAACTGGGGGTACTGGCGTCTAACCCACGTGTACCCTTAATGTCAAAGGTATAAATGACACATGTCTAGTCACTAAGCTTAATGTTAAAAGCAAAAGTGAAAAAGACTTGCTGTAACCCTTGCAATTCAAAATTCACTGAGTGTTACTTTGTTTAACCTCAATACTCTTGACTGTTTTTCCTAAAGAAGTCAATGGAATTAATTGTGTAAGATGAAAGGAGTTTGAACTAGAATGTTTTATGAGAAATTAGTTCATCTTTATTAAAAAGTTGCTTCAGATATGAGTATTGTATTTTATTGACAAACCTTGTGTACATCATTCTTAAACCATGCTTGTCAATCAAAGCCATTTCATAAGCTTTTATAATAGAAGATTCTGAAACTTTAAACATGGATATATGAATTGGGTACCCCACTGAAAATCTTTTCTTCTCATATACTTTGGCTTGGAGATCACACCTGCTCAGATTCTGCTCACTTGAAACTCATTGTGCTTATCTTCTACACTATTTTACAGTCCACAAATCAAGTTGTGCTTCTATTAATTTTTTCAATCTGTCATGATCCGAACTGCTATATCAATGTACCAGGTATCAGACTTCCAATCTCACTGATCCTGTGGTTGTTGATCATTCATGATCCTCTTGTTGCATTCATGTTGTGTCATTAAGGGGGAGAATAGCTTTTCTATGCCTTCATGACTTAGTTAAAGGAGGAGTTTTTACTTCAATCATTTCCGGCATTGCTTGTATTTCTCTCTCAAACTATTTTCTTTTTGCTGACGTCAAAGGGGGATAATAATTTTCCATGAGAGTCAATGTTGACTCATAGTGTTGCCATCATCAAAAAGGGGGAGATTGTTATGCCTCTGTGATTCTGATGATAGCAAACACTATAAGTCACCATGTGTTTGCATGAAAGATTGAATGTTTATGCATCTGCTCTTGCTTGTTATACATTGCTTAAGTCAGTGCTGGTGAATAATTGTTGTATGCATCACGAGTATAATTGCTGTATGCATCACGAGTTTGATGAGTATTTCATGGGTATGCTTGTGCATGCATCACACTGAAGAAGGTCAGTGCATTTTTTGCCTCGGTGCAAACCTTGCCTCGGTGCATATTGTGTTCATGCTTACATTAAGGTCAGTACAACCCTGTTCATTCAGTAGAGCGTCTGTGCAATATTTCTCATAGCATTCACTGAGTCGGTGCAACACTTGCACCAAGTAATTAGAGTCTGTGCATCTTAGTCCGTGCACACCACAGTAGAAGTCGGTGTAACATTTTGGTAAGCATGCATCATATAGTCAGCACACTCGTTGCCTCAGTGCATAACTGAGTTGGTACAAGCCTTGTCTTGCATTACATTTAGGTCTGTGCATCAGTTAAAGTCGGTGTACATCACTGTTGCACAACGTAGTAGGTCTGTGCATCATTTAGTTCAAGCACTCTCCTTAGGCTACTCGGTGCAAGCTTGCTTAGACTACATATCTTACCTCGGTGCAGGTTATGTTCTGCACGCACCAAGTAAGTGCATGTCTATGTTTAGATCATATTGAGTCAATGCATGGTTGCATGATGCATATTGTGAGTTGATACATGTCCTGACTTGCTGTCGATGCAACATTTGTATTGCATGCTAACTAGGTCGATGCAAGACTGAACTGCGGTGTTTAGAGTCGGTGTATTCCTAGCAATGTGCAAGCTTGAACTCAGTGCAAGGTGCACTTCGTGCATTCGAGTCAGTGCGAGCTAAGATTTTCATATGAATGAACTTCAAAGTCGAAGCATCCCTTTTCTGCACGAGCAAGTCAAAGCAATGTCTTTGTCAGCACAACTGCTCTAGCAAGTCGGTGAAATGCCTTCGCCAGCACGACCCGGTCGGTGCAATGTCTGGTTTTGAGAGAACAAGCTCGGTGCAACGTGTAAAGCAACTCGGTGCAAACTCTCCTCAGGACAACAAACTAAGTCGGTGCATCCATATGGAACTTAAGTACGCAGGTGATCAATTGAGGAAAACCATGGTTCGAGCATCTTATGTGCACCCGAGTACCTTACTTACGAGGATCAGAAGAACATGAGCACGTGATATAAGCAGAACAAACAACTGGGACTTTATCCAAGGCTGATCATTATTCTAATAAGCTGCCACGTGGATAGCTAAATGATGGAGATTATGACACATGGCTGAAAGATTCCTGAAGTTTCCTGGTGAGAATGTTCTCTCCACACGCCTAGGGTGTGAGCTAGTGGGTCCCAGACCGAAGCCTTATATAAGACCTTTCTTCTGCGCAAAGAGAGTAACGCTGAATAGAAGACATCTGAGTGCAGCCAGAGAGAAGAGTACGAGAGCCAGCAGAGTAGAAGAAAAGAAGAGTTCGTGAGATCAAGGAAAAGTAGAGAGAGAGGAGCAGAGAAGAGAAGTGAAGCAAAAGAAAGAGTGAGGAGACAGTGAGAAGAAAAGAAAAGAGAGGCTGAGAGACATAGACCAGCAGTAGAAGAAGAAGAGAGAGAGAGAGAGAGTTCGTGGAGAAGAAGACAGAAGACTTCATTGAAGATCTGGTTCTACTGGACCGTGGATCAAATCCAGGCCAGTTAGCTCCTACGAGAGCAACTTTGGTTTGTAGAGTTTTACAGCTTTCCGGCGCTGTTACTTCAGTCGTTGTTTTTCTTTTATCTTTGCTTCAAGATGTTTGTCAGCAGTAGCAGAGGTGGACTCCTCTGGACGGGTTAAGCTGTAAGCCTCAGCGGTTGCAGAGGGGGACTCCTCTAGTCGGCGAAGCTGTAACGCCCAGCAGTCAAGCTGTGAGTCAGCGGATGGCTAAACTGTATTGCCCAATGGAAGTAAGCTGTGATGCTCAGCTGATGTTGGTAAGCTGTGAGGCCCAGCTGTTAAGCTGTGTATCAGCGGAATCCACACTCTAGTTGGAGTGTGGGGTGGACGTAGGTCAGTGGACCGAACCACCTTAAAATCTATTATCTTCATGGTTTGATTTCTTATCTGATTATCGATAGATGAATGGCTAGGAGCGTTTCATTTGAGTATTCTATCCGAATGCTTTAAGGCACACGCTATTCGTACTTGACTCTGTATACGGATCAGACTTGGCTAGGTGTCCATAGTTCAGTAGCCCAACTGATTGATCAAGTGCTTCTGCGAATCTCTTAGTTGGAAGATCTCAATTGATTTCTATTCGTTAACTCTGATTGCTTTAAGTGTCAATTGAGCGAAGTTTTAAAGAGGAATTCATTCACCCCCCTCTGAATCCATCGCACCAGCTCTAACAACCTAGAGTCGGTGCACATCTTGCATATAGTAATATCTATGTATATTTAGTTGATTCAGTATATTCACATCGGTGCTTGTCAGGATATGTACAAATCACTATCAGTGCATCTTTTATCCTAAGGCTCATAACGTCGGTGCATATGTACACTCAGTGCAAGTTCTGCATTAGACATAATAAGTCCTTGCCTCGGTGCATGTTTCGCTTCGATGCACGTTACTGTTCAAACAGTCACTTAGGTGTCTAAGGCACAATAGGGTCGGCGCAAACGTTGCCTCTGTGCATATTGTGTTCATGCTCACATTAAGGTCTATACAAATCCCTGTTCACTCTGCATAGTAGATCAGTGCACGTTTCTTTGCTTAGGTCGATGCAGTTTTCGTGCCTACAAAGTCCGTGCTAGTTCCTATAGCTCCGGTCGGTGCAATGTTTGGTCCGTGCATACTTAGTTCATAGAAGGTCGATACAGAGTTGGTATTAGCTTTGATAGCGTCGGTGCATATTTGGTGTTAGCTTGAGTCGGTGCTGTTTTTGCTGCGAGCACAAGTCGGTGCAAGTTTGATGTGAGTATTATGTCAGTGCAAATTCCTGTTTCAAAGTACGAGGAGTCTGTCGGTGCAATGTTGGTCGATGTTTGTATAAGCATACAATAGTCTGAGCATATTGACTTGACTTTGAACATACTTATTGACTCAGTATTTTTCTCTTTACAGGGAATTAAACATGGTATGACGCTTCTTCGCGAATGATTAAGTGAAGCACGTGCTCCAGGAATTATCTGATGGTCTCATGATCCCAGGAACTAATGATTGGGCACGTGGACTGCAAAATCTCATAGCCTAACACGTGGACTCTAAAGGAGCGCTGCTTTTCGAATTCATTGGGCGGGAAACGTGGTTTCCTCACGCCCATCTCTCAGAAGCCTCCACATATATATAGATGCAGATCGTGGGAGAGAGAATAGAGAATGATAGCAACGAAGATAAGAATAAGTTAGAGAGATTGAAGCAGAAAGATAAAGGAGAAGAGAACCAGTCTGAGAGATAAAAGGAAGCAGTGAGAAGAAGAAGGAGAGGAAGAGAGAATTTAGGAGATTGTGAGTTCGTGAGAAAGAGGAAGAGGAAGAATGAGAGAGAGAGCTTTTGAGAGCAAAGATCATGAGAGAGTGTAGCAGCAAGATTGAAGGAGAAGGAAGACCAGTAGCTTTTGGATCAGATGCAAGCTACACTGCTCCTGAGCGAGCTACATTACTGTGCTTTATTTCCAGCTTTCCGTAGCTGAATTTCTATCATTCTCATTTTTCCTTTTCATATTCCATTTCAGAAGCTGTGAATCAGTGACAGAGGTGGATTCCTCTGGACAGCAAACTGTGTTACTCAGCGGTTGCAGAGGATTAGTTCCTCTGGTCAGTAAACTGTGATAGCTCAGCGGAAGCAAGCAGTGTTGCTCAGCGGTTGGAGGCAAGCTGTAATGCCCAGCAGTTTAAGCTGTGTATCAGCGGGAAGCCTCACTCTGGTTTGAGTGGGGGATGGACGTAGGTCTGCAGGCAGCAGACTGAACCATCTAAAAAATCCTTGAGCATTGTGTGGTTTGCATCCTTGTGTCTTCAGCGCTAGATGAATCCTTAGGATCATTCCATCTATGGTTTTGATTGAATAGATTTCAGGCACATGCATAATTGATTTGGTTTTGTCTATGACTTAGACTTACTTAGGAATCTGCATTCTAGCAGTCCAACTGTTTGATCAAGCGCATCATTGAATCTCTTATTTTGAAGAAGTCATTTGGTCTTTATTCCGCACCGTGTCTAGTTATAAGTTTTTAATTAGGCATTTTATAGGGGAGATTCATTCACCCCCCCTCTGAATCCACGCCTAGCACCCTAACAATTGGTATCAGAGCGTGTCTCTGATTGATCAGATCCAACGATCTGTAGAGGATCCTGCTGGTTTTAGGTGCATCCTTGATTTTACTGAGTTTATTATCCGGTCTGTGCTTGAATCTCATCAATGGCATCTCCTACTGTTTTCAATGGTTCCAATCTTAATTCATGGCTTGGTGGCCTTTGTACATACATGAACTCCATTGATCCAAAATTATGGACTCTCATATCAAAAGGTGATGGGAATCGACACCGAGCATTGACATTTATATATTACATTTGTGTCCTTTAGTTTGCTTTTATATCCTTGGGAAAGTATAGGTACAATTGTAAGGCTTTGCAAGCCAATGTGTCATTCCCTAGGATTATGTGGGTTTCTATGTAATTTGACAGTAGGTCCAGCAAGGGGGCCCCAGCCCTTTCCCATTAGTCCACCTAAGCCATGTGAGGCTGGTCAACCATCCTAGGTGGCCATCTAGAAGGTTTGAATGTCAAATTGACACATAGGGGACAAAGGGTGAAAAATGTCAAAGGGAGGCCACCTACCTTACCTACCTAGTCAAAGGAGTGCCCCCTCCATATGTAATTTATTTATTTTGGGTTTTTGACCACATGGGGGAAGAAAATGGCCTCTTTCCCACAAAATTCTCAGCCCCCCACCCCTTGTCATTCTCTATATAAGCCTATGTATAGTGTCATTAGAGAATTAATGAAGAATTAAGTATTTTTGCCAAGAGCAAGCCCAAGGGCACCCCTGGTGTCTCTCCTCCCCTCTTGCAGATGGATTTCTGCCATTATAGGGTGTGAAGCCCTTATCTTGGTGTGACTCCAAGATCTCCAACCTCTGCTGGATGTGACTTTCGGCCGCCGCCTTCCGTTCGCACCGCCGTCGCGCCGCCGCCACCGCCACCGGAGTTCTGTCTCCATCAGGACAGAACCCCACCTCTGTGGATCTACCTTTCTGTGTGTTTGTCTGATCGCGCTGAAAATTTGAGATCTTGTTCCTCTCTTTGTTAGCTTTCCATCCATATATCTTATGCCTCATTCTGAGTTCGTTTGGTTTTTTTTCCATAATTTCTAGTCCACCCCTGTCAATCTGTCATTCTGCAGATCTACAGTACAGAGTCATCTTGTTCTATTTTTGTCACCCCATTATATATTTTTAGAAAATCCCAAATAATTAATGAGTGTTCCCCACGTATATCCCGTTCCACCATAATTTTCTTAGAGTCTACAAAAATCTTTTACCCCTCAATAAAGGGTGTGTTTCAGGAAGATTGTTTGCTGCCCTGTGTGTCTGTCAGTCCGGGTCAGAAAAAAAGTCAGCTTGCAGAGGTTTTCATTTTCAATCCGTGTGGTGGATGAATCTGAAAAAATATTATGTTGTAGATCTCTGAGTGCTCTTTCCATCGGTACCAGTGACGCCTCGATCGGTCTCCGGATCTGAGCGTAGTGATTTTCGCCGCCGCGGCCTGCAGATCTGTTCTGTGTGCAGGTCCGAAAATTTAGTTCGGGGGAAAATCAAAAGTAAATATCAAAATTCAACTTCGGGTGCCGCCCCTTCCGGGAGTCGATCCGGGACATCCCGCTATCATCCCAGCCAAGCGGCGCCTCCAGAAGACATCAGGAAGGCGACGTTCCTTTGGAGCGGATTGCTTGCTGTCCACCGAGTCAGCCACTGAGTTGGCGCAGCACCGAGTTGCAATAGTGCTGAGTCGGACCAGCAGGCCGAGTTCGTGCTGAGTTCGCCTCCAGATTGCTACCCGTCAACCCAGATCGGTCCTCCCGGGCCCCACTGTAGCCCTTTACCTCCCTGCGTGGAGTGGGCAATAGAATTACTGCTGTAATCAAGTTTTTAACTGTTGTTAACTGGGAGTTACCGTAACTGGCCGGGAACGTCTTCCCCACGCCCGGAGCGTGGAGGTAAACTCGCTACCTCTCTTTTACGCATTTTGCTCAATTCGTATACTTTTGAATGCCGCTGCGAGTGTAGGATTATTAGCCCGTTATCATTTCATCACCGTTGCGAGAGAGTGAGTTTGAGTGTTACCGTCCTGTGACTCGATCCGAGTCTACACGGAAAGCCGATACCCGTGACTCACGGTTGGTTTCTTAACCATGCCCGGTCCCATGTCTTCCCTTGCTAAGGGACAATTGCGAGCTCGTCTAGAGTCCAAGGATCGCATTCCTAATTCGAGTCGAGTCCGTGGTCCATCCCGCATCAAAAGGCCCACATAAATTACCTCAAAATCAGACCAAATGGTCTAAAGAGGATAGGATAAAAGACAGTGAGAATAGCCTAGTGTTTAGCACTCTGAGAGATTTAGTGAACATTGATATGTTTCCCTATATTGCAGGATGTACATCTAGAAAAGAGATCATGGACAGAGTCAAATCTATTCATGAGGGGCAAAAAGAAGAGTGCCTTATGGACAATCGAAGGGATCAGACTGAAGAAGCAACATCCCAGGTAAGCACTGAATTAAAAGGTATTTCATTTGATGAACTGGTAGAAATGTATGATGAACTCCTAGAGAAATCTAGGAAAATTCAATCTGAGAATAAAAAGTTGAAGAAAAAGATTAATCAGATTAGTTCGAATGAATCTTGTGAAAATTGCCCAAAACTGAAAAAGTCTCATGATGCTTGTTTGACTGATATTCAGAATTGTAAGAAACAATTGGAAGGTTTTGAAAATATTATTTCAGAAATGAATGAGCTGAAGTCTGAAAATGAAATCTATAAAAAACATATTGTAGAGAATAATGCAAAGGTTAAAATACTTCGAGAAGAAAATCAAGCTGAACTTGTCATGCATAAAGAATAAATTTCTGTGCTGAAAAATGGAAATGATGAACTTACTGTTAAGATTTCTGAAATAGAGAATAAACTGAAATCATTAGGAGATGATCAAATTCCTCTCAATGAATTGGTTCAAAATGAAAAATTAAGAAAAGAAAATGAAGAATTGAAACAGCTTAACACTGCCATATCTTATAAGCTTCTAATGCTTGAAAAAGGAAAGAATGTATCTGAAAATGAATGTGAGAGAGTGAGTACATTAATGGAAGAGATAGATAGCTACAAAACCCTCAATGCTATGCTTAATGAAAAGATCACAAACTCTGAACTGCTCATCTCTTCTCTAAAAAATGAAATGTTAGGTTTGAATGAGTCTTCGTCTGATTCTCTTAAGAATAAGGAAAATCTGAAAGCAGCATCCAAAGAGAAAGCTTCTAAAATCAAGAGAGGCAGTAAGCAGGAAATGAGGAATAAACTCTACACAACCTTTGTAAGCAACTCATACACAGCTAGCACATCTGCCTCCTCCTCAAAACAAGCTGCTACTCAATAGAATCAGAAAACAAAACAGAAAAGGAAAATATTGAAAAAGAATGATGACAATTAGCATGCTAAGAAAGTTCAAGCCAACAAATCTATTGTCAAGAATGTCGAATGCTTTTACTGTGGAAAGTTTGGCCATGAGATGGTTGATTGTTTTATCATGAAGAAGGATGAATTGAAATCTAATAGAATTCATGCTAGGAATTCTAATATGAAGAAACCTTCTCATGTTCAAAACAAGAGAATTAAATGCCTTTACTGTCATAGAGTAGGTCATCTCATGCATGAATGTAAATTAATGGAACATGATGACCTCAATGCTAGAAAATTACATGATAGGAATGTTCGTGCTAAAAATTATGCTACTAAGAAGTTTAATGGTTCTTGTCATTGCTGTGGTAAGCATGGTCACTACATAAATGAGTACTTTGTCATGAAACACGATGATAATATGCATGCTAAATTCTCTGTAAATCATCATGGTTTTAATAAAAATAAATATGCTTCAAACCAGCACATCATATGTTTCAACTGTAACAAGTCTGGTCACAATGCTACTCACTGCTGGATAGAGCCTCGTAAAAATAATTCTGGTTTTAGAGGTAAGCACATTGTGTGCTTCGAATGTGGAAAGCATGGCCATACAGTCAAGGACTGTTGGCATGCTCAGGGAACAAAATTTGACTCTAAATCTGGTAAGTTCCCTGCAAACCAAAAAGTTGCATCTGTTTTTAACAGAAAATCCTTTGTATGTTACAATTGTGGAAAGCCAGGTCACAGAGCTGTGAACTATTGGCTAACTGTGAGTAAAAGATAAAATGTTCATGTAAACAATAGAAGATTTCATGCTCATGATAACGTGCATAATAAGAACAAAAAGTCGGTTGTTTCATGTCATTATTGTGGAGAATCTGGACACACTGTCTGATTATTTTCTAATGAGATTTGATGATTCTCTAGCCAAGAAATTGTTGAGACCACCTATCAAAGGTGCCAGTGTTAGTTCAGGACCCAAGATTCCTTGGGTACATGTTGGTGCAAAATAGTTTGTAGTTTTGCAGGCGTGCTTGGAAGCTGAGAAATAAAGGGGTTCAATAAACCAAGGCACCAAGTATGGTAAAACCCCATTCTTGCACGTATCAAGTAAATCAACTGAATTTTCTATCTTTAGATTACTGCATAAACTGTTAGAAGTGTTAGAATAACTTTTGATTACACAAGGTTGCATCCTCATGAGTCATATGTTTAGTCCATATTGAGGATATCTGAAATCTGAAAAATTTGTTGATATCTCTGACTATTTTCAGAATGTTCAAAATGTGTTAAAAATTTTGTTTTTTTTATTGCATGATTAAGTTTATCTTCAAGGAATAACTGATCTGATTATATGACGTCTGAAGAGTTTGTTGCATACATTAAGTTGCTGCTTATGATGCATCTTGAAAACCTGAAGTGCTTAAATCTGATCAAATAAGTGTTTGACAATCCACTGTGTTGCACATCAATTGTCAATCTGAAAATCATGCATAGATTTGCTGCTTTTTGCATATATAGAAATTCATGTCATCATATGCATTTTGCACAAAGTATTATTGGCAATTTGAACACTGCACACAGTCAGGGGGAGTCTGCTTGTCTCCTAGGCAGCTTTCGTACCTCATAAGGAACTCTCGCAGTGAGATTTATCCAAGGGAAACTTTTGCATATGCATACATGTTGACAATAGCATTGCATGTCATTCATCTTAGAAAATCACAAAAATAGTTGGTACAATGCATATAGGCAGGGGGAGCACATTGATTTCATCCATCTCTCTTTAACTGAAAGTCTTTTGACTAGCTAGCTTGATTATACTATAACTGTCATACCAGTGACTCACATCAAGTTGACTCCAGTCAGTATCAGCTATCTTCATCAATTCCTTGAACCCATTTTCTGGTATATTTACTGTCCTTATTCTTGATGATTGAGGCAGTACTGGTTGCTCGCTGTGACTTCTTTTGCCAACTTATTCTTATCATTCACATTACGTTATTGTTGTCAAGCTGGTCTGACTGATCTTGTTCTTTGTTATCAACCTTAAAGAATCCCTGTCATTTGATCAACTCACTGCTACACTTGCTTGAAAATTTTCTCAAATCCTTTCAAATCAGAAACTCCTGAAAATCCTTTCGGTTTCTGATTGATGCTATCATGATCACACTCTATCTAAGCCTAAATCTCATCAATGATTTCATTTCGACTTATCATTGTTACTGCTGATGGTAGTTGACTGAAGATGTTTATTTAACTGATCTTGAAGTTACTTGAATAGTTGTATCTTGTTTATAAATCCAAAATTATCAAAGAAACTCCTATCATACAGGTTTAAGAATAACTACTGTTCTAGACTGGTATAAGTATAATGTATTCCTGGATTTGAATTTGAAAAACTTGAAAGTATCTGAATCACAAGTGTTAATAAATTTTAACCAACTGGTTCATGTAATATCTGGACAAAACCTTCTGAAATCTAAAAATTTAAAATCATGGTTTCTTTGGTTGAGATACATGTTGTTAGTATTGTTCTTAAACATTAAATCTGTATGAAGTTGAATAAAAAAAAAAACAAGAGTCAGAGCAATGAATTTGGTCACCGAGAAACTGGGTCCTCTATCAAAGAAATGGAGTAAACCCAAGTCATGAAGTGCCATAGTTACCTCTACTGTAAAAATGATTGAAAATCTGACAGAGTAATGGCATGGTTGTGTTGAGTAACTGGGGATTCTGGCCTCTAATCAAGGTGTTTCCTCATGTAAAAAGACACTCCAAATTGCTAACTCTGTTCTCATAATTGAGAGGTAATACAATTATCACACTGAGTAACATGGTCACTTCACCTAAGACGTGTTGTGCCTCATGTCAAAGGTGTTGATCAACCAAGATTGCTCTGAAAAAATAAAATGCTGATCAAAAGTAAACTTCAGAAATTTTCTGTAAAATAGCTAACTTCAAATATAATTAAAGGTGTTTAATCTCAATACTAAAATGTGTAACTCCTAAAGGAGTCATTGAGATTATTTGAGTAAGATGGAAGAAGATTGAACTGGAGTGTCATATGAATAATTGGTTCACTTTTATTAAACTCAGTTTCAGATATGAGTATTGAATATGATTGACAAATTTGGTATACATCATGCTTAAACCTATTTTATCATGCAGCTTAATTCATAAGCCCTTATAATAGGAGAGTCTATCTTTACTTGGATTTATAACAGTGGTACCTACTATAAAATTCTTCTGATCAGTTATATTTTTGACAACTTCATCAACTTGCAAATCTGTTCATATCTCCTGTTATCTGTGCACTGTGTTCCATTTGTATCTTCCTGAACATATCATAGAAAACCCTTATGTTTTGTTGCTGTCAATTTCTTAGCAGAATTGCATTTCATAGGGGGAGAATTGTCTGTGACTTGTCTTAGCTACATCAGGGAGAGCATGTGATTCCTTGGCATTCTTTCAGGGGGAGAAGGTTTCTGTTATTCGATCAGTCTATCAGTTTCAGTCCATTTTATCTAAATCAATGGGGGTGAAGAATGTGTCACTGTGTCCTTCCATTTTAGCTGATTGTCAAAGGGAGAGAGTATGTGGTGTCATATTGATTGTAATCCTTTCTTATTTGGTGCTTCGTTGTTTATCTGCCCCTGTGTTTGCTGATTTCCTTCATTTATCCAGGGGGAGTATAGCTCTTCTATGTCTTTTTGGTGAAGTCAAAGGGGGAGAATAGTTTGACATGAGCCAATGTGACTCATAGTGTTGCCATCATCAAAACCACAGGGGCACAACAGTAGGGAGCCCGTCGTGGTCCCGAAGCACCTAAAAATCTTTGTGTCTCGTGTGAATGCTTGTATGATTATTCATTTCATCTACCTCCCTTCACAGGTCAAACTAATAGATTTTTACTCACTACACCACTGCACATTGCTACATCTGCTATCTATCTTAGGCTTAGAGTTAATCGTTCTTTGCATTAACATTCCGTGTGAGATCGGGAAGATCGAGAGAATATTTTAATCTCACTTGAATTTATGCTAATTAACACTGTTAATTCTATTTCAGCTGAAAGTAGTTTAGATTATTTTAAAATCTTCCATCTCAGCTGGGGGACAATTCAACCCCCCTTCTTGTCCGCCATCTAGTCTGGGCCATCAATTGGTATCGGAGCACAGTCTCTGATTTTTATTTTACGAACCTCACGGTCTACGAGAAAAGATCTATTCATGATGGCTAGTGTGCATTCAGTTCCTGTCTTTGATGGTTTTGATTATGCTCTATGGCTTAAAAAATTTTGTGTTTGGATTACTGAAGTCCCGCGATCAATGACACCCAAGAGGGGGTTGAATTTGGTGTTTACAAATTTTTAGGAAACTTTTGGTCTTTTTAAAATATGTGATAGAATGCTAGTTAAGAGATTCAAAACTATTTGAACACAAATTGGATTTATCAAACTTTGTATGATGAGATATAGAATATGCAAGATATACGTAGATAAATCCGTAACAACAGTTAACACATACACTCACTTAGAATGGAGGTAAAAGAAAAGGACCAAACCACACAATTCAAACCATAGTGCACAACGATTTTTAAGGTGGTTCGGATGCAACGACGGCAATCCTACGTCCACCCCTCACCAAGCCCGGTGAGGCTTCACTCGGGGATAAATCCCCAACCGGAGACGATGCTCTAACCACACACGCAGGACGACACCTACCCACATACATGGGGACGCACCCCAACACACACACACACACGGAGACGAGGTCTCCAACATGATCCAACAAGCGGATCGCCAACACAAACACCCGCTGCCACAAGTGCAGCAATCCATACACACGAGACAGAACGGATCTAAAAGACCCACACACACAAACGCAGATCTAGGAAGATCCACGCATGCACACGAATCAAATACAACACACACACACACACGACCACGGATCTAACAATGATCCACATACACACACAAGTTCTTACAGTTTATGATGAACATAATTACAACATCCAAAACATAAAGATGATGAGGCTTAGTTTAGAAAACTCCTGATTTGGGTTCCCTTTGAATGCATGCTGTGGGGTTGAGAATGAATGAAGAACACTTGCTGCACGGAGTACTGTTCACGGCTACATTACCCGTCTTCTTCACTTGGACAATCTTCCTTTGATCTCTTCTTGAAAACCTTGCTTGCTTCTTGATAGCCTCCCCCTTGATCTCTCTTTATTGGTTGCTTGCTTCTTCACTTCATAGATGTTTGTTGGCTTCAGAAGTACCTTGAATGTGTTGGAGATAGATGAAGAACTTGCTGCACGAGGTACTGTTCTTCTTCCTCCTTGGACAGCCTCCCCTTTTGATCTCTTGGATGATTAGGGTTATGACTCTAATTGGATGTTTTATAACCCTTGGAAGGTCTATGGACAAGCCCTAGACCAGATCCATAAATTCTGGAGGGTTTGGTGGCTTTGGGATTAAACAATAGCAAGAGGAGATGCTTCTTTCGAGATGGATAAAAGTCAATATTTTTGGCTTATCGGGGCTGGCGGTCGACCGCTACTGAGAGAACTGCTGGCCGTTGGTTTCTGGGAATTCCGGTCGACCGCTACTGGGATGGCGGTCGACCGCCAGCTGGGCAGACCCCGGGTTTTCCCGGGTCGGTCCGTTAACCTCTTCTGCTCCGTCGCTTAAGTCCTTTAGCAGCCCGTTCATGTCTGTGGCATCAACTTTGACAGTTTAGAAGGTGTCAACTGAGTCTTTGACATTGTGGATTTTTACTGAGTGTTTTGACCTGCAAAAGCATACATAATTGATTAGAACTATAGCTCAACCATCCATATGATAAATGCATGAAGTTCATGCAAACCATTTGAGCATTAATCAAAATTTTGTTCCGGGGGCTCCGCCCCAGGAAACCCCTGCAAGGGGCGCTGCCCCCTTGACCCCCGCGACCTGACCGAGCAGGTCGATCCCCGCGACCTGACCACGCTGGTCGATCAGCGGGCGAGGGCGCACGATGGCCAGAAGGGTTTCATGTTTAAATGTGCATGAATGAGGGGTATGAAGGAGAGGTATATGAGATACACATGGTGAGATCGATGCTAAGACAAGGTAAGAGTCTCACCAATGGTTCTTGACAGTAAATGACATATACCACCTATTTTGGATTGTAGAGGAGCAGGGTGCTTATCCACATGTTTGGTTCACCAGGTGACTACCATGTGTTTGATCCTGCAAGCAAGATAGTCAAGGTTAATACCATGCTTGTTCCCATTGAAGAGGTTATGAAACCTCTTGCCTCTTGTAAAACCAACATATACAAACCAAGGATCAAGACCATGTAACCGTTCCCATTTGCCTTCTCAACCATACATAGATAACAAGAGCATGAGCAATCAACCACAAGTTTAGTTATCATCACTTAATCACACTGTAAGTTTAGTTATCATCAAAACCATAACTTAACAATCACAACAATCAACAAAACCATAACTCAACAATCTCCCCCTTTTTGATGATGACAAACTTATGAATCTAATCACTCATGGTCCTCACATTCTTCCTAAAAATGAGTTAAGATGGACCGATGAGGATAATAAAAAGAATTCTGATAATTCTTTTATTTTGAATGCTCTTAAGACTGTTGTGGACCCTAATCAACTTACTTTGGTTTCATCTTGCAGGTCAGCCAAAGAGATCTAGAATGGGCTAAGCGAAGCCCAAGAAGAAAGACAGAATAGTGAGTGCCTTGTGGCAAATGGTAAGCTTGGGCATCAAAGCAAGGTGAGTTCCAAGGTAAACTCTAACTCCGACGAGGAAAATGAACTTAGCTATGATGAATTGGTAAATGCCTATGATGAATTGTTTGAAAGATATAAAACAATGAAATCTGAAAATCAAAAATTGAAAATGAAATTTGAAAACTCTTGTGTTGATAATTCTTCATGTGAAAAATGCACTGAACTTGAAAAATCAGTTGAGTCTCACATGCATGATGTTGATGTTTACAAAGAAACAATTGCTTATTTAAGAAATGAAAATTCTGCTCTAAAGGAATGAGATTACTCAATTAGAGAAAATTGAATGTGAGCTAAAAAGTAAAATTGAATTGAATTCTATTGATCATGATTTGTGCAGTGAATTGATTTTGAATGACAAACTTGCTAAGGAGAATGAAGAGTTAAAGCATTTAAACATAGCTATATATGAAAAATTGCTTACTCTTGAAAAAGGAAAACATGTGGTTGATGATGATTCTAAAAATGTTCATATTTTGGAACAAGAAGTTGCAAGCTATAAAACTGTCAATTCTTTGCTGAATGATAAACTTACATTGTGTGAAGAACATGTTGCTAATTGTGAATTGCACATTTCATCTTTAGAAAATCAAATCAAAAATTTGAATGAGTCATTCTCCATTTGTGATAAAGAAAATCAAAAATTGAAAAATGTTGTTGACTGTTCTTGTGTGTATGAAAAACTTCTATCCTACAAATATGAACATGTCTTAAGAAAAAAAACAAATGTTACATACTTTTATTGTGGTAAATTTGGTCATGACATGTATGATTGTTTCTTGATGAAATTCGATGATAATGAGGCATTGAAGTCGAGAATGGAAATTGTTAATGATTCTAAAAATCATGAAAAACCTATGAAGAAAAACTTCAATGTTCATTGCTTCTACTGTGGGTTACATGGACATGTCATTGAAAATTGTTTCACAAAGAAAAATGATGATGAATGGTCTGCCAAAAAGAATTTTTCATGTCATTACTATGGGAAAAATGGACATATGATGAATAATTACTTTTTAATGAAAAATGATGAAAAATGGTCCATGAAAAGAAAAACTTCTTATTACTTTTATTATGGTAAGAATGGTCATTCTATAGATGATTGTTCCACTATGAGAATTGATGATGATTGGTTTGCTAGGAAATATAGGAATCCACTTGCTCCTGTTGTAACTAACCCCTCGGGACCCAAGATGGCTTGGGTACCCAAATGTCAAAAATGAGAATCTATTTTGCAGGGGCGTCTTGAGGCCAAAGAATGTCGATAAATAAAGGCTTCTCAAGGCGAGAAAGAAAAATGGTTTGGTTTTGTGAGCTCATTATGTTTAGGTTTGCTTTGAAAAATCTTAAAAAGGGAAATTAGAGTTTGGAGAAAATGTTTAGATGACTTGAACACTTTTCCTTACATATCTTGTGAATAATTTTATCTCTGAATGCTTAACATTGTATATATATAGTTTTTCATACACACCTTTTCTTTTGTTTTATAAATAATAATTCAATTTTGAATGCTTTGGTCTGTGCATAAAGTTTTTCATACTTTTACTTACATTTTGCAAATAATAGTTCATTATTGCATACATAGAACACATACTTAGTTGCATGATACACATTGCACATATCATACACATCTTTGCATACTTCTAAATAAGGATAGACTTCAATCATTTTCCATTTACATGCATATATTTGCATATACTCTTCGTACTTGTGTGCTTGAATGCGATGATTATCCGGTATATCAAATGACGATTATGGAAGGTTGGATTATGTCCAACTGGAAGCTTTCACTATGTGTGATGGTGGTCTTCGAACCTACATTCTCTGTCAAGTACCGATAATCAATTTGCTTGATGTCATTGAAAGATCCCTGGTTGATTGCATGTATATATTTTATACAACCACTTCTTGATATCCTTCTATGACCTTTCACCTTGCTAAATGAAATTGCATTGATTTAGACATATTTGTTACATGTCATATATTAAGCGGGAGATTTTTATTTATAACCGTGCATACACTTAGGGGGAGACATAACTGTGATATGTCTAATTCATATTTTACATTATGTAAAACCACCCTTACAATATGCCCTTTTTGAGTTAAATGATTCAATCGAATAAGGATTTCAGTTCTTCCTCTCAACACTTTAGAGGACTCTTGAGTCTCTAGATGGAAATCGCATGTCTCGTGAGGAAAAAGCTATTTGCCCCACCACAAATCTCTTTAAGTGGAACGTGGATCCTAGTAGTCTGGAATCTTCCCTGAGACAGAGGATACAACTCGCGCCGAAAAGTGACAAAATCCACAGTTAATATAAGTGACGAAACTGAGTAACTGGGAAGTGTCCTTGAGACAAAGGATACAGCTCGTGTCAAAAGGTTAGTCACACCATTTATAGTAATAAAAAAAATTGTCATACATAGCTACCAATATTCGAGCATCGTGTATGAAAGTGTATGGATGATAGGTTCTTTTTAGTGTTCTTTAGAGAATCTGATTATCCATATCGCTTTGGAATTCATTGCTCAATCTTTCACATATACACCTTGGGTTTGATTGTGTGAATGTTCTTTATGAATCAGTCGTCTTTCATAGTTAATGCAGTACCTTCTCTATGTAAGCATGACCTTCTTAGTATTGCACATATTCATCATGTTCAACAATCAATTGCATAATTCTTACACCTGTCTCGAAGGGACTTGCTTGAGTATATATTTTATTTTACATGCTTGAGTGCTTGATTACTTGATCATTTCTGTTCATGCAATACATCATTTCATATTGAAGCATCTTCAGATCATACATGTAAATAATAGGTTAAATAATCCTATTGTCAGTCGATTTTTGTTCATGACAATAGGGGGAGAATAATGTGCCCCTTAGCATAATACATTGTGTGCATACCGTAGTCTCACATTCTGCATATAGCTCAAAAATCAAGCATCTGCACATATTTCAAATTTTAGTTCAAGATACATGTTCATAGTACCACACATGCTCTTAGTTTTACACTTGTTCATAATTCTCATACCATCCTTTCATAGTAGGTTATTGCTGGGTTCGTGCACCTTTACTTCATATTTTTGTCTCTTTTCATTTCTAGTCCCCCACTTTTTGATAATGCCAAAGGGGGAGAGAGTTTTGGATTGCCACAATATATTGTCATCATCAAAAAGAGGGAGATTGTTGGGTTCGATGTGCTCCCTCTTTGTCCTTGGTGATAGTTTTGATGATAACAATATATTGTGTGTAAGTATTGTGGAAAATGCTTATTGATTCTTCTGGAGCTTAATGTTAATATCTTGTTTTGCAGGTTGAAATTCAAGGTCCTTCATGAATACAGTTTTGATGATGACTCATGTGTGCTGTGCATGAGACTTTGGAGCTAACATGTGAAAAATTGTATTTTTCAGTGAACTGTTAAATGGGTTGTAGGGTTGCTCTGTATTGTTGGTGCTTATACCAAGTTGGTCTTATTGAGTTGAATGCATGTTTTTGTGTGGGTCTGTTGAGAAGAATGTTATTGCTTTAATGCTCATACTAGTGTGGATCATGGTGTAACTAAGGAGAATAGAACTCTAATATGCTTTGTGGATGGCAGAGTTAACTGCTTTTTAACTTTGGAACATGGTTACTCATGTAGAAATTTGATTAAGTTGGGTTGTGAAACATGCACCTTTCTTCCTATATTTTTGAGATTGAAACTATTTTTATGATAGCTCTAGATCATGATAATACATGTTCTTAAATGGCAATTAAATGGGGTTCAAGGGCCCCTAACTATTTAGCTTGCATTGGGCTGCCCTTGACTGTTTCTGAACTGAATCAATGTTTGATATGCTCAGACTTGGTCTCTCATTTGCAGAAACTTGACTCTGTTGTGGGTTGTGCAGAATTGATATTTTTATTAGACATCTGGTATGTCAATGAATGCTGGCAATTTCCTTCTAATCTTGAGTTGGGAAATATGGATTTACAAGTGTCCTTCATGCTTGTTTGATCATGATGAAATATTGACTTATGGCATATTGATATTGCTATCTAAGGTTCAGTGTTTTGGTTTGAATTGAATTTCAAATGGCTCTTACATGTATGGAGTAATTTTCTGGACTGCTAGCTAATGCCTTAATTGGGTCGAATGTATGTGAATGATATAATGCAAGATAATTGTTCTTATCAATTGCATTGACATGAATCTGTGTTTCTATACAAGTGCATGCTTATATGATCTCAACATATTGGGTCAATGGTATGTCTCAACATATACATTCTGATCTTGTTGATTTCCCATTCTTCTTATTGATACCTAGTTTGATTGATGTTTTAAGACCCTTGAATGCATATCATTTTTGTGGCAAAATCATGTCTTCAAATGGGGTTGTAGGTTTTTCAGATTGCATTGGACTGCTAAGGCAGTTCTCTGGTTTGGCGCCTTAAAGGGCGGGTGTGTTCTTTTAACGCAGACAGACCACATGGACAAAAGTGTCGACTCCAAGAGTCGACACTTTCAGCCGATGTGTTGCCTTTCTGTTATTGGCAGAACCCCCGACAAAATGTGTCGACTCTGAGAGTCGACACTTTTGTCCTGGGTGGTCTTTCTTCTCTACCGGTAGAACACCTTGACAGAAGTGTCGACTCTAAGAGTCGACACCTTGTCTGGTTTGTCCGGATCGTGTTTTCCGGATTGATTGTGATTTGCCCATTTCTTACTCCGATTGCCATGGGCTTTTTACCCCAATACCCTTAGGGTTTGTCCCATCTATTAGGGGTGTATTTGAAGGGTTTTGTGCTGGGTATTGTGGTCTTTTACTGCTGGTTTTTCTTTGGTATATGTAACTCGTGATTTTTAATTGACGGCATCCCTTTTGGACTAATGCTTTCCATCTCTTGTAGGGAGAGGAGCTGAGGGCGACGCCATCACCTGGAGGAGGAAGAGGAAGAAGAGGAGACCGCCAACACCAAGCCCTTATCTACCGATCTGATCAAGGTTCGAGCGTTGCTACTGAAGATACTTTCACCTTGGGCATCTCTTGCGATCATAGCAAGCTTCCACTCTGCGGATAGATCTTCTGACGCACCCCATCACTCCATTGAACGAGATTCACTGCGGATTTGAGGGGGAATCATTAATCTCTCATTTCCACTCTTTTATTTGAGCATAGATTAACATTTGGGGTAGATATTGTATATCCTTTTATTTCATAAAACTCGAACTACTATTGTGTGGATGGAGCTATGTCTCCGAGTGTGTGGTTTTATTGCAGGGCAAGGTTCCCCGAGTTTGTGAGTGTAAACGGAGCTGCATCTCCATGTGGTTTTGTGTCCGGGGTGCGTTCCCCGACCATGTGTATGTGTGTGCTGCAGTGGCAGCGTCTTGTGGCCAAGCCCCGTGTGTGCATTGCTGTGGAAGCAACATGTGTGGTGTTGGGGCTCGTCCCCATGTTGCTACATTTTATAGCGTGTAGTGAAGCCTCACTGGGGTTCAGTGAGGGGTGGACATAGGGAGCCCGTCGTGATCCCGAACCACCTAAAAATCTTTGTGTCTCGTGTGAGTGCCTATGTGATTGTTCATTTCATCTACCTCCCTTCACAGGTCAAACTAATAGATTTTTACTCACTGCACCACAGCACATCGCTACATCTGCTATCTGTCTTAGGCTTAGAGTTAATCGTTCTTTGTATTAATATTCCATGTGAGATTGGGAAGATCGAGAGAACATTTTAATCTTACTTGAATTTATGCTAATTAACGCTGTTAATTCTATTTTTGCTGAAAGTAGTTTAGATTGTTTTAAAATCCGCCATCTCGACTGGGAGACAATTCAACCCCCCTTCTTGTCCACCATCTAGTCTGGGCCAACAGATACTCAAGATGTCAAACCATCGGTGACCAGACCGATAGATATCCCAAGCTATTCAAATACTTAACCATCGGCATCCAGGCCGACAAGCATCCACAAATATTCAAAGATATTCCAAAATGTTCAGGATATCCAACGATATTCAGAGATGTGTAAGATATCTGACGATATCCGAAGATGTGCAAGATGAATCAACCGTCGGCATTCACCCCAAAATGTTCAAAAATATCCAAAAAATATCAATGATGATTCAACCGTCGGCGTTCTGCCCGATAGATGGCCACGGATGTTCAGAGGATGGCAAAGATGTCCAACCATCGGCGTTCAGCCCAACAGATGATCAAAAAAGATTCAAAGATATTCAAGGATGCTAACAATTTTCAACTGTCAGCGTTCAGCCCAACAGATGTTCGAGAATATTCAAGGATATTCAAGATATCCAATCGTCGGCATTCAGCCTGACAGATGTTTGAAAACATTCAAAGATGTTGACGATGTTTAACCGTCGGTGTTCCGCCCGACAGATGTTCAAGATTTTCAAAAGATATTCAAGATGTTCAACGATCGGCATTCAACCCGACAGATGTTCGAAGAAAATTCAAGGATATTCAAGATATCCAATTGTCGGCATTCAGCCCGACAGATATTCGAAGATGTTTGAAGATATGCTAAGATGTTAAAGATGATCAACCGTCAGCAATCAACCCGACAGATGTTTGAAGAGATTCAAAAGATGTTAAAGATGGTCAACTATCAGCACTCAGCCTGACAGATGTTCGAGGATGGTCGAAGATGTTCAGTGACACTCAAGATGTTAAACCATTGGCGCTCGCGCCGACAGATGTTTGATGAAGATGAAGATAAAGATGTTAAACCATTGGCACCCACGTCGATAGATGTTTTGATGATGATGAAGATGTTCAAGATGTTAAACCATTGGCGCCCGAGCTGACAGATGTTCTTATGATGATGAAGATGTTAAAGATGTTAAACCATTGACGCCCGCACCGATAGATGCTCTGATAGTGATGAAGATGTTCGATGATGTTCGACTGTTCGATGATGTTCAAAGATGATATTCGAAGATGTTTGATGATCTCCGATGATGTTTGATGATTCGATGATGTTCGATGATTCGATGATGTTTGAAGATGTTGCAAGATGATTCGATGATGTTCGATGATGGTCAACGATGATGGAGGTGTCAACCCATTGGTGTTCGTGCCAACAGATGTTCGAAGATGATCAAGATATTCAATCGTCGACGATCAAGCCGACAAATGTTCAATATTCAACCATTGGCAATCAAGCCAACAAAAAGAAAGAAAAGAAAGAAAAGAGAGAGGAAGAAAAGAAGAAAAAGAAAAGAAGAAGAAAAAGGAAGAAAAAAAAAGAAAGAAGAAAAAGGAAGGGAAAAAAATAAAAAAATCACTATCAAAGCCTCCGAGGGATGTCGACTCTTCAAGTCCCACCAGAATTCAAAAAACCTTTTGTCCACCGATGAATAAACCTGTAGCCCGAACCTTGCGTCTGAAGCTAAGAACAAAAAGACCATTGCTTTAACTCAGACCCTCCGTCTAAGTCAACGAATAAAAAGACCTCCTTCCTTCGGCCTGGACCTTATGTCTGGACTCGATGAATAAAAAGACCCTTGCTTTGACACTTATCCCATGTCGATGAATAACCCACGTTAGCTTCCGACACCCTGTCGGTATTGACGAATAAACCTTTCACCTAGACCTTCCGTCTAAGCCAATGAATAAATAATCCTATTTAACCTAACACTATCCGTTCGTCCCGCCGCGATGTTCAATATGACCTAATGGCTTAGATCTTCCGTCTAAGGCCAGATGAACCCGATGTCTTTGCAATAACCTATACCCGATGTCGACAATATCATCATGATTTGTCATGCCCCGACACGGAAAATCGAAACGTAGTAGTTTATATCATTCATGTCAATCAGAGCATACATTGCCACAAGAGACTAAACCACCAAGCTAATCATAAAGAAAGACAATTAACCCATCTTAGTTGATAATAATGCGAGAAAGTATTTAATTACACCTGACTCCTTGTGGACTTCTAACTTATTAACGGAAAATGCATCAACTCTAGATAACAACTCAACAACTAATCTAAACTTGACTTGAACATCATTCTAAATGGCTCGCTCCTGGAATCACTCTTTCCCATCCCCATTGGAGCGCACGTCCTCATCCGAACTACCTGAAAAGGATTGGAAAGTAGGGGTGAGTAAATCTCAGTAGGATTTTATATCTCTATCATCAGGCATAATTAAAGTAATTAACCATTCAATTAGGAATAACGTTGCAACGAAAGTAATGATAAATAATGACAAAAGATAGATATAAAAAGAATGTGAACTTTCAAGTAAAGAGTATGTCAAGTATAGCAAGAACTATTCATGAAAATTGCACGAAAATGATATATGGAATTGGCCATAACAAGCACGCATGTCACGCAAGAATTTCAAGTAAATGAGTAAAAGTGGAATGTCTCAGACCAATCATGCTAGTCATGCACTTCAGTGCAATGCCACACCTTGTCATTACAAACTCTCCGGGACACAAGTACTTTCGGGTGCTCCTCCCAGGACCAGACCGGGCCCTTTATGATGCGTTGGCATTGAAGGGTTGGATCATAGATCCTAGTCTAGACATTCATCACCTTAAATGGCCAAGAGTTCCAAGGTTTAAGCTCACGAACTTACTTTTAAGATTGAGAGAAATTCCAACATCGTTGGAATGAACATTAGGTATGTTGGGTCCCGCGAGATGTAAACAGATCTAGAAGGGGGGTTGAATAGATCCTATCAAAAGCTTTGGCCTATTTAAAACTCTGAGCTATCGGAAGCATGAACCACTCTTATAAAGTGAATGAATCACTTAGGGACAATGCACAGCGGAATTAAGTAGAGTGGCTCAAATGAAAAGACTTGGATTACAAGCTATGAAACGTCCACACTTCTTTAAGCACATTTGTGATCTTGAAAGAAATAAGCCTTGTAGTGCAGGGATCATAAAGCATAACACTAGAGCATGCAATAGCTTGCAACAACCGTGCGTGTATGTGTGTGATATGTTGATTACTCAAAGTGCATGTGTGCGAACAATCTAACCAAGTATGGAAGCACACGAACCTGTGAATGGGGTTAGAAGATATAGATCAATCACACACGATAAACAACCCACAACACAGGGATTTTTAAGGTGGTTCAGTTGCAACCCCGCAACCTACGTCCACCCCTCACCAAAACCTGATGAGGCTTCCTTGCTGACTCATAGCTTGACCGGGGACACGCCCCAAACCACAGAACAGAGAAAACCCTCTTTCTATCTTCCTACACACAAAGCCGGCAGGGACGGCTACACCGCAGATCGGAGAACTCCCGATTGCCTTCCTACTAACCACCGGTAGGGACGATCTTCAGTTTCAATAGATTGAATGAAATGAAAATAGAAACAAGATGAAATGCTCAAACAAGATATGAAGATATGCTAGAATGAACTAGATCTTGTCTGAGATTGTTGGATCTTGAATCTGTTGAGGATTTGACCTTCCTTTGATCCTTTTGAGTTGATGAAGCAGATATAAGATGTAGCTTGATCTTTCCTTTGAATCTCCTTGAGTTGATGAAGAAGAATATTGGATGTAGCTTGATCTTTTCTTGAATCTCCTTGAGTTGATGAAGAGATGTATAGATGCAGCTTTGATCACCTTTGAGAGCCTTGAATGCTTCTTGCTTGCTTGGAGGTTGCTTGGCTTCAGATCTGAGCTTGAATCATCTTGGAAGGATGAAGAACTCCAGCCCGAAGTACTGTTCGCGCAGGTGCTACAGTACCCTCGAAATGGCCTCCCTTGAGTTCTCTTTGATTCACTTCATCAACTACATCAACTAGGGTTTCTAACCCTCTTGTATTGGTTTTATAGACTTTGAATGGTCTATAGACAAGCCCCAGACCAGATCCACAAATCATGGGTGATTAGGTGACTTTTGGATTAAACAAAGCCATGTTGAATGGCCCTTTTCGAAGTGGAAACAAAAGTCAACAATTGATGGCTTGGGGCTGGCGGTCGACCTACAGCTTCTTGCGGTCGACCTCTATTGAGAAATCTACAAACGAGCGGTCCCTGGGATTTTTGGTCGACCGCTATTGGCTGGCGGTCGACCTGCAGCTGACAGAACTACAGACGGGAGTCTGCTGGCTGGGGCGGTAGACCGCCCCTGTGCTGGCGGTCGACCGCCAACTGGGCAGCCCCCCAGTTCAGTCCGGGTCGATTCGTCAGCCCTCCAGCTCAGTCGCTTGAGTCCATTAGCAACCCGTTCATGTCTGTAACTTCATCCTTGTTGGTCTAGAAGGTACCAACTGAATCTTTGTCTTTGGACTCTCATCTTGTTCAGTGACCTTGGCTATTTGAATGAAGCTTGTAGTTGTTGTATAGACTTTGCATCAAGGCTTGGACGTGTAGACTTTGTGTGCATATATGAACTCTGTATAGACTTTATACCTTGATCATGCATGAGCCTGTACAGCCTTGCTTCATGAGCGTACAAACTTGGTAACTTGATGCACGAACACAACAAAACGCAATGTATAGACTTTGCGTGTGAAGCAGCTGGCCAATGTATAGACTTGTGTTGTAGCCATCAACCAACGTACAGACTTGGAGTTGTGCTAGCAGCCAACGTACATACTTGGAGTTGTGCTAGCAGCCAACGTACAGACTTTGTCTTGTGCAACGTACAGACTTTGAGTTGTGCATGCAGCCAACGTACAGACTTCATCTGCAGCAACGTATAGACTTCATCTGCCGCAACGTACAGACTTCATCTGCCGCAACGTACAGACTTTATGTTGTGCATGCAGCCAACGTACAGACTTCATCTTGTTGGATGTATAGACTTGATGAATCTGAGTGTACAGACTTTGTTGGATGTATAGACTTGATGAATCTAAGTGTACAGACTTTGTTGGATGTATATACTTGCTGAAGCCGAGTGTATGGACTTTGTTGGATGTATAGACTTGCTGAACCATGTCTCGTGATCTTGATCGTCTGCACTGGAGGTATAATGACCTGAAATGTATGAATATTAACATTATCAAGTGCAGGTATAGCTCATTAATGACTACAGAGGCAGACATCATCAAAACCATAAAAGTAATCATGTTGCACACATGTTCAACATTCTCCCCCTTTTTGATGATGGCAACTATGAGTCATTCTGAACTATGAGTCATTAGAGATTCACATGCATTAGTAATTAACATGACAACTATGAGTCAACAACATTCATCTTGTGACAATGACTCACATGGTTCTTACTATATCCCCTTTTGACAATGATGCACATGGTTCTTACCACATCCTTTTTGATGAATGACTCACATAATATTCTCTCCCTTTGACAATATCAAAAGATCCAGAAAAGAGAACGAGGGACTCGAGGCTTGGCAAAGACAATGTAAGTGTGAGAGGTGGAGCCACAGCAGCATGATTCAATTCCTCAAATAGTGGAGATGGATAGAGTAGCCAAAGATCAAATTTTTGATTTCAAATTTTGCAGATTTTTAGTGGTTTTCCAATATTCAGATTTTGTTTAGATTTTCTATGCAATGCATGGAAATGATCAAATTTTGATGCAAGCTACAATTGTATGAAGTCAAGACATGCATGCCACCCTAATGCATGAAAACATGATGACAATGATGCTAGGACTTATGCCAAATGCCAATGAATGAGAAAGTAATGTGATATCATTTGACAGAGGACACCAATGATTTTGGAGACGACTTAAAAGGTGCATCAAGATGATACCACTTGTTGGATTATACCACTTGTGTAGTATGGTGATGTAATCGGGGCAGCCTGAATGATTTATGTAGATATGACAGATGAAGGCAAACAACAAGGAGCATCAAGATATGACTTCTCAAGAGAGAATGGAGGCTCTTTAATCTAAAACCAAGTTCATAAATCAGAGTTATGGATTTTTCAGAATTTTCAGTTACAGAACCCAAATGTACCAGCTCTTACATTCAGATTGGTTTAATGCTAATGAGTTTTGGCCTACTCAATAGAATCACATGAAAACATTTGCATGTAAGTTTAATAGTAGTGAACCAGAAATTCATGTCAAAACCAGATTAACCTTCTCTTATCTTACTCATTCAGTTTCATTGGTTCCCTTGAGAGTGACCACAATAAGTATTAAGGTTAAACACTTAGATGATTTAGATTTAATTCATGAGAGCTACACATTCAGATTTTTCTTTTGAAATCATTTGAAAGATGATTGATATCATTTTACGAGCAGTCAAGTGTAGCAACCACCTTTTGATGTGAGTGTGCACGTTTATCAGACACAAGCACCCCCAGTTACTCAATGTAGCTCACGATTTTGCTTCACTTAGAACAGAGATAGCATAGTCACCTCATGACATATCGAACCTCATTTTCTTTGATGAGGAGATATATTTCTCAACAATAGTGCCATTGCTCTGCCTTGAGCTTACTTTAAGTATAGCCACTTTTTAAAATAAACAGATTCAACAAATGTTTAAAAACAATACTTAGCTGAAGTTTCTCGATCAAGGATGCCTTTGTACTCAAAAATTTTTCAGATTCAAGATGGCATAACAAGTCAAAACACGAGAAACTAGTTTAAGTCTATTAAACCCGATCACAAACATGTTCAAGACCATCAAACTTCAAGACTCAAGAAATCATTAATGTTAAACCAAAATCAATCATGTTCAAGGCAATCACAAGACTCTATAAGAGAAAATTCTTCTTGAAGATTTACTCTGATAAACAACCTCAATAATAGATTGGGAATCCTCCAAGAAGTTCAAGGCACTTTGAATCCAAGTTGAACCACAAAAGGATTAAGCAATATCATGCAGTGGCTTGGTTTAAGAAGAGAGTGTTGCATAACTGGTAGGCAAGAATAGATGAAGAACACTCCCCCTGAGGTTATGCACTGAGCTCAGACAAAAGTAATTTTTAGACAGAAAGAAATGTGGGGTCGACCTGTCAAAGGAGTGAGGTCGACCGGCAGAATTTTGACTGGATTTTCATGATGAACAAGCTCCCCCTGAGAAGATGCATTATATGCCATGATGTCAACAGAATGAAGATGAAACATATGCATGAATGCTGCAAAGAGATAGCTCCCCCTTACTATATGGCCTATATGCGATATTGACGCATGGTACGTGGCGGAGGTGAAACCTCACTCATATTGAGTGCTTCTAGGCAAGCATAACCTGCCTTTCCATACATCAACATTTGATATACCATGGCCATGCAAGAATGATGCTATACAAACCATGCAATGTTTCGTGAACATGAATTCAATTTTATTATGCATGGATTGGCAATGAATTATGCAGCCTAAGTCTTATGTGAATTCTCAAAGCAATGAAGATGCTGCAAGATGATTGCTCATTCTAGATGCATGCTTAGGTTCGAACATTTTTTCTTATTTTCCTAAACATGATTTGCATTAAAATAGTATGAGATCACCAGATGATGCAAACATAAATCATTCACAATTGATTTTGAACTGAATGCAACATGATGATGTCAATTGCTAGACTCCGCCTTTTGAGCAATGCTAACATGAATATCGAGTTGAGAATGCAGCCATGGTATGCATCATCAAAACCAAAGTCCAAGAATTTCATGTAGCTGATAGCAAGACTTAAGCAACTCATCATCACATCAACTTCATCAGCATAACAAGTTTTTCATGAATTAAACAGTTGAAATCAAGCATGGTGTGAGCAAGTTATCAAGCTCAAAAGTTCATCTCACACCTTGGGGGTTTTACATTTCAAAGAGCAATTCAGTTTGCAGAATCTAATGACATTGGGCAGACGTATGATGCACTATCTACATGTCAAGACTAAACATGCAAGATGTCTAAACTTAAAGGTTTATGTACATACCTGTGTCTTGAGCTTTTATTTACCTTATGATCCTTTGTTCAGCTCCAAGACATCCTGCACCCAAAATTCTCATTTGAAATTTTTAGGTACCCAATGTGGATCATGGAAAATCCACTCTTAAAGGAGAATAAGAGTGATAATAAAAATATGAAGAATAATGAAAAGAATAATGATGAAAAGGGAGTAAAAGAGCACGTGGTGCTAATAAGGAGAGTGATCGCCAGAGGGGTTACCTCAATAAGAAGAAAAGATGATCACGAATACCTGGTGAAAATAAGACGCGGGATGGATGTGAATTCCTTCCTCCACCTTCTATCGGCCGGCCGATGAAAGGGGTTTTCCTTGTTGATTACCTTGAAACAAAGAACAAACAAATAAAAGAAAAGTGGATCAGCCGAGAGTGAGTGTAGTATCAATCCAAAGAAACAATATGATGATGAAAGATGAATATAGCATGCACACCTTTTTTATTTGGTTTTAAAACCCCTAGAGAATTAGGGAGAGGAGAGGAGATGCAATACTAATGCAAAAGGAGAAAAAATGATGGACGTTGATGATACGATGAAGACAAACGTAAACAAAGGAGAGAACCCCTGCTGTTCCTGTAACCAGTAAAGGGAGAACCACCGGAGCAGCAGGAAATAGAGGACGACGATGAAGAAATCACATGGATGAAGAGAGACTCTTCTCTGCGCAAAACTTCTGTGACAATAACAACAGCTCTCTCTTTTCCTTCTTTCTAACGACTAATGACTCCAGCAACCTTGCTAACACCGTCACAACAGCCTTGCTTCTAACCTCGCGCGAGATTGACTAGGGAATCCTTTTATAGGGTTTCGATCACAGATAGACACAGATTTGGGAAGATAAGAATAGGCAGTGGTCGTTAACGGCAAGGACTCTAGTTCCCAGATCGAGCAAGGTGACCAAGAAAGGCAAGGAACTCTTCAAGAAAGACGAGTTTAAGAAGGACACGAAAGGGTGAGACACGACCTACCGAAGGGCGTCAATTCAACAATTGACGACCTGTCCAAGGACGTTAATTTAAAACACGACCAGGATCAAGGCGTCACTTCTTGGATTCAATTTTGGTAATAAAACCTTCTTTATTTGAAAATTAGAAAAAGACGCCTGAAGCAAAGGCGTTGATTAAGAACACGCCCTGAGGAAGGACGTTTTTCACTGATTTTCAATCGGGGTGGGACTTGTAAAATACCAGGAATTGACACCTGTATCTGTGGTCGTCCTTTCTTAAGAACAGGCCCCAGATTAGGTCGCTATTTTAAAACACGCCCTTCTTCAAGTCGTGAATCACCAAAAATGCAAGAATAAATCACAAAAACACACAAAAATAGAAAAACTTTATATTATAGAAAAATTGAAGTTCACTTTGGGGCGTTAACATAGTGACATGAGATTTGATCAACAAAGCGTCAATTTTGACGTGTCTACAGCTACCCCGCCTTGGCATCTGCTTTGGAAGGGAGTGAGACGAAATGAAGAGAAAGTGCAACAAGCGGAATGAAGTGGAATGAACTGATAAGTAGATGCCAAGGTGTGATGTGACACGTCTCAGACACTAAGCATTGGAAAATCTTTCCAAGATTCAAAGTGAAATAACTCCGGGTGATTCCAAGGAAGCATCGATTTGCTGGATAAAGGAGACTAAACTAAGTAAATAAAATGTGCACGTGAGCACGACAGGGAGACACCATTGGAGAGCGGTTACCAGCCAACGTGGACGTGCTACAACCAAGGTGGATTTGCAGAAAAATAAAGAGAAGTGAGATAAAGACCCAGCAAAGGAACAGTTTCAAGGAAATAGCCTGAGCGGCTTCAAAGAGAATAAAGTACTTGATTTGGAATGGAATATCTCATGTCCACTCAATTAAGAGCGAGTGACCTTCATTATTACCATAATATGAAGATTTTCAGCATGAAGCTCAAAGTCCTACATGATGCATGCTGGGCTAAAAGGAAAACTTAAAAAAAACTAAAAATATAGAAAATAATCAAAGATAATATTGCTAAGCCATCTAGATTTAGTCAAGAATCCAGATCTCTGAGCTGACACTAAGTCGAAGCCCGTTTGTCCACGCATCAACCCAGAAAGTGGAACCATCGTCCCAGACCTTGAATGACTCAACGGCCTATCCGTGTGATCAAGACTCTCCTGGAATTATCACCGTTTTTGATGAAGGGGAACTCAAATTCCAGGTTCATCAGAACCACAAGGTCCTTGATATGCTATAATAGCATAGATACCATATAGTAACAATACTTACAGGAAAGAAATACAAGAAAAGAATGATGTTATTCCCACGAGCGATCCAAGCATCTCGGACCTGCAATCTTCTGCACTTGAAAATTCATTAGCCCTGATAACAATGATCAGAAATAACCCTCAAGATATGATCATAAGTGCTTAATTAATTAAAAAACAATTCCAACCAAAGAATAGCACTTAAGCTCATTAAGCATATAGAGGAGTCAAATATGTGAGCAAAATAAATCACGACTGTAGGGAAAGGCGTCAAAAGCATGAAAGGTGCCAGACATCAGGGCGTCAAAACATAAAACACGCCCTTCATTAAGACGTTAAATGCACCGAGCGTTCAAGAAGAGACGACCCATCAAGGGGCGCTAAATAAAACACGACCTCTGTCAAGTCATCAATTCAACAATTGACGCCCCAACAGAAGACGTTAATTAACCACCCGCTTCCGATTCCAAATCGAAAGCAAAACCCAATCCTAATGGCAATCAATCTTCCAACTCCGAACAGCCTTAAGACTCCTCAGACCTCTATAAAAAGGAAGAAACCTCTCTATATCAATCAAAACAAATTCATCGAATCCTACTTTTTCAATTTCTGCTACTGCTCGTGTTCTTCTGCAGGCACTGCAACTGTTCAAGCCCTTCCTACAGACCGAAGATGGAGAGAGCCATCAAAAGATCCAAGATTCCAACTCCCAGATTATCTGAGATCAACGGGCACATCAGCAACCGCATTGCATTAAATCAGGTAAAGATTGATTCTCTGTTCCTTCTTTTATATCTTCCCCGAACTACTGCTCTTTCAAACTGCTTCTTCATATTTCTTCTGTATGCTCATGTCTGTTTCTGTTTCTTTCTTTTCCCTCTTCCTCAGGACTACCCAAATGTCCCAGGTGCCAGGAGATTCACAAAGATTAAGTGGCTGCCTCTTATTCTCTCCAAATTTTTTTCAGATATGAGGGTGTACTTAGCAAGATGGCACCTTCTTGGTCTAATTACCCATGCAAAACACTATGACCAAATCCACCTTGATTGGGCTGCCATAGGAGCTCTAATTGAAATATGGCACCCTTCCACTCACACCTTCCTATTCTCAACCTTTGAGGCCACCATCCTATTGATAGAATTAGAGTTGATATTGGGCTTGAAGAGGATGAAGCAAGGGGACGAAGAAAAGATGGCCATCATGCCAAAACCAATCTCCTCACATGAACTATTAACCACATTGATACCTAGCCCAAACTTAGTGAACCAAATCAAGGTCACTAAAGGAATTAATCTTCTAAAGCTTGCCTCATGGGTATACAAGAGAGCGGATCAAGCTAAAGAAGAGGAAGAAATAGAGCGGGTAGCAAAGGCCTTCGTGGTGTGCTTGGCGAGAGCACTCTTATTCCCATCCACGGAGGATTTCCTAGAGGAGGCCCAATTAAGCGCAATAGTGAGCTTATGGGAAGGAGAGAGAGTTAGATCGGCTATCCTAGCCTATCTCTATAGTGGACTTACCTCAGCGGCAATGGGAAGGTCCATCTACGGATGCATGCTAGCTCTCTCTAGTTGGGTAGATCTCCACTTCAAGTTCGATCCATGTGATGAGGCCCAACAATCCTCAAGAATCTTCTCAAAAAGCCCACTCTCTTACATGACGGGTTCACTTGGGATAAGCAATAGGGTGACGAACCGGATTCCCCAGATTAAGAAGAGAGCGGAATGGAGAGAACACCTCAAAGTAATGCCAAAGAACCTCTTCACTTGCGCCCCGGGAATACTCAAGACTCAAGAACTCTGTGCAAGATTTTCTCCCGGGACGGACCTTAGACTCATAGGCACTTCAGAATTCGTTCTGTATAACTCACATCGGTGCCTTCCTCAACTCGGGCTTCCACGGCAAGTATTCGAAGATCCATCTCATCTTCCCCCGATCAAGACACGGGATCTCGGCAGCAATGAAGATGGAGAAGAGTGCACAACTATCCAAGCTCTGTGGAAAATCAACAAGGCTCATCAACCTGTGGAAAACTTAAAAGAAGACAGAGAACAGTGGAAGTCTTATGTAATTGGTTTAAGAAGCTTGAGGCCCAAAATGGCTCATTGAATGCAATGTAATCTCTCTTTTAATAAATCAATGATAATTTTCTGATTGAGCCAATAACACAGTGTCTCTGATCAATTCTTCTAATAACTTGCGGTTCTGTTGCAAATAACGACTCCGTCCATGTCGTGAATTCACAAAGTGACGCCTCAACCAACGTCATCTTCAATGATTGATCTCTCATAATTGACGCCTTCACCAATGGGCGCTAACTAAATAACGTCCTAAGAAAAGGCGTTAATTCGATTTATATTCCAAAAAATATTCATTGAAATTCTAAAAGTAACGCCTTCAGAAAAGCCACGTTTTATATAAATAACGCCTCAGACATAGTCGTTACTCAGAAACGGTAATTATTACTCCCATCAAAATCAATCCCCATTGAATGCGTCTGACGACGGTTATCATTCCCCATGCAAACAAAAATAACGCCTTAAGAAATGTCGTCAATTATCAAGAAACGCCCTTGTTTTAGTCGTTAATTCCATAAGACACGGCCTTCCTTAAGTCGTTAATTCTTTTTGACCGTTCGACTTAACTTTCCCTCCTTTCTTCTTCTTCCTTCGTTCCCTTTCCGTCTTTCTCTCTACTCTCCTACTGTAAACCCTAACCGAACCCAACCCATCCTTCTATCTCTCTCTCTCCTCTCCACACCCCTCTCTACACCCTAGCCCTAACCATGGCCGGCGGTGGATTGAAGAGGCAACGGGTCAACGCCCCTGAGGTGGTTGATTTGGGCGAAGACGTCCACGCCGATGTTCCCCCCGCGGCGGCCAAGGAAGATCCGGCGGCGATGGCCGGCGACGAAGAAGAACACGGCGACGAGGCCGTGGGAAATGAAGAAGACGAAGGTGAAGGAAGAGGAAATGAAGAAGAAGATGGTGATGAAGGTGGTGAGGATGAAGAAGGAGAAGACGGTGGTGAGGAGGAACGAGATGAAGAAGAAGAAACAACGACGGTGGCTGTGCCTCGCCGTGGCCAACTCCGGCGGCCACGTCAGCCAAGGCCCGAACTTCGGGGAGAGTTGACAGGACCCAAGCGCGAGAAGGTAAGCCTCCCACCCAATTTCCATTTTTTTTGAAATTTATTTTATTTTTATTTCAATTTCCCTAGCCCTCGAGCTAGAGAACCTGCAACTCAGAAAGAAGACGCCCGCAGGGGTGTCGCGAATTAAAGAAAAGACGTCCATACCTGGGTCATCGATTCAAATTATTTCTTGAAAAATAATTAATATCATGAAAACACGCCCTAGAGCATGTCGTCCATTTAAATTATCATTTTTTCGTATCAATCATGCTGTTAATTCCCATGCCTTTGTTTAATTATATATTTTTTCCAATGATTTATTTTGCATGCTGTTTTGATTTTATTTTCACAACCCTGGACAACAACACCCCCCATCGGGGCGTCAATTCAATAAATAACGACCATAGGGATGGTCGTCCATTTCATTAATTCCAGAATAAATTATTAAAACCCAAAATCCATTTTAACAGAAAACGCCCTCCACAGGGGCGTTACTTAATGAAATGACGACCCTGGGACGGGCGTTAATTGAAAAAGACTTTAGGAAATTTAGAAATTAACCTCAGAACCACGCCCTCCACCGGGGCGTTTCTTAGATAAACAACGACCTAGGGTAGGTCGTTAATTCAAATCTCACTTGGAAACCACGCCCTCCTCAGGGTGCCAATTAAACGAATCACGACCTGGGGATGGTCGTTAATTAAATCAAACATCAACATCTCAAACCAAGGCAATTAAGAGAATTTCAACAAGAATAATTGAACAATTAAACCAAAATTTCTTTCTTTATGCGTGCAGGGGTTGATGAGGACACGGATCTCCTGGGTCATGGTCCGAGCAGCATATTACGGCCTCCCCGAGTTCCAGAGAGCTAGGGTAGATGCTATGGGGTTCGGGGCCTTCCTTAGCATAGAGCCAGTCAGACCCGACCTACCACTTATCCAGGTTCTGAGGGAGCGATGGGAAAGGACTAGCCGGGCATTGTTAGGGTGCTAGGCCCGGATACAGAGGGGGGTGAATGTATCCTGTTACGAATAATGCCCAAATTAAAATAAGGATGCTAGAAACGTCACAGGATAGAGCTAATTCATTTCAACTCAAATACAACCTCATGGGCGTGCCTATCCAAGCATCTAGCGGAAGCAATCAAACAATCAAGCAAGTCACTGCACAAGATATTTTAGGTGGTTCGGTCCACAGACCTACATCCACCCCTCACTCCCAACCGGAGTGAGGCTTCACTAGCAAATGCTAGAACCAAGCAGACTCAGTCTGCAAACAGTTACTGCCACACAGCTTGACCAGGGAAACAGACTTCCCTCTTCCTCCCAACCGGAGGGACACCCAAGTGACTCCAGCCACTTGAAAACTAGAGGTCGAAGACCTCTCTTCCTCCAGACCAAGAGGGACACCTGGACTTGCAACCACAAGCCCAGAACCGGAGGACTAGCCTCCCTTCCTCTAACCAGAGGGAACCCACAAGTGACAACCTGTCACTTGCAACTCGGAGATCAGATCTCCCTTCTCCTGAACCAACAGGAGGAACCCGATCCCCAACAGGGCAATCAGAAGACCAAAGATAATCAGAAAAACAAAGGAAAAATAATAAACGAAAATGACACAGCAATCAGAAGGCTGTAAAAGATGAAAACATAGATGTGGCTCTCAACGGAGCTAACTAGCCTGGATTTGATCCACGGTCCAGTAGACAGATCTTCAGTAGCTTCGTCCTTCTTCTCCACAAACTCTCTCTCTCTCTTTCTATCTCTCTTTCTTTCTCCTCTGCTCTCTTCCTCTTTCACTCTCTGCTCTCTCTTTTTCTTTCTCTGCTTTCACTCTCGTTTTTCTGGATCGAAGGACTCTCTGCTTTTCTGCTTTTTCTTCTATTCCTTTCTTCTTTTATCACCTTCATCTGAGGACGAAGGGTTCTATTTATAGCAGCAACAGCAGGTGGATAGGGCACAAAACGCGTGTGCCTCCCACGCTTGATCCAGAAGCTTCCTGCCACGTGCCTTTAGCAGATTGGTTCCTCTTGTCTCGGATCACGTGCAGCCCAGGTGTGAGGAATGTTCTTCCTCGGACCTGTAATGAGATTAAATCCATTAACACGCTGTATGGCCACAAAAACCAAAACTGCATGAGGTATATAATAACAACACGACGTGACTACTACACGAGATAAGAAAAGAACGACACGAGATACACTGTAACAGATCAGACACAACGAAGGGAACGACACGAAGTAAGGTTATAAAACAAGAGAGACACGAGGTCTAGGAAAGGCAACACAAAGACATGACAATAGAAACAACAAAAAAAGACACAAATACTAGACCAACACGAGGTTACGAATGCAAAATCAACACGAGGACACGAGTGTATAAAAATAACACGAAGACACGAATACAAATGAAAACAACTCGAGTACAAGGTTGCTCGAACGTTCGAATGACTCGAAGATGAGACGACACGGGCTGACAACAGAAACCGACACGAAGTGGTTGCAAACAAGTAAGACACGAGGTCTACGGAAAGCAACACGAAGTGTGGTCATGGCGAGAAAGACACGAAGTCTAAAGCGAAAAACCAACACGAAGACAGAATACAAAGAAACGACTCGAAGTGAGATGAGAACAGTATGAAACAAAGAAAACGACACGAAGTACATAAACACTGAAATAATACGAAGGACCCGGACACAACACGAAGACCAGATACAGGAATTGACACGGAGTGTGGTCAAGGCGAGAAGGACATGAAGTCTAAAAGAGAAAAAATAACACGAAGATGAAAACTGAAACCGACACGAAGTGAAGTCACAAAACAACAAAGACACGAGGTCTAGGAAACACGACACGAAGACATGAGATAGACACGTCTTCAATAACACGCGATGAAACAGTGGAAGCAGAAGAACAACTCGAGGAACTACAGTAATTGACACGAAGACACAAGAGCAAAATATAGAGGACTGACTCGAGATGAGCAACTAAGTGCTAACGACACGAGGTCAAACAGAACACATCTTAAAACAACAGGAGGTACGAGAGGATGACACGGCGTGTTGAAAACACAAACAGTACTAAAACGAAAAATGACACGAAGGCAAACAGTGCGACACGAGGTGTTATATACAAACATGACGAAGTACCAACCAACACGAAGACAGTCCCTGAAAATACCTGAAGTGAAATGAAGGTTTATTCTTCTCAGAAAAATATTCTTGGTTCACTTTCACAGAGAAAATATTTTTGTTATTTTTTATTTCACAGAGATATTTTTGAACACCACTAAGACTTATAGTGTTGTCATCATCAAAACATGTAAAGATTCAACAAGACTCAACAATCTCCCCCTTTTTGATGGATGGAAACACTATGAGTCTTGAGTCTTTGCAGAGAAAAAAGATTTCAGCCTTTCCAAGGCTAAACAAACATCAGCACCATTATAAAACATTTTAAAGTGTCAAATAGCTATTCTCAATGAATAACAAACATTAAACATTCTCAACGAGCTAGCAATGGCCTGATTTCTCCCCCTTTGTCATCATCAAAAAGAAGGAAACAAGAAGGATGCAACAATGCAAATGATATGAAATTTAATTAATAAGTCCAAGAGTGTGAGAGGGAAAGCCTCAAAATGGGCAACAAGATACAGAGCATTGTTTTTCAAGAAAAATATCTGGCTTGTCTGCTAGAAGGGCCACGCGGCCTGCCATGTGGTGGTCTCCCCCTTGGAGAAGCAGAAGAATATTCTTGAGGTGTAGTTCTGCTAGAAGAAGCTTCACCAGGTGCTGAACCCAAGGTTGACTGAAATTCCTTTAGGTCATTTGACAGTTCAGCTAGCCAATACACCACAGCGCTTCTGACATTTGCCACTTCAGAAAGGATGTCGTCTTGGCGAATATTGACAGTTTCATATCTGTCAGTCAGAATTGTCATTTCTGTTAAGAAGGCGACCAATTTATCATAGACCTGCTGAATACCTGGACCTAGGGCACTGGATGACTTCTTCAAAATTTCTAAAGATGTTCTGATCTCAAAGCAGTGATCTATAATGTTGGTAGATATTTTGAAGGAGGAAATTTGAACATCTTGTAACTCACTCAGTGCTTTTGCTATCTTTGAACACACCTCCTACAGACCTTGCATCAGGGATCTGTTGGCATCATCTGAAGCCTTTTTGTTGAGTAGGAACCGTTTCCATTCAGTGAGGAGAGATATCTCAAGCTTCAGTAGCCTGGAATGTACCTGATTGATGTTGAGAGTGACATATGTGAGCAGATCATCTAATTTCTTATCTTGTTTCTGCATCTGCTGAGTCAAGTTTATGAGAAGTTCTTCAATGTTGGGCGCCCGAGCAGATTCAATGTTGGGTGCCTGTGCAGATAGAAGTCTAGGTGGACCTAGAGGTGTACCAAAAAATTCACTGCCAGGAGCAGTTCTCTTAGCTGCTTCCTCTTGTACTGGCATATGACTACTCTCAGCTGGGACCTGATCTTCATCTTTAGCTTGAGTTTCTTTCTGAGGAATTACACCTTCAGGTGCCTCTTCTTCACTTGAAGATTCTGTATCTAGTTCTATGACAGGAGCTTTCTCCTGACACTCATTCACTATATCTTCTATGAGATTCTGAACTGCAGGACTTTCATCAAGTGCCTGTTCTAGAATTTCAGATGTAACTACGTTTTCAGCCTCTTCCAAACTTTTCTCCACAGCTTCTCTTAGAATGACATTAACAAAGTCAGTAAGTTCTTGATCATAACTTACTTGCTCTTGATCAGGCTGTTCCACAGGCACCATCTCCTCTTCAGATATCTTCCCAAAAGAATCAAACAGACCATCAATGTTTGCATCCAGATCAGCCTGAATACTTTCTTCAGACAACCTGATTTCTTCAGATGCAACTTCAACCAGCCTCTGAAAGGAAAAAGATACTTCAGTGGGTGCAGCTGGCAAAATAGACTCTGGTTGTTCAGCTGGTGTTTCATGTTGAGCAATCTCAGAAACTAATTGCACACTAGTTTGGGTTAAGTCTTGAGATTGTTCCAGATGCTCCCCCTGAGTTTGTGATTCCTTAACTTTCTGGGCCTTATCTTGCCCCACTATGGAAGAGCCCTCCAAGCCCAAAAACACTGAAACAAAATTAATATTGAATATGTTTCGGGCCTTAACCTCAGATGCGGCCTCTCCATCCAAGCAAATCTCTGAATACCTGAAGATGTCTGTCAGATGGGCGGCATAGGGAAGGTGTCTCTTGGATCCAATACATCCCTTCATGACAGTAAAAATGATCTCTGGCAAACATATCTTTACATTCTTTATCAGATAGAACAGTAGAAATCTCTGTGTGTCTGTAATTCTTCCTCTAGCTCCAGTCTGTGGGGTGATAATGGAAGCAATGACGTTCTGAAGGAGCTTGTGAAGAGGAGGAAATGACGATGTCTGATAAGCTTTTAGCTTCAACTGCCCCTTATCATGAATATTACTGGGTTTACCAGTAATGACTGAGAAAGCTTCATGGAGACTGTATCGAAAGCTTCTCTCTACCTCCCCTTTATCTGGAACACCGAGGGCTTTGTGGAGGGAGTCACATGTAACAGTTATCTCGACCCCTTTAACAGATGATAACAAGGCAGACTTGTCTCGGCTCAAGGACAAATTATTGTAAAATTCCATTACCGGCCTAGGGTAATAGACACGGTGATTTTCTAAGAAATTTCTCCACTCCTGAAACTCAAAGATTTTCAACAGTTCTGGAAACTTCGAGACCATGGTTTCATCTTCGAAATCTATTATTCTAGGAAGAATGATTTTCCCACTTTCTAATAACACGGTAGACTGAGAAATCCTGGTACCTTGTTCTGAAGACACTTCCGCAGCAGGTTCTGGTTCAAGACATCTCTGTTGCTTAGATGAAGGCTCTTCAACTATTTCTTTTCCCTTCCTCTTCCTTTCACCATGAGCTGCTGACATTTGCTGATCCATATGCCGTAACTTCCAGAGTATCAACTCTCTCTTGCCGGTTGCTACTGGAAGTGAAGCTAGACCCAAGAGAGGAAGAGATCTCTGTGGGGAAAGGAAGTGAGCGGGAAGAGATGGAGATGAGTTTGAAGGAACGCTCAAGGTGGAGCGGCACGAGGATGAATAGGAAGCGACAAGGGGAAATGAGGGTTTGTGGATGAAGGCGTGTGAAACAAGAAGGGTTTTGTCGGGTTGCTTTTTACTCTTATCAAACTTTTTCTGGAAATACCCAAACTACCCTCAGTCATGATGTAACGCAGCTACTGCCTGTTAAAGTTTGCCCTTCAATATATGGACTAGTTATATTCTTCCAAAATCCATGGTCAGTTACCTCAAGATATTAAATCAGCATGATCACAAAATTAGCTGTTAAAGTTGCTTAACCAAGAGAGAGTCACGATTAATTTACTCCTTATGTTTGTCAAGCAACGAAATAACACATCGATGTCAAGCAGATTTCATTTCTTCATTTAATGAACAAGAGAAGGCATACAGGGTCAACCAATTTTGTTGAGCACAAGGTAGAATAGTCCCTTTTTACACAAGGAGACATGTTTATCAGACACCAGAAACCCTGGTTACTCAGGACGGACTACCTTTATGCCAATCAAAGCCAATGAAATTTTTCTTTGTTGACTTTTCCCTTTTTTTTTATTTTAACAATTCTATACAGAGATAGCTAGTTGTATCATGACAGAAACTCTGGACTTCTCTGATCTAGAGTGTCTATTTCTCCACAAAAGCCATTGCTCTGCCACAAAGAATGGCGTATTCCCTGGTGGCACTTCTCATGATTTTAGACACAAGACAGATATCTTACTTAACACAATTTTTTATCTCAGAGCTCTCTACACATAAGTTTCAGTTAAGTCGATATCCTCAACAAGTTTTTCTCATTTAACAGGAAGTTTTATAATATGTTAACCAACACTTGAGAGGATAACTTAGAAGGATTAAGGACCAAATATAACCCCCATTCATTGAAGTTCTTTATTAATAGGTATGAGTTGTTAAATTAGATATTGGGTGATTTAAGGCATACAGATCACATCTGATAAGAGCAAGAAGACTGTAAAAACAATTTCTTTGAGAGAATTTCTGAACCAGAAGTGATAGGAGAGAGATAAGAAGGTGGCTGACCGAATGGAGAGAGATGAGATGAGATGAGCAGCACTCCTATCAGCAAACCAACAAGTGAGAGATCACTCAAGACATTAAGCACCAAGGACACATCCAAATATAGTATTCTTGAAGAAGCTCTGTCTTACATCCAGAGAAGCTCTTGGGCGACAAACTGCAACCTCATGAGATGACAAATCTTTACACCACATTAACTGCATCGGCTGACAAAATTCTTCAGAAACCAAATGGCATGTCAAGCTCCTTTTCAGCCCACTCAAGGACATCTCACTCACGACTCTTGGAAGTATTAATTATTTATTGAATGCAGTGTTTGCCATGAAAATTAAACATGTATGTTTGTGAGTTATGCACATACAGTTTTCAAACAGCATTCACATTCAGTTCAGATTTTCAAAAATTTCAGAGTGCATGTTCAGAAAATAATGCAACTTGCAGATGATGAATGAATATGCAAGAACAGATTCAATATGCATGCACTAGATGAAACTAAGAGCAGGATATGTAAGAATACATCAAACCAGATATGCAATAAGTTTCAAAATGGGACATGCAGAGAGATTACCTGAGCAGTGTGAGAATGAGGTTTTTCATTCTTGAGTACCTTGGATCATTACCCCTTTTATTCCAGTCCCAAGGCACACCTGCAAAACAAAGTTTATTTTGCACAAACAGGTACCCAAGAAGTCTTGGGTCCTGACATGACATTATTATTTCTAGCAGGTTTTCTCAGCACATTTCCAGGAGTAGTTTTCAGATCTGATTTATGCATATTCTTATTAGCATGAATTCTATGTGCATACACATGAGATTTTCTGTTAACAGGGTAAAAATTCTGTTTACCAAAACTGGTTTGGTTTTGATATCCTGTCAGCCAACAGGTTGCAGCCCTGTGACCTGGCTTCCCACAATGATGACATGAAGGTTTTGCAAATTATCTTACAGAGAATTTGACATGTTTGAGATTCACATTTCTACCCTGAATATGCCAACAGTCCTTGACTGTATGGCCATGCTTTCTACAGTGAGAGCAAATGAAAGAATTCCTTCTAAAGGAACCTGACCAGCATTCAGAGGCCCTGTGACCCATTTTGTTGCAGTTAAAACAGATGATATGCTGGTTCATTGAAACAGATTTGTTTTTATTAAAAACATGTTGGTTTGTAGGGAATTTAGCATGATATGAATAAAAGGTTTTCTTACCACTAGCAAACCAGCAATGAGCAATAGAGTGACATAATTTGCCACAATTAGAGCATGTGACATTTCTTATCTGAGGTGATGGATTTTTATCATAAGATCTCCTAGCATTCTTATCATCCTTCTCCATCAACTTACACTCATGCATCAGATGTCCAACTTTATGACAGTAGTGACAGATATTCTTCCTTTTAGATGCATGTGAGCGTGTGTGAGGACTGTGATCAGCAAATGCTGATGGACCTTTTTCATTTATTTTCTGATTTTCAGTCCTTTTCTGATTTTTATCATGTTTTCCTGTTTTCTTAGCCTTGTACTGAATAGGAGATGAAGTGGAAGGCTTTTCCTGTTCAGAAGATTTAATGAAAATAGTTCTTAGCTTGGATCCATCACCCTTTTTCAACTTTTCAGTTTGTTTCTGATTCTTCTGAACATTTGGTTGTTTACTTTCTGAGGTTGTGGCTATATCAGAAGCTTTGACAAAGGATGTCGTCAGCTTGTTTTCAAAAACCTTTTTATTGACATTGTTGTAGCCCAACCCTTCCTTTTGAGTATTTACCTTAATTCCTAACAACCTGTCCAGATTTTCTTGACCACTCACAAACTTTGACAAGGAGCTTTTCAGATCCTGAATTTCATTATCAAGAGATGCAATGTGTATTTCATAACTAGCGATCTCTTGTTCACTACAATTGACAGTTTCATTCAAAACCTTATTAGCTGTTTTGTATTCTTCAATTTCCTTTCTCAGCTCATCTACTTCATCAGTTTCGTTTGTACAGATGACTTTTCCTTTCTCCAATGTGAGAAGTCTTTCAGACATGGCACTGTTTAACAATTTTAATTTTTCAACTTCTTCTTTAAGCTTATCATTTTGAATTAACTCATTTATTAGAAGCTGATCTTCTGAGTCAACCATGCTTTCTCTCCTAGCTTCAAACTCCCTCAATTCCTTTTGTTGTTTTTCAAAATCTTTCTGTAGTTCTATGTTTACAGATTTTATGGCATTAAACTTTTCAATCAGCAAATCATTCTCTCATTTAAGTTTCTCTAATTGTTCTTCATTTTCTTTAGAGAGCTTTCTGAGAGAGTCATTCTCATTTTTCAGCTTGTTTAAGTCAGATTTAACGCGTTCAAATTCTTTCAGCATCAGATTATCAGACATACTAGCATCAAGAGCATTTTTCAGTTCAGCACAATTTCTACAAGGAAAGCTTGAACTATCTAAACTAGTACCCTTCTTCAATTTTTTATACTGTTTTCTTAACAGTTCATGAGATTCAATTAGTTCAGCATAAGCATTTTCCCAATCTTCTAGAGAGAAATTCTCGAAGAGATTTACCTCATCATCATCATCTTCTTCAGTTTGATTGCTGCCTTGATCGCTTATGTTGGCCATCATGTAACTTGTTTGATTTCCTTTCCCGGCTCTCTTCATCATTTCCAACATATCCCTTGCAGATCTGCAATCAAGGAAACATGAGTGAAAAGCTTTGTCAGTGGCTGCTTTCATCAGATTTATAGCTGTCTGATTCTCCTCATACATTGATTCGTGACTGTCAGTCCATTTGGACCTTTTCTTTGGTAATTTATGAGGACCATGTGAAATCACTTTCCACATGTCTGGATCAACGGATTTAACATAATCACGTAAAGCACTGTGCCACTGGTTGAAATCAAAACCACTGAAGACGGGTGGACAAGCCATTGTGGCAAATAGCAGATAAATTCAATGCAACAGGAATATTGATGCACTAAAGGCAAATAAGCACCTAACACCGCAAGATCGAATCTGCAGGTCGCTGGACCTTATATGCAGACACCCGCTCTAATACCAACTGTTAGGGTGCTAGGCCTGGATACAGAGGGGGGTCAATGTATCCTGTTACGAATAATGCCCAAATTAAAATAAGGATGCTAGAAACGGCACAGGATAGAGCTAATTCATTTCAACTCAAATGCAACCTCATGGGCGTGCCTATCCAAGCATCTAGCGGAAGCAATCAAACAATTAAGCAAGCCACTGCACAAGATATTTTAGGTGGTTCGGTCCACAGACCTACATCCACCCCTCACTCCCACCCGGAGTGAGGCTTCACTAGCAAATGTTAGAACCAAGCAGACTCAGTCTGCAAACAGTTGCTGCCACATAGCTTGACCAGGGAAACAGACTTCCCTCTTCCTCCCAACCGGAGGGACACCCAAGTGACTCCCAGCCACTTGAAAACTAGAGGTCGAAGACCTCTCTTCCTCCAGACCAAGAGGGACACCTGGACTTGCAACCACAAGCCCAGAATCGGAGGACTAGCCTCCCTTCCTCTAACCAGAGGGAACCCACAAGTGACAACTTGTCACTTGCAACCCGGAGATCAGATCTCCCTTCTCCTGAACCAACAGGAAGAACCCGATCCCCAACTGGGCAATCGGAAGACCAAAGATAATCAGAAAAACAAAGGAAAAACAATAAACGAAAATGACACAGCAATCAGAAGGCTGTAAAAGATGAAAACATAGATGTGGCTCTCAACGGAGCTGACTGGCCTGGATTTGATCCACGGTCCAGTAGATAGATCTTCAGTAGCTTCGTCCTTCTTCTCCACGAACTCTCTCTCTCTCTTTCTATCTCTCTTTCTTTCTCCTCTGCTCTCTTCCTCTTTCACTCTCTGCTCTCTCTTTTTCTTTCTCTGCTTTCACTCTCATTTTTCTGGATCGAAGGACTCTCTGCTTTTCTACTTTTTCTTCTATTCCTCTCTTCTTTTATCACCTTCATCTGAGGACGAAGGGTTCTATTTATAGCAGCAACATTAGGTGGATAGGGCACAAAACGCGTGTGCCTCCCACGCTCGATCCAGAAGCTTCCTGCCACGTGCCTTTAGCAGATTGGTTCCTCTTGTCTCAGATCACGTGCAGCCTAGGTGTAAGGAATGTTCTTCCTCGGACCTGTAATGAGATTAAATCCATTAACACGCTGTATGGCCACAAAAACCAAAACTGCATGAGGTATATAATAACAACACGACGTGACTACTACACGAGATAAGAAAAGAATGACACGAGATACACTGTAACAGATCAGAACGAAGGGAACGACACGAAGTAAGGTTATAAAACAAGAGAGACACGAGGTCTAGGAAAGGCAACACGAAGACACGAAAATAGAAATAACAAAAAAAGACACAAATACTAGACCAACACGAGGTTACAAATGCAAAATCAACACGAGGACACGAGTGTATAAAAATAACACGAAGACACGAATATAAATGAAAACAACTCGAGTACAAGGTTGCTCGAATGTTCGAACGACTCGAAGACGAGGACGACACGGGCTGACAACAGAAACCGACACGAAGTGGTTGCAAACAAGCAAGACACGAGGTCTACGGAAAGCAACACGAAGTGTGGTCATGGCGAGAAAGACACGAAGTCTAAAGCGAAAAACCAACACGAAGACAGAATACAAAGAAACGACTCGAAGTGAGATGAGAACAGTATGAAACAAAGAAAATGACACGAAGTACATAAACACTGAAATAATACGAAGGACCCGGACACAACACGAAGACCAGATACAGGAATTGACACGGAGTGTGGTCAAGGCGAGAAGGACACGAAGTCTAAAAGAGAAAAAATAACACGAAGATGAAAACTGAAACCAACACGAGGTGAAGTCACAAAATGACAAAGACACGAGGTCTAGGAAACACGACACGAAGACATGAGATAGACACATCTTCAACAACACGCGATGAAACAGTGGAAGCAGAAGAACAACTCGAGGAACTACAGTAATTGACACGAAGACACAAGAGCAAAACATAGAGGACTGACTCGAGATGAGCAACTAAGTGCTAACGACACGAGGTCAAACAGAACACATCTTAAAAACAACACGAGGTACGAGAGGACGACACGGCGTGTTGAAAACACAAACAGTACTAAAACGAAAAATGACACGAAGGCAAACAGTGCGACACGAGGTGTTATACACAAACATGACGAAGTACCAACCAACACGAAGACAGTCCCTGAAAATACCTGAAGTGAAATGAAGGTTTATTCTTCTCAGAAAAATATTCTTGGTTCACTTTCACAGAGAAAATATTTTTGTTATTTTTTATTTCACAGAGATATTTTTGAACACCACTAAGACTTATAGTGTTGTCATCATCAAAACATGTAAAGATTCAACAAGACTCAACAGGCATTCCTGATGCCTTGGGGGCATATGGTTCCTTCCCTAGAGATGTAGCTAGGATCACTAGACTTAGGGTAGACGGGGAGGCAGTGAGCGGGATCACCTTACCAGACTATACCGAGCTCGCCCAGAGGCTGCTAGGGCTAGAGATGGTCTACGAGACACCTAGCGAGTGTAGGACTATCTTCCGCACCGACCTGACTACAGTGATGGGCTTAGGGGATGCTAGGCATAGGTCAGGGGAGTCCTTAGAGCGATTCTCACAGAGATTGATCGATGGGGCTAGGGCAGTCTATTGCCAAGACCCAGCCGACAGGGAGAGAGCAGACTGAGACTTGAGGAGGTTCCTACTGCTGCTGCTCGGGAGGCTATTGCTCGGCACGAAGGGTGACGTCATCAACTGCCGATTCCTAGGGATCCTCGAGGATTTAGAGGGAGTCGGCAGATACGCCTGGGGAGCGGCGCTGCTGGCGCACCTACTAGCTGACCTGTCCACGGGGACAGGATGAGAGACGACCGTCAGTGGCTTCTCACCTTTTCTTCAGGTATGCATTTTTTCTCTTTTCTTTCTTTTCTTTTTATGCATGTGAATGCTTCACTAATGTAATGCATGGATGCAGGTTTGGAGCCATCTGTACATGCCCATGGGGCGTGCTGACCCACGGCCAGGAGGTGAGGGTGCTTTCCCTCTAGCACGGCGCTGGCTGCCAGTGGTTTTTGGTGCCCCACTCGGCTACGAGTTGTGGGTGCTACGGAGAGAGTTTCGTGACTTCCCTCCCTCGCTGGTATGCATGAATGAATGCATTTTTATTTATTTGATTTTATTACGATGATGATAGAATGATGTTGATGACGTGCATGTTTATGGATGCAGGTGCAATGGAGGCCTTACGAGGGTATGACTGACGAGGGCCAGCCGTGGGTCGTCGCGGGCCGACCTCGTTTTGGGCGTGAGCTTTGGGTTCACTTCCTGAGTGAGATCAAGCCATTACGGCTTAGGTTGGTGATGAGGACCCTGGGCCTACACCAGGAGTGGATAGAGGTCAGGGAGCCACGAGGGATCGGGAAGAAGACGCGCGGTCGCACGAAGGCGATCGACTGGAGGGTGCGGTTCGAGGACCAGTACGCCGACTGGCGACGAGGCGGGACCCGAGTCACCTCCCAGGCGACTGACAGCTCCGAGTACCTCCGGCGCTACTGGGAGGTTTACGCCGGCCGACCCCATATGAGGGTCCTAGGGGTATGTATGAATGCAATTGCTTCTAAATAAAATGCAAATGCTTATGTATCTATCATGTGACTAATATGTAATGGATGCAGGATGCACGGGACGTAGCGGCGATGGATGCCCAGGCCCATCTACACAGCCTGGAGGACCAGCTGGCCGCCACACGGGCCGACCTAGAGACCCTGGTGAGTGTTCAAATTATTTCTATATGCAAATGAATTTTTATTGAATTATTGATGATTAGCCACTGACGATTTCAATGAGTGCAGCGTGCCCAGCAGGGAGCCGTAGGGAGAGATACGGGAGAGGCCTCTAGCTCGAGGGGACCCAGCGTAGAGGTGACCGCACTAGCAGAGCAGCTAGCGGGAGCGGTCACACGGGCCGAGGCGGCAGAGCGCGACCTCGCCTCACGGGTAAATTCCAGAACTCAAACCTCATTCAATTATTGATTATATAATTATGCACTGATAAAATTCATTTTTCAGACTAAGGAGCTCCGAGCCGCTCTTGCTTGCGTCTGCGAGGGACAGCAGGCGATGACTGCCCAGGTGAGTGGTTTACTTTTCGTCATGCATTGCTTATTTCATGAATTATTGAACTGTGGAACTGATGATTTGTTTACCTGTTTGCAGACCAGACAGTTACAGGCGGCACGTACCCAGGCTGCCCTAGCCGGGATAGAGTTGGCGATCCGCGAGCAGCGGATTACAGAGCTGGAGCGGTCCTTGAGGCGACGGGAGGAGCTTCCTCAGGACGTGGCAGAGCTGCGGGTTGCTCTCGAGCTAGAGCGACGAGAGCGTGCTCGAGAGCGGGAGGAGCACTTGACGGACCGTGCCTGTCACCACGAGCTACAGCAGTCAGAGCGTGCCTGGTATCAGGAGCTGGTGGTAGCACACGAGCGTGATCTGGTAGACTCGAGGACCCAGCTGGTCCTTTTTCAGGAGCGGCTACGAGTTGCTGAGGAGCGTCTCCAGCGAGGGCGTGAGCGAGCTCGTGCTGCGGGGTACTCCTTCACTAGCTCCACCTTCGTGGCGGGTTCTTCTCTTCGAGAGAGGAGCGAGGCAGGGGGCCAGGCTCGAGTTCCAGCTTCTTCTCGGGGGCCCATGCCCCCTCCACCAGTGCCTCCTCGGGACGGCGAGGACGAGGTAGAGAGTAGGAGAGAGGAGGGTGGAGGCGAGAGCTGAGAGACTTACTTGTACTCCTCCACCCTCACACCTGTACTCAAATATTCATGATGTATATATATATGAGATTGACATTTTTGTTACCTGAAGACTTGTGTAGTTGTGTACTTGTGGTTGTGTACTTCGCTTCTTTTCCCGTTCTTCGCGTTCACTTTACTTTGCCCTGTACTTGCAGCTGTGGTTTACACTTGAATAAACAGGTTAATTCATCTGTTCGACTTGGCCCCTTGCTCAATAAGCAAGGGGTGCCTTTACTTTTGACCTGGATAGCGGGTCAAGGGGCCAAGCCTTTAATCAAATAAGGTAAATGAAATAACCAATAAGGGAGATGCAACACGAAAGCATACGTATGCAAACAATAATCAAGATGCCCTATGCAATAATGCAAGCACGCACATGAAGAATAAACCCCATTTCCTCTTTTCTTTTCTTTTCCTTATATATTATATTTTTTTTCTTTTATTTTTCAAAAGACGCGCCTTAGATTAGGTCGTTATTTAAACAAAAGACGCCCTAGGTGACGGCGTGAATTTGAAAAATGTTTTCGAATGTTGTTGAAAAGACGACCATATATGTGGGCGTTATTTAAAAAAGAGACGACCTTAAGAAAGGCGTGAATTCAATGAAAAGCGCCTTAATCAAAGGCGTTAATTCTTTTTCTTTGCGTTGACAAAGCCACCCGGGCTCTTAATCCTACACAGTCACCATTTAAAATTCGTTGGTCTTTCTTGATTAATCAAAAGGGGGGCGACGTGATAATAGTTAACTTATACCCGAGATTTTGCATGGTGCAATCTCCTAGGTTAGCCTTGACCATTCTGCTGGTTTATGACTTACCACAAAGAAAACGAAGATATAAGGAAACCCATAAGAGATTCTGAGAAGCTCTAGATAAAACCACTTCCCCTTACCCTATGCCTATTGGGGTTCGGTCTTCGGCGTAGGGAAACTTTGTTGCCTTTTGCCTCATTTATTGTATGCATACGCCTAAGATTTTTCTTGCGGGGACTTTGCCCTCTTGACATGCTTTTCTTTTCATGATTTGACTTTCACTTTGGAACTGATTTGCATTGCTGAAAAATAATCCTAATTGTACTCGGGCTTTTGTGGCATTTGTTTTCTTTTGGGCCCTGACTTCCACCTACTAGGGCGGCGGATAGGCTTGGTGGATCTACCCCGAGACTTCCTTTCCTCCCTTATGGGCCGAAGAGAAAAAGCATGGGCATCGTCTTCTCCTTTAGTCAGGTTTTTGACTTCCCATCGGATTTTGCACCACTTGAGTTCGCGGTTTAAGTGTGTAATGTGTGCGGGTGTCGACCCCATTTTGAGTTAACAAGACTGATGAATGAATTCTGAATTTTGACCTTTCAGACCTTGAGCCCTTGTGTGCCACGGCAACCCTTTTCAATATATATATATATATTTTTGGGTTTTGGAAAATTCTATATATTTTTTGTGGTTTTTTTTTGGAAAATTCTATATTTTTTTTTTGTTTTTGGATTAGGGGTAATATTTCTTAAGGTACAGACCATTCCAAGGATGAGTTAGCTCTTGTCCTTCAGCAGTAATCAGTTTATAAGCATTACCAGGATAAACATCTTTTATAACAAACGGTCCTTCCCAGTTTGGTTGGAGTTTTGAACGGGGCCCACCAGGTTTTACAAAAATTCTCTTGATTATCATCTCACCGACTTTGAATTTTCTCTCAATTACTTTCTTTTGATAAAATCGTGACAGCCTGTTTTGATAAACACGCGCATGCTCAGCGGCGACCAGACGCTTCTCATCTAGGAGTTCCAATTGAGCAAGGAGCGAATCGCGACGCTCATCAATAGGGAGTTCCTTGTCCAATTGTACTCGCAAAGATGGAATGAGAATCTCATAAGGGACTACCGCCTCCATTCCATAAGTAAGGGCGAAAGGGGTTTGCCCAGTAGGGGTACGAATGGAAGTGCGATAGGCCCAGAGAGCTTCGACTAGCCTGTCTGGCCAATCGAAAATTTATTAGCCTCACACGTCTTTTTAACAATTTTGATCAAAGTCTTATTAGTGGCCTCTGCCTGGCCATTGCCCTGCGGATAATAGGGAGAAGAATGATGCGACGTAATGCTATACCTGTTGTAGAGATCCTTGAGCTCTTGGGAGATAAATTGAGGTCCATTGTCGGTGACGATGGTACTCGGGATGCCGAACCTCGTGATGATGTTCTTCATTATGAACTTGCAGATAGTTGATGCTTTAATCTCCACATAAGCTTCCGCTTCCGCCCACTTGGTGAAGTATTCCGTTGCCGTCAGGATGAACGACTTTTACTTGGTCAGGAGGTTCGAATCACCAAGAGGTCCAATGATATCAAAAGCCCACATGGAGAAAGGCCATGGGGAGGACATAGGATGAAGTGAAGAAGCGGGAGAATGAATTTTGTCGGCGTGCAGTTGGCACTTAACACACCTTCAAACATAGATGGAGCAATCCTCTTCTAGAGTTGGCCAATAAAAGCCTAGCCTAAGGATCTTCTTAGGTAACATCTGGCTGTTCACATGACCACCACACACTCCTGAATGCTCCTCTTCCACAACTTTCCAATATTCATCATCGTCGAGGCATCTTAATAAAACACCTGTGAGCCCTCTTCTGTAGAGCACACCTCCAACCAAAACATAACGTTGAGCCACTCTTCTAATTGCTTTCTTCTCTTCTGCTGTGGCCTCCTCGGGATAGGATTGATCATTGCAATACCTGGCAATCTCATAATACCAAGGTTTCTCTTTGTCAGCCAATTCTTCTTGCCAATCCAAAAGCATGACCTCTTTGCCCTTAAGAGCTTCCTTCTGCCTGACCTTCTTTAGCACCTTATCCCTAATATCGAGGAATGCACGATCCTTAATAGCTGGAGTGTCACGCTGATGAATGAGAGGAACATGAAAATCACGCTCAGGAGGGAAGACTAGAGCAGAGGCCAAAGAGGCAAGAGCGTCGGCTAGGATGTTCTGGCTTCGAGGGACATGAACACAGATTAACTTGGTAAAGAGTTTGGCATAAGCTGAAGCAAGTTCCTGATAGGGCTTGAGCTTAGGATTGATAGTGCGGCACTTGACAAGCACCTGGCGCAGAATAAGCTGACTGTCACCCATAATTCGCAAGTGAGTAACACCATATTGATGAGCGGTTTGAAGGCCAGTCAAAAGGGCCTCATACTCAGCTATGTTGTTCGTGACAGGGAAAGTGAGCCGAGCAGCAAATGGGATGGTGACCCCTTCTGGTGTTAAAAGAACCATGCCGATCCCTCTTCCTTGGGAATTTAGAGCTCCATCAAAATGTAATGTCCACATAGGATCATGGGGTTGATTGATGGACATCAGTTCTTCATCTGGAAACTCTGAATTGACAGAATCAAATCGGGGTAGAGGGTGGTGAGCAAGATGTTCGGCAATGGCGTAACCTTTGATAGCTTTCTGTTGAATGTAAGTGATATCGAATTGAGAAAGGAAACTTTGCCAACGTGCTAATCGATCAGTGAGGATAGATTTTTCAAGAAGGAATTTAATCGGATTCATGCGAGCAATGAGGTGAACCTCGTGAGCTAAGAAATAGTGTTTTAACTTCTAAACTATCCAGACTAAAGCAGTGCAAGTCTTCTCCACTACTGAGTACCTCTGCTCACAAGGGTTAAGAAGTTTAGACAAGTAGTATGCTGCCCTTTCTTTACTTTCTTCATCCACTTGAGCCAGGACAGCACCTACAGAGTCATCCAGAACTGAGACATAGAGAATGAGCGGTTTGCCTGGAATTGGCGGCCTCAGGACAGGAGGATTGGCCAGATAACCCTTCAATCCGTCAAAAGCTACCTGACACTTGTCATCCCAATTAAACTTGACCCCCGGCTTAGTAAGCTCGTAAAACGGCCTACATCTTTGTGAATGCTGGGAGACAAAGCGGCGGATAAATTGTAACCTCCCGATTAATCCTCGAACTTCCTTCAAATTCTTGGGAGGAGGCATGTCTCTAATGACCTTCGCCTTATTGGGATCAACTTCAATTCCTCTCTTACTGACAATGAATACAAGCAACTTCCCTGAAGAAACGCCAAATACGCACTTCTTGGGGTTCATTTTCAAATGATATTCTCGTGATCTTCGCAAGACCTTAGCTAGAACCCCAGGATGCTCAATCCTTGTCCTTGATTTTACAACCAAGTCATCCACATATACCTCAATATAAATAAGAATCATGTCATGAAAAATCGCCATCATAGCCCTTTGATAGGTGGCTCCAGCATTCTTGAGTCCAAAAGGCATCACCACATAGCAGTATGTACCCCATGGCGTAGTGAATGATGTTTTCTCTTGATCCTCTTCAGCCAGGCGAATCTGATTGTAACCGGAAAACCCATCCATGAAGGAGAGAGTCTCAAATCCTGCCGTATTATCAATCAGAACATCAATATGAGGGAGAGGGAAGTCATCTTTAGGACACGCACGGTTGAGGTCCCGAAAGTCTATACAAATCCGAACCTGTCCATCTTTCTTCATGACCGGGACAATGTTAGCCACCCAATTAGGGTAGAGGACGACTCTAACAAATCTAGCCTTATGGAGCTTGTCGACCTCTTCTTTCATCTTTAAAGCCATGTTAGGGTGGAAACGTCTTAACCGTTGCTTGACTGGGACAGACCCTGGCTTAAGTGTAAGTCGATGTTCAACGAGCGCAGGGTCTAATCCCGGCATATCCTCATAACTCCACGCAAACGTGTCCTTATATTCTTAAAGTACCAAAATAAGCGCCTCCTCTTCGGAGGGCAGCAAATTCTTGCTGATGAGGACAATCCTATGGTCTTCCTCGGTACCTAGATTAATTTCTTTGGTAGGCTCTTCTACGGAGGCTGATGGTTCGTCAAATCTTCTTATGCCACTAGCAAAGGCATCAGCCTCGTCCTCATATTCTTCATAACTTTCTTCCCCCTCTTCAATAGGGTCTTCATCATTCATGATTTCATAGACACCAAAACCCTCATGAGAAATATTAGTATCCTCATATTCCAACTCTGGCAGGATAATCGGATTCTCCACAAATTCAGGAAGGGCTAAACAAGCCTAGCATCTTCTGGCTAACTCCAACAAAAATCTTCGCGGAATCTGCTTACCCTTGGATTTCTTATGGAAATCTACCCCATGAATTTTATTAGAGGAAGAGGAACAACTAGCTTGATTAGAATAAGCTGAAAAGGAGGAAGGAGGTGAAAAAGTGGATACAGAAGGAGATACAGAAGGAGACCCCTCACCAGAGGGGGAGAAAAGATCTATCAATGAGTCATGAAAGAGTGGCCCCTGGGTCGGGACACACTCGAAAAAGAGATAAGAAGTCTCTTCAACGGAGATGGAGGACTGAAGAGTTGGAATTTTGACGTTTTTTTTTCGTTTTTATCTTTATCCTCATTTTTATTTTCCTTTTCTAGAAGAAAGCAATGTGAAGGGAGAGTAGCAGGAGGAGTGGAGATTGAAAGCTTGGAGAAAGATTGAATCGAAGATGACCCGCGCGGGGGTGTGATGGAGAGTTTGGAGAATTGCTCGAGGAGCAACGGAGGAATCGGGAGAGAAATCTGCAGTGAATCTGGAGAAAAGCTGACCATAATTGGCGGCGGTCTTGGCACGCGAGAGAACAATTGAGAATGTAGGGAAACAAGAAGAGACGGATGCATAGAAGTGAGGGAAAAGAGGCCGGCCCACAGCCTATCTATTGTAAATCCTTCTTCATATGGAACATTTGGCTCTCCAGTGTCCGTATAGTCATTCAGCAACTGCCTCTTATCTGTAGTCGCAGCCGGCATTTCAATCAATTCATGTATTAGTGGCGGCCATTCTGGATCAGTCGGCATAAAGAGACGGCTCAAAGCAATAGTAATATCATACATATCGAACCATCTGTACCAATCACACTCTGGATCATCCATTTTCCTTCTTTTATCGGGCCTTAGGGACTCCAGGGCTTTATAAGTGGCCAATGGTGCAATATGATGAGCAAACTGTCTTGCATGAACATCTTGACAGTCTAGAATGGAGGTGATTATTGTAGTCCGCTCATGATTCTGAACGCCACCCGTGACAAAATGTGTCTTCAATGTCCAAGTAAGCGGCTGGCGATCTGTCTTCAAGGTGGATGTCATAACTACCCATGGTTCATCTTCATTTTTGCCCGCCCCTTTGTAGCCCAGGCCGCCTCGTGTAATCAATTTCTGAAGCTTAATAGGCCTATTCCTGCCTTGACAACTGGCACCCAGACCTTTGCCGTTTTGATACCCCATTTTCATTAGAATTTTTCAGCCAGGGGTGTTTATCATGCTTTTCTTCTTCCTCCCCTTGGAAGGCAAGGGTGTCATGGCAACTGTCGTGACTGTCTCGGGCGACATCGGCCGTGGGTAAGGTAGGTCTAATATTGATAGCAACGGCTTGTTGGCAGGCCAAATAGAAGGAACTGACGAAGCCAAGTGTATATCTTCCTCCGGTAGAATAGGCATACTGGTAACTTTGATAATGCGGCCCTTATGTGGAAATTTGAGGCACTGATGATTTGTAGAGGGCACCTCGTCGAGCTGTTGAATGTAGGGGCGGCCCATAATGCCATTAAATGTTGGATCCATGTCCAAAATGTGGAAATCGACCGTGATTGTGGCCGGACCCAAACTAACCTTTAATGTGATCATGCCTAGAGGAGGCTTCTTGGTATTGTCATATGCTGTGACTGTTATGGTAGACGGCCGCAGCTGGTTCTCTGGAATGCCACATAATTTCAAGGTGCTAGGGGGCAAGACGTTGATGGATGCCCCAGTGTCCACCAAGCATTGTTTTACAGCCACCTTATTGATGTCGATTGTGATGCATAGAGCGTATTTCCTTGTTGAGAGTGGTGCCAGTTCATGCTCATGAAAAATGATAGCCGGCTGACTGCTAGCGGGCGTCAAAACTGTAGTTATCTGCTCAACAGGGATGTCTTCATTGACCATAACTTTTTGCAGATACTCTTTCAGAGCTAGCTGGTGAATGGTGGACCTTTTGATCAGTTCTAAAATGGAAATTCTTGCTGGAGTTCGGTCAAGATGCTTTAGCAAATCATACTGAGTGCCGGGTACAGACTCTTGCTCCTGTTCTTGTTCATTCGGCCCCTGCGCGGGCTCTTGCTCTCTTTGGGGAAAGATGCGCTGGAACATTCGTCCACTGCGGAGCAGTGCCACGTTTTGTCGTGCCTCTGTCGGGGCAAGTAAAGGAGGAGGGTTAGAAGAAGAAGAGGGTGTATTGGCGCTAAGAAGTGGTGGAGGGGTGTTTGCAGAGGGAGTCCCTGTAGGGGGCATTGATGAAGGGTTTGACAAAGATGCCCCCGCAGGAGGCGTAGGAGTAGAAAGGGATACCCGAATGCGAGGAGAGTTGGGGGGTAGAATGAGGAGAGATCTGGGTACAAAAGGCTTAGGAACCAGGGGTGGAGGGTTCCTTGCCGATGGAGGAGTAGTGGTGGTGGGTGTAGCGTGCGTTGGTGACGGGCGGATAAGGAGTAGTCTAGACGGCGAAGGTGAAGGGTTGGTGGTGGATGGCGGAGTTTGATGCGTGGTAGGCTGCGGAGGCGGTAAGCGGGTAAGGAGAGATCAGGTTGATGGAGAATTGGTGGGAGCAGGTGGATTAACGGGGCGTAGAAGAGCTCGGCTCAATTGGGGAGTAAAAGAAGAAGGAAGCGTGCGCAAGAGGTGCGGAGGTTGATTTGGGTTATGATTAAATGCCCCGACAGAGGCGTTTTCTTCATGCCACCCCTGTCCTCTCTCCACCTCACGGAGAGATGTGACAGGGTTCACGTGCTGATTTGGCGGGTGCTCCGACAGTGGATTGTGGACAATCCCCATATCTTGCTGAGGTGCCGGAGCTTGCTGTTGTACTTGTGGAGCCGGTTGCTGTGGCTGCTGAGCCTGCTGTTGCCGAGGAGGCCTTCTTTCTTTCATAGTGGCGATAAACTGCCTCATCTCATCCAATTAATGCCACCCTGGTCATTAAAATCATAAATGTAATCCTTGAAGTGGAAGCAACGATCAATGTTATGACCAGGGGAGCGGTGGAAGATACAGTAGCGGGATGTGTCAACATTAGCGGGCCACGCTGCCCTTTCCTTTGGTAGCATGAGCAAGTTGGCGGCCATTAAGGCATTGAAAATATCCGGGAGACTTTCTGGCAATGGAGGATAATGGGCCCTTTTGGGGCCAAGTGGTCTCCTTTGCTGTTGTTGTTGCGGTCCATAACTAGTGGGTGGCAGTACTTGGTGATATTGTTGCGGAGCTGGAGGGTCAGTGCGGGGCGCTTGGTTTTGTGGTGGAGCAAAGGAAGGTTGAGGAGTAAATTGGTGTTGTGGGGGTGAAGTAAAGAGGGTGCCTTGTGATGGAGGTGGCGGGGGTCGTGGGTTAGATTGGCGAAAAGGTGTGGGGTTGCCGACCGCGCCAACTTGCTCATTTATGACGGTGCCCTCAGTCGTGGGCCCCCTATTGTTGACATTTGTATTCCTTTTAACCAACCTTGGTTTTGGCTCAAACATGCCCATGATGGGCGAATCTTTCATTTGGGTCTGAATATAACGAGCTCTTTCATAAAGTTCCTCCATGGTGGTCAATCTGTTCATAGCCAGTATATGCCGAAACTGAGGGGTTGCATTGGATATACTCATCTTAACCTATTCCGGTTCTGATAAGGTATCTTTCAACTTCTCGGCCATTGACCGCCATCTATCAGCAAATATGATGAAGTCCTCCTCGGGCTTCATTTTTTCTGCAACCAAATCTGTAACTGAAAGGGAGGGTCCAACCCGGTCCCCATATTTCTGCAAGAATTTCTTCTGAACCACCTCGAAATCACTAGCATCTGCCGGATCCAAGGAGTAGAACCATTCGAGGGCTGGCCCCTCTAAAGATCTTCTAAACAAATAAGCCAATGAGGCTTTGTTGCCCTGCCAAAAGGACGTTTCATACATAAAATCCTTCAGATGGATAAAAGGATTACCAGTTCCATTGTATCGCCGAAAGTTCGGCATCTCAGAAGGTGGTAAATGGAAAACTGGCATTGTAGGCAGAGAGATTTCTGGGGCATTCTTGGCTGCAGTAACCTTGTTGAGTTTTTCTTCCATGCTAGCCAATTTCTAAAGGAGCAAAGCGTTAGTGTCTGACTCGACCGGGGCCGAATTTGGAATGAAGGTGTTTGGCATAGGCGTCCTTAGAATTTGGGGAGGTTGAAAGAATTGGGGCCTAGCTGCTGAGTAGCTCGCCTGTTGGGCCGGCATGGCCGCACCAGGGGTTGGTGGACAAGAGGGGGGTTTGTGCAAGACCGCTTGGTCGTTAGTGAGGTGATGGCCACTCTCGGCCGGAGGGGGATTGGAGGATGAAGAGGGAACGGACTTCCCTTTCAAAGCGGCCTGAACTGCCTACCGCTGGGAGTCATCTAATTGAGATAGCGCGTTAATCAAATCGGTAACATTGAAGGATGGGGAAGGGTTCCCCGAAGTGTTGGAGGGTAAAGCCTCAGAAGAGGGCACAACCTCTTGAGTAGTGGTATCAACCACGTGAACTTGAGGATAATGAGAATGAGGAGGAGGGTAATTCCCTTCATGATAGATAGAATCTTGGGGAACCTCATATGATTGACCGAAAACGTTCTCCTCCACATCATCATAGGAATATCTGTAGCTTGCCATGTTGATAATCTTACCTGAACGGAGTTGCATGCTTAAAAGGAGAGAAAACTTTATGAATGAATATCACACAATCAATCACCCAATCAAAACAAGCTTAAGAAAATCAACCCAACAAAATTTATGCAAACAAGTTGAGATGAAGGCAAGATTTTAGTGTTATGTTTGAGATTAGAGTGAGTTAAATTGTAGAATAATTCACTCCTCTTTGCAAAGTGAAACCTAGTTTGGAACCAAGTGTAGCCTCCGTGTCAACTAGGTTCTCTCTCTTCTTACCAACGATAGGTTCTCTAAACTCCGGGTACTTTAAGGGTACAACCAGCCCAGCGTCCGTGAGGGAATCCACGGGTGCGGGGACTTACGGAGGTCTTGGAAAAGGGATTTTCGGTCCAAAGAGACGGAATGCTCAATGGAGGGTTGTCCCGATTCCAAGAAAGGTGTGTGAAATCCTAGTGTAGAGAGAGGAGGTCTCTCAACCAAATGTCATAAAATGCAGTATAAGATAAGCCAATCACAGCAATATAATCAAATACTCAATGTAAGTATGAATCCAGCATGAATAGACAGAAACAGTAAGGCTCTGCAAACACACAGGAAAGAGGCGACCTGGAGGCAGTCGCTACTAACAAAAGAGACGACAGCGTGGCTGTCGTGAAACGCTGCGAGGGGCTCACAGACAATGCGAAAACTCGCCTTGATGTGGGGCGCTAAATATGATGAAGACGCCTCTGACAGAGGGCGTCAAATATAAGTGGTGCGCAAGCTCGAAGAAAAACGCGCCTTGGTGCAAGGCGCTGCCAAATAAAAAGACGCCCGAGAGGAGGGCGCAAATTCACAAAAGCAGCAGATATGATAAAAGATGCCTTCGTGGAAGGCGTTAAATAGGAAACAGACGCCTGGATGAAGGCGTTAAATAAAAAGGCACCTTTGTGAAAGGCGTTAATTCAAAAACAGCAATAGACTCAATCACAAGCTGGCTGATCCGGGGAGTGTGCAGTGTGCACAATGGAGGGTGCCCGTGGGGCACAAGGGAGGAGTACCGTGGGTACCAAAGGGAAAGGGCACGCGTGGGTGCCAAAGGGGAAAGGGCACACGTGGGTGCCAAAAGGAGATGGTAATCAAAAGAAACACAGTGGAAGTCCCACCGTGATCGCCAATTTGTGGATCATGGAAAATCCACTCTTAAAGGAGAATAAGAGTGATAATAAAAATATGAAGAATAATGAAAAGAATAATGATGAAAAGGGAGTAAAAGAGCACGTGGTGCTAATAAGGAGAGTGATCGCTAGAGGGGTTACCTCAATAAGAAGAAAAGATGATCGCGAATACCTGGTGAAAATAAGACGCGGGATGGATGTGAATTCCTTCCTCCACCTTCTATCGGCCGACCGATGAAGGGGGTTTTCCTTGTTGATTACCTTGAAACAAAGAACAAACAAATAAAAGAAAAGTGGATCAGCCGAGAGTGAGTGTAGTATCAATCCAAAGAAATAATATGATGATGAAAGATGAATATAGCATGCGCACCTTTTTTATTTGGTTTTAAAACCCCTAGAGAATTAGGGAGAGGAGAGGAGATGCAATACTAATGCAAAAGGAGAAAAAACGATGGACGTTGATGATACGATGAAGACAAACGCAAACAAAGGAGAGAACCCCTGCTGTTCCTGTAAACAGTAAAGGGAGAACCACCGGAGCAGCAGGAAACAGAGGAAGACGATGAAGAAATCACACGGATGAAGAGAGACTCTTCTCTGCGCAAAACTTCTATGACAATAACAACAACTCTCTCTTTTCCTTCTTTCTAACGACTAATGACTCCAGCAACCTTGCTAACACCATCACAACAGCCTTGCTTCTAACCTCGCGCGAGATTGACTAGGGAATCCTTTTATAGGGTTTCGATCACAGATAGACACAGATTTGGGAAGATAAGAATAGGCAGTGGTCGTTAACAGCAAGGACTCTAGTTCCCAGATCGAGCAAGGTGACCAAGAAAGGCAAGTAACTCTTCAAGAAAGACGAGTTTAAGAAGGACACGAAAGGGTGAGACACGACCTACCGAAGGGCGTCAATTCAACAATTGACGACCTTCCCAAGGACGTTAATTTAAAACACGACCAGGATCAAGGCGTCACTTCCTGGATTCAATTTTGGTAATAAAACCTTCTTTATTTGAAAATTAGAAAAAGACGCCTGAAGCAAAGGCGTTGATTAAGAACACGCCCTGAGGAAGGACGTTAATCACTGATTTTCAATCGGGGTGGGACTTGTAAAATACCAGGAATTGATGCCTGTATCTGTGGTCGTCCTTTCTTAAGAACACGCCCAGATTAGGTCGCTATTTTAAAACACGCCATTCTTCAAGTCGTGAATCACCAAAAATGCAAGAATAAATCACAAAAACATACAAAAATAGAAAAACTTTATATTATAGAAATATTGAAGTTCACTTTGGGGCGTTAACATAGTGACATGAGATTTGATCAACAAAGCGTCAATTTTGGCGTGTCTACACCCAAGATTGCTTGGGTCCTTGTAGGTTAGCAGCTTTATCATATTCACCAATGTAGCTCATCTATTTTAGGGAAATTAGATCATCCTTTCTCATTGTATGACAATCATACATGTCATGACCATTTTTCCCACAGTAAAAACAGCGCACAAAAGATTAAGCATTCTTTTTATGTTCATGTGCGTGTGCATATGCATTTTGTTTTTGTGGAAGAGCATGGGATTTACCTTTTATGGCATGAAAGTGATGCTTTCCCTTCAAGTGCCAGCACTCTTGGACAGTATGGCCAGACTAACCACAATGAGAGCAGCAAGGAGGAAGTTTTTTGTTTAAAGCCATGGAGAGTGTCGACCTGCTTGTATGGGAGTGTCGACTCTTTTGACTCCCCGTGTAATTCTATACAGATATCTGCTGAGTAGGTCCACTGCCAGTGTTGACTTGTTTCTTTCTTTGCTCTTTCATTTACTGTCCTGCTCTAAGCTCATCATTTCTCAAGATAAAATAATCATGCACAGTGTGACCATGTTTACCACAATAATAACAATGGACATTCGTTTTGTGGAAAGCATGGTATTTAGCATTGGACATGTTATGGTGCATGTTTGGATGAGCATGCTGAATTTTGCTTTTCTTTCGAGTAGTATGCCCTTTTTGGTGACCACAGGAAGTGGTGGCTTCCGGTGAGCCAGAATCTTAGATTTGGGCAAACATTGACAAGAAATCATTCAAACCTTGAATTTCATTTTCAAGTGAGAAAATGTGCTGTTTAGATTCAACAAGGCCCTCTTCGCATGCTGCCAATTGCTCATTGAGCATGGCGTTTACTGCTTTAAGATTTTGATTTTGTTATTCGAGAGCATGCAAAGTTTCAGAGTGATCATCAATGACAGATTTGCCTTTTTCATGTGCAACCAGTTTTTCATGCACTTCTTCTTCAACCTTTTCATATTCAATTTTCGTTTCCAACAACTCTCTATTCTCTTCTTTCAGAGAGTCAATCAGGTTTTGTTGCCATTCAAGATCATTAGAGATTGACTTAGGTTGGTTTTGAAGTTTAATTACAATTTCTTCCAACCTAGTGATTTCACCATGAAGATTTTTATTTTCATCTCTTAGACATGCACTGTTTTGTTTATGCGTATCTAGATCAAAAGAGAGAGTGTTGTTGAGCTCTTCAAAAATAGAACACTTTTTACAAATCGAGCTTTCATTTTTGTTAATTTTCTTGAGATCCTTTTTTAAATTTTTGTTTTCTGTTTTTACCTTTTTGTATTGTGTGATCAACTCATCATAGGCTTCCATAAGCTCTTCAAAAGTGAATTCCTCGGAGTCAGAGTTTACCTGTGATGAGGATGTATTGCTGGACTGTTCTGCACGGTCGGCCATGAAGCATTCTTGTTCTTGTTCCTTTCCTTCATGGATTTTCATTAACTTGTCCAATACTTGCTTGGCTGTGCTGCAAGAGGACACAAGATGAGTTAGCCTTAGATCAACTGCAGCTATAATTAAGTTATATGCAAGAAGATTATCATTGTGTTTGGTGTCATGTTCAGCTAACCAATCAATTGAATTTGATGGCAGCTCATGAGGACCATTGTATATAAGAGTCCACAATTGTGGATCTATGGAGCTAACATAGATGAACATTCTTCCAACCCATGTAGAAAAATCTGAACCATCATAAATGAGCGGAGAAGCCATCGAAGCAAGTACAGCATGTGAATCCATCTTAATAACAAACACCGGGATCTTTCCCTGCAGATCGTTGGATCGGGGAATGACAGAGCCTCGCTCTAATACCACTTGTTGGGTCCCGCGAGGTGTAAATGGATCTAGAAGGGGGGGTTGAAAAGATCCTATCAAAAGCTTTGGCCTATTTAAAACTCTAAGCTATCGGAAGCATGAACCACTCTTATAAAGTGAATGAATCACTTAGGGACAATGCACAGCGGAATTAAGTAGAGTGGCTCAAATGAAAAGACTTGGATTACAAGCTATGAAATGTCCACACTTCTTTAAGCACATTTGTGATCTTGAAAAAAATAAGCCTTGTAGTGCAGGGATCATAAAGCATAACACTAGAGCATGCAATAGCTTGCAACAACCGTGCGTGTGTGTGTGTGATATGTTGATTACTCAAAGTGCATATGTGTGCGAACAATCTAACCAAGTATGGAAGCACACGAACCTGTGAATGGGGTTAGAAGATATAGATCAATCACACACGATAAACAACCCACAACACAGGGATTTTTAAGGTGGTTCAGTTGCAACCCCGCAACCTACGTCCACCCCTCACCAAAACCCGATGAGGCTTCCTTTCTGACTCACAGCTTGACCGGGGACACGTCCCAAACCACAGAACAAAGAAAACCCTCTTTCTGTCTTCCTACACACAAAGCCGGCAGGGACGGCTACACCGCAGATCGGAGAACTCCCGATTGCCTTCCTACTAACCACCGGTAGGGACGATCTTCAGTTTTAATAGATTGAATGAAATGAAAATAGAAACAAGATGAAAATGCTCAAACAAGATATGAAGATATGCTAGAATGAACTAGATCTTGTCTGAGATTGTTGGATCTTGAATCTGTTGAGGATTTGATCTTCCTTTGATCCTTTTGAGTTGATGGAGCAGATATAAGATGTAGCTTGATCTTTCCTTTGAATCTCCTTGAGTTGATGAAGAAGAATATTGGATGTAGCTTGATCTTTTCTTGAATCTCCTTGAGTTGATGAAGAGGTGTATAGATGTAGCTTTGATCACCTTTGAGAGCCTTGAATGCTTCTTGCTTGCTTGGAGGTTGCTTGGCTTCAGATCTGAGCTTGAATCATCTTGGAAGGATGAAGAACTCCAGCCCGAAGTACTGTTCACGCAGGTGCTACAGTACCCTCGAAATGGCCTCCCTTGAGCTCTCTTTGATTCACTTCATCAACTACATCAACTAGGGTTTCTAACCCTCTTGTATTGGTTTTATAGACTTTGAATGGTCTATAGATAAGCCCCAGACCAGATCCACAAATCATGGGTGATTAGGTGACTTTTGGATTAAACAAATCTATGTTGAATGGCCCTTTTCGAAGTGGAAACAAAAGTCAACAATTGATGGCTCTGGGCTGGCGGTCGACCTACAGCTTCTGGCGGTCGACCTCTACTGAGAAATCTGCAAATGGGCGGTCCCGGGGATTTTCGGTCGACCGCTACTGGCTGGCGGTCGACCTGCAGCTGACTGAACTGCAGACGGGAGTCTGCTAGCTGGGGCGGTCGAGCGCCCCTGTGCTGGCGGTCGACTGCCAGCTGGGCAGCCCCCCAGTTCAGTCCGGGTCAGTTCGTCAGCCCTCCAGCTCAGTCGCTTGAGTCCATTAGCAGCCCGTTCATGTCTGTAACTTCATCCTTGTTGGTCTAGAAGGTACCAACTGAATCTTTGTCTTTGGACTCTCATCTTGTTCAGTGACCTTGGCTATTTGAATGAAGCTTGTAGTTGTTGTATAGACTTTGCATCAAGGCTTGGACGTGTAGACTTTGTGTGCTTGTATGAACTCTGTATAGACTTTATACCTTGATCATGTATGAGCCTGTACAGCCTTGCTTCATGAGCGTACAAACTTTGTAACTTGATGCATGAACACAACAAAACGCAATGTATAGACTTTGCGTGTGAAGCAGCCGGCCAATGTATAGACTTGTGTTGCAGCCATCAACCAACGTACAAACTTGGAGTTGTGCTAGCAGCCAACGTACAGACTTGGAGTTGTGCTAGCAGCCAACATACAGACTTTGTCTTGTGCAACGTACAGACTTTGAGTTGTGCATGCAGCCAACGTACAGACTTCATCTGCAGCAACGTATAGACTTCATCTGCCGTAACGTACAGACTTCATCTGCCGCAATGTACAGACTTTATGTTGTGCATGCAGCCAACGTACAGACTTCATCTTGTTGGATGTATAGATTTGATGAATCTGAGTGTACAGACTTTGTTGGATATATAGACTTGATGAATCTGAGTGTACAGACTTTGTTGGATGTATATACTTGCTGAAGCAGAGTTTATGGACTTTGTTGGATATATAGACTTGCTGAACCATGTCTCGTGATCTTGATCGTCTGCACTGGAGGTATAATGACCCGAAATGTATGAATATTAACATTATCAAGTGCAGGTATAGCTCATTAATGACTACAGAGGCAGACATCATCAAAACCATAAAAGTAATCATGTTGCACACATGTTCAACAAGGTAGAAGACAAGGATGCAACAAGGATCACACACGATTTCACAGTTCAAGGCCAACCTTGATGACTGCTTCACGATAATAAAACAAGGAAACATATGAAATATCTTACATGTGGTGATCTATAACTAGGCCGCTACAGGAACGTGACGGTCTGACCTTATTCCGTTATGGTGACGTGACGGTCCAACCTTGTGCCATTATAGTTCACAGATCAGTCCAGTTTGGACTGGCCCAATATACGATTCAAACCACGTTCATGGGTTCAGGTCTTTGGCCCGGCGTCCTGGTGGGAATCCCAGGCTCACGGGGTCTTACGGAGGTCTGATAATAGTGGTCCTAGTCCGACGGAAGGAATATCCGGCGGAGAGTCCCATCTATTACAAGAATTGAGGCTTAAACAACACGGAAAACCAAGACGGTGGGGTCAGTCAATCCCACCGGAGTGGAATGACTGTAAAACAAACATGCCAAGACCAATATACATCTTGCATGGATCAGAATTTATACAAGTATTAAGGTTTTTTATCAAATTCTATATGATCATTCATCTTAGGATTAGCTAACATCTTTCATGTAGAGAATAAAAAAAATTTAATGTTTATGATCATGATACTAGATTATCATCACGTTCTGCATTGTTACAGATCAAGATGTTATACAAAAACATAGCAAGTTCCTCGTTCAAAACGCATGAATTAGAGTTTAAAACACCCTGCCAGAAGAACGTGACGGTCCATATAAGGGGCGTTACAAGCATGTAACGGTCTATAGTAGGTGCGTTACGTATCAGAAAATAATTAGATAAAAATCTTAAAATTTTGAAATACAAAGGCATGTGACGGTCTGTCGTGAGGCTGTCAGGCTCAGGTGACGGTTTATCGTGCGGCCGTCACGGTTGTAACGGTCTCTAGAAAGCGCGTCACCTCGACTTGGAACCCGCCAACGACGAACTTCGACATGCTATGCTAAAAACCTCGATTTCTCATGATAGAGTGAACAAAAATTAGGGAAAATACTACCATTCGAAAGAGCATTAAATTTCGCACAAGATATCATGCTTTGATTAAGACAAAAAAATTATTAAATTCAACTTTAGTCTAGTTAACATGAAAGTTACCCTTTTATATACCTCGGAGTAAAACATGAAATTAGAACAACATGGTGTATGAAAATTAGGCAATTAGGTATCAAAAGAAAGAGCTCAGGAAGACGAACAAGATGGTATCATTAGATTTTTGTTTGGCCTAAGAGACACCTACCTTAGCTTGAAGGAAAGAAAGACGAAAGGAAGGGTCGCCGGAACCCTAGGTACCGCTCCTAGAACGCCCAAATTCTCTCACGTCCGGTCACGATCAGCTACACCACCCTCCGCTGGTGCAAATAGGGTTCTAGAGCGTTGAAAGCCCTCAATAAATAGGACCTATAGGGACTCCTAACGATCGAATTGGTTGAAGAGTCCAATGAAGAAACTCCGGTGAAAATCTCGGATGGGGTTCTAATCCACTGCCGCCGCTTCCAGTAGAAGCATCTAGGCTTAGGGTTTTCAAAGAGAAAATAAGGACCTATCAATGAGCTAGGGTTTGGCTCGAATTGGGGCGCAAATGGGCTTAAATTAGACCCAAATTGTGATGGTTAAACTAGGCCTTCTAAACTCACGAAAACTGCTAAAACATGAAATTAGGTCTTCACAAATTTTATTTTGGCTCCTACCTGAAGATAAAGTTATTACAAATTCAATTTTATACTAGATACATATTTTTCTAGATTTTTAATAATTTCATTAGAAGTTGAGCCAATAAATAATTAACTCATATGGAATTATTACTATAAAAATGCAGGATGCTACATGATTGGTGCCTGGCTCTTAGTCAAGGCCAGTCGATATAGCGCAATGCCTTAGACCTTACGCCTAAGACCAGATGAACCTAATTCCTTACGTTAGCATAGGCCCAATGCTAACGATGTTCTCTAGATTGGAGTATGGCTCTTTGTTAGAACCAATCGATATAGTGCACGGCCAAGGCCGTTCACGTGAAGCCGATGATGTTCTACTCCGACGTCGACCACCTGTCGGACAAGAAGATACACTCGTAGGTCCCGCTCTTGTTCCTTGCTCGTGACACCCGCGAGTGGGGGGAATTTGTGGACACCCAAAAAAATTCAATGGCAAGAACTCCGGGTCTCGTCAAGCCGAACAAACTCTATATCTCATATGATCAGGACGAAAATACATGTGGCGGTCCGCCACCTGATAATGAAGCTTACCGATATGAAGAAATGTCCCTGGTTCCTCAAAACAGGTTGCCGAAGGCAATATCAGCATAAAACCCGAGTGACCCGATCCGGGCACACATTATGCCGGAAAGGTCCGTAGGAGGCCGAAGAGCTGCACAATGAGGGCGAAAACACTTTGAGTGATTGCCCACTCGATGAAGATGTTCCCAATAGGCATGGAGCAGGCTTAAAGACACAATTCACAGTGCCGAAGGCCAAATCATGATGAAACTCGAGTGACCTGATCAGGGCACACATTATGCCGGAAAGGTCTGTGGGAGGCTGAAGAGGCGCCCAAAGAGGGCGAAAACACTTTGAGTGATTGCCCACTCGATGAAGACGCTCTCCACATACATGGAGCAAGCTTAAAGACACAATTCACAGTGCCGAAGGCCGAATCAGGATGAAGCCTGAGTAATCTGACATGGGTTTGGCACGTGTCAGAAACCACTCGGAATTGCAAACCGAAGCCCGGGAGCTTCGAAATAAACACTCCGAAAGTGGATCATTGAAACTAAGGCAGTACCAGACGTCAGGCACTCGTCTGAGCTAGTTTGGGGTCAACGAGGCAAAGGAGAATATAAAATTTACCAAAACAACCCTCTTTGGACAAGTGATATGACACAACCTCCCAAAGCCAAGTGATACGGCACACAAAAGCAAAAGCCCCTCCAAGCCCAAATGATACGGCATAAAAGGCAACCCCCCCTTGGCCAAGTGAACTGGCACACTCCCTTTTGCCAAGTGATATGGCACACCCCTCATGTGCCAAGTGAACCGGCACAACTCCTTCCCTTTGCCAAGTCATACGGCACAAGGCCTCCACCCCCCATATGCCCAAGTGAACCAGTGCATGATCCCTTCCTTACATGTGAATCAGCGCGCATGGCCCTCTCCCACTTGATATGGTGCAGCAAGCTCCTCTCCATGCACAATGAACTGGCGCCAAGATGCCATATGAATCGGCGCGCCTCCATTGATGCTTGATCCGGCGCAAGCCCTTTGAGGGCGTGATACGACGCACCCCCTTAGCCACCTGAACCGGCGCCAGGGCCCTTTGAGGGTGTGATACGGCGCCCCCCCCCCCCCCCCCCCCTCTCCAAGCCATTGAACCGGTGCCGTGGGAGACATCCCATCCACTCCACGATGCTCTGTTTCACGCCAGATCGCAAAGGAAGAGGAGGAGGAAGAGGAAAAGTTCCCCTTCTGGTAAGGGATTCAATGCCCGTCCAACTGGCCACTGAAGGACCCCTGCGTGGAATGTTTACCCGCCGGTTAAAGCTTGGGCTTAGCCAATGGATTGGCATGGAGATGCGAGCCCTATCGCATCAAGCACGAAGCATTGAATGCTCGTGCATCTATCTCACGCTCAGGACGACACCGCGATGGTGGCAGGTCGTCGACGTCGACCTCGACCAACCTTGTGAAGACACGCTGGTTGCCTTCCTGTTGCCTTTATGCCGAGGCCACTTGATGGCTCCAATCGAAGAGAAGAAGAATAAAGCGGAGTGGGGTTCGAAAGCTTCCACCGCCGCTCCTATAAATGGAGGTAAGCTCCGTCGAACAAAAGGTTGGTTGGCTGCTAGAGGAGGGGGACCAATTGGGGAAAAAAAGGGTGGGCTGAAGAAGAAAAGTCTAGAAGAGAGCTCGTCTATGCGCCTGCGTCCGCAAGGTGAATAAAAGAAGAAGAGGAGTGAGAAAGGTTTTGGGGGGGAGAAGAGCCAGTGCTCTGTCTCCCCCCCCCCTTTTGTTGTATTTCCTTTCCTCTTTGTTTCCTCTTGATCTTTTTTTTGTGAAACATGTATCTCCCCTTTGTATCTGCCGCTCTTGCAGAGAATGAAAATATTAGTTGTGTTCATGTTATGGGTTCCATTCTTTTCTCCCCGCATTTCTTCTCTCTCGGGCATGCTCTTCCCCATCCCTTTTACCCGGTTCTAGGCTTTCTCCTTTTCACTCTCTCCAGAGGATGGCATTCGTTTCTATCACGATCACTTCGGGCTCCAGTGGCTTACTTCTACATAGTATGGTCCCTGGATAACCCCACTTGAGGAGTAAACATTAACAGTCGTCCGTTCGACAACATAACAAACTACGTCCCAAATCTCGAAAGTCTCATGGTTGACCCTCCAATTTTACACGTCACATACCCTAGGTCCCGGGGGTGCTACCGAAATTCCGCTAGAAACGTGGCTAAAAAAAATAACACATGTCTTAATAATGTTAACCATAAGAACAAGAACAAAAATGAAATGGATATAAAAAAGGCCTTTCCATGAACAAAAAATGGCTGAACCCTCATGAATAAAAAAAACTCTACATTTCTGGACCCCCTACAATCCACTCTGTCGAATAAATAAAAAAGAGAAGAAAAAAATTCTGTCTGAAGCATGGGGTCGATCCATAGGGTCGACTCTCTTGAAAATGGGCTCTGTCTGACCTTGATTTGGGCCACTGCGTTGACTCCCTAGTAACACTGCATCGACTCCGCCAGCCAATAGTCAATCGGCGCACACGGTCTCTCCCTTGCGCCGTATCACCTTCTTTTAGCGCCAACACCCTCTCCCATCACCCACTATGCCGATATACACTCTCCCTTCACTACCTCCCTTTCCACTGCGCCGATTCACCCTTGCATACCCCATGCGCCGATACACACGTTCACCCACCCACTTGTTGGCATATGTCAACATAAAAAAAGGAAAACACACCCTCACACTCACAAACACGTTAATGCACACTCTCTTTGTCACATGTTCACTCATGTAACACCACCCTCCCATTCCCTCCTTAATCAAAAAAAAAGAGACAAACGTGATGAATTGGCGTGCGCGCGCCCCCCGTTCCCCATTAATCATATAAAAAAACACACACTCACACACCCTCATGCCACGTAACACACATACTCTAATAACATTATAACATGCACCCACACACAACACATACGGTGCACTAAAATACTATAACACCCGAAGCGTGATGAATCGACGCGGATCGCTATTCACCCCTTTCATTTAAATCCCTTTTTTATGTCCATTTACGTATTTTGTTCACTATAAAAAAAGAGAGATCATACAACAAATACAATATAATGAAAATAAATAAATAGATAAATAATAACAAAATAATGTTAAACTAAAAAAATGATAATAATAAATATATGGGAGAAAACTAAAAATAATAATAACAAAGATGAAAATCGAAACAAAAAATGAATGAAATGATGAAATAAATGGATAAAAAAACTAATTGAAATTGATGAAAAAAATGATAAAAAATGGCAAAATGTTAATGCAATGATGAAAGCCGTGCCATGAAAGCATAATAATAATAATTAAACAAAAAAGTACAATAATATCCCACCCCGTAACTTCGCTTCCCCGAACTCTACGCTAAAGGAATATCAAAGCTGCCCCGCTAAGTCAGATTTGGACTTCGGGAATCATCCCGATGTGGTCATGATCCGGTATTACCTTGGGCCGATAGTTCATCAAACTTGACATGTTTCTATCGGGATCTAATCCTGCACTCTTATTAAACTTGCCGTGTATTTGGCAGATACTCGTACGGGTTTGTCTCCATCTTTATTACACTACAAACACGGACTTCCGTCCGAACAAGAAATGGTCCACGAGTGACCGACATATTTTGAATGTTTATACCCCAATGCGGGGCCTTTCTAAACGCAGTTCGAGATTTTACTAACCTCATTTCCTTAATGTTAATTTTGGGCCATAAGGCCCCTTTTCCTGGTAATCAATCAAGAGTTTTCTCCTCTCCGAGGGGATGTAATTAACGTCGCGGCGTTTACGGCGCGACGAGTTTTAGTCCCAACATGAAATTCACTATCGCTTGATCAGTCAGACGACGCGTATCTGTGGCTTCTTCGAAGCTCAAATAAATCGTCACATATGCGACTGGCACGTCCACGCACTAAATAAACCAAATAGATGAATAAACAAACGAACAAACGAATAAAAATAAAATGTGTCCCAAAAGTGCATCCACACTGCCATTGACTACTTCTCCTGATGGGCTGAGGCCGTCCCACTACGAGAAGTCAACGGAGAAGCTATGGCCCGTTTCGTCTGGCACAACATTTTTTACCGATTTGGTACTCCTAACCATACAGTGTCAGATAATGGCACACCATTCAAGAAAGGGCCATATATCAATTGATTTTAAAATTCCACATCGACTGGAGAATGTCTTCACTCTACAACCCTCAAGCTAATGGCTTGGTTGAGGCCTTCAACAAAACTCTCTGCAAACTACTGGCTAAAATAATTAGCCACCGCAAACGTGATTGGGGTGAAAACGTGCTCGAGGCGCTATGCGCCTACTAGATAGTTTATAAGACCCCAACGGGGTGCTCACTATTCTCTCTCATCTATGGAGCAGAAGCCGTCATCCCCATCAAGATCCAGCTAGCATCTTACCGCATAGTGGTCCATACCTACCTCCCCGGTCTAGAAGAATATGAATATCAAAGAAGGCTAGAAGAGCTTAACAGTTTAGAAGGCAAAATGCTCAAGGCCTACAAACACTTACAAGTATACCAGGCGCGTATGACTCGAGCCTATGACAAGCTCGTCAATTATTGAGTATTCAAGAAAGACGATCTCATCATGATAAAGGAAAAAGAGGTGCTAGCAGGGCGTCCCAGTGGAAAACTACAACCCAATTGGCGTGGGCCATACATTATTCATGATGTTTACGAAGGAGGGGCCTACACGGTGGTGGACCACAAGGGTAACAAGTCGTTCCCTCCTCTTAATGGTAAACATATGAAGCTGTATTACGCATTAGAGCATGAGTTCGCGCGCCACCCAGACTGAGGCACGTCCTCCTCTCATCACCAGCAATCTAGCAATCACCTTTCCCCAAGGGGAGGGGCTAGCCAATTGTTCTGGCTGTACTCCTTTAAAGGCAGCTCCCAATCTTTCAACTAGCATGCCGCCATAGCCAGTTAACTCTGTATTCTTTGGCCACATGTCTTTGTTGGCCAACTTCAGCTGGTCTCCAAAGTGAACAGCAGTCGGTTGACTCGCTAAGCAGTTCCAACATCTGCGCAATGAGTCAATGATAATCATCTCTCCAGCACCGTCCTCACAGCTATAGACTAAGGTCACCCAGCACCGGTTACAACATAGCCGCTAGGCTCCCAAGTAAGTACAAAAAAAAGAGGGTTAAAAATAGAGATACCTCGGCGGACTCGGTCGTTCTATTCTCCAGGAGGCACCTGAGGGCAAAAAGGCTAGTAACCCGGTTGAGGTGAAAACTCACAATTGGGTGCCTCAGGCAAAATTGGGTAACCCCTCAATGTCAAAATCCTCAAGGGCGCACCGAAAAAAGCTAGAGGGGGCCAGCTCTAGTGAAAACCCGAAAGGGCGGTAGAGTTGGTAAAGAGAGAAATAATTTTTTTTCTTCCCTCTCTATTTCTCAGTGACGCAAGCCGTTGGCTAAGACATTTCATTGACGGCGAACTCAACACTCCCTTGCACCACTGGTGCCCCCCCTGAGGGTCAACCACTGCCAACTCCAGTTCCCGTCTTCCAACAGTAACATCCTAATGATCAGCTAGCCAGTTCTGGTCCTAGTACCCAGTACCCAGCTTTCAATACCAGTACCTAATCTCCAGTATCTAGTACCCAATCTCCAATATCCAGTATCCAATCTCCAGTCTCTAGTATCCAGTATCCAGCCTCCAGTATCTAATATCCAGCCTCCAGTACCCAGTATGCAGCCTTCAGTACCTAGTATCCAGCCTCCAATACCTAGTATCCAGCCCACAGCTCCCAATACCCACTTTCCAACATCCAGTTCTGATGTCTAGCCGCCAATATCCAGTTCCAGTACCAAACTTTCAGTGACCAGTTTCTAGCACCCAATCCCCAGCCTCTAGTCTCCAATCTCCAGTCATCGGCCAGCACACCTTATTTGCGCAGGCCTCCAATGCCCATCCTCCAGTACCCAGTTCCCAACTCTAGCACCCAGCTTTCGGCACTCAGCCCCCAATATCCAGTCTCCAACATTTAGATTCCAGCATCCAGTCTCCAGCCATGAGTAAACATGTCTCATATAAGTGGACCTCCAACTCTCAGTCTCTAGCATCGAGTCCCTAGCATCCAGACTCCAACCTCCAATCTCCAGTCTCCAACTATAGGCCATCATACCTTATTCAAGAAGGCCTCCAGCACCAAGCTTCTAGTACCCGATTCCCAGCATCAGGGCTCCAGTTCCCAGCCCCAGTTTCTAGCAGTAAGCTAGCACACCTCATTCAGGTGGCACCTCACAAGGTCTCCAGATTCCACTACTCAACACTGAAACAGCGTGCATTACTCAGGTTGGTCTATTATACCAGTCAGGGAGTCGCAACAGGCATCAAGCTATGCTTTTAGGGGCTATTATAATGGCACTCCATTTTATAGTAGAGGAATCAACCACGACAGTAGTAGGTGGTTGCTAGCCAATACAGCTTACTTCATTCCACGAGAATGGAGGTGGGATGACATAAGGAGTGGCAAAAAGAATATCTAGTAATTTGTCATTCATGTTTTGCAAAGGAGCCCGAGACAAGCCCTCGGGGTAACTGTATGGCCTGCGCTACCAGGGTAACCAAAAAAACATAATATTAAAAAGGGGGAAAGGAAAGGAGAAGGAGGGATGAGTCAAGGCTCCTGTGACCTCACCTCTGCCAGTCGTCTCTTGGCCGCCAACACCTTAGCACGTAGGGCATCAACCTCTCGGTCTCCAGACTCTGCCTCGCCCTCTGCTTGAGCTACCACTGTCTATAGGCACTGTACCACCTCTAGGCACTCAGCTAGGTCCTTTTTCAAGGCCTCAACTCAACGTCTATCCTCCTCTTCCTCAGCTGCTACTACTCTAGCTTTACTCCTGGCAGCCTTGGATTGAGCCTCTGCTCTCTCTATAGCGGTAGTCAGCTCTGCCAGCCTCATCTGCTCTTGCTAAATGGCGGTGGCCCTCCTCGCTTGTCTCTACTATCTAGTATGGCAACGAACATACTCGGCCCACGTCACCTCCAAGGTAGCTGCCCACGACTCGCGCGGGAAGCCAAGTACGTGGTAACCCTGGGTGTACTCCCTGAGCCGAGCCCTTAGATCCTCGAGGGATGGAAGAGGATCACATTCAACACACTTCTGCATATCCTGGAGAAGAGAAGTAGCTGTAACTTCACTCATCAGTGATATGTGTGGCTGAGAAGAAGAAGGCCACTCGACTCCCAGTAGAGGAAGGGCCTCAACCTCTTCCATCCGGTCGTCAGTCAAGGCTGCATAACACATAAGAAATAAAAAAATAGGAAGTGAGACATACTGATGGCACTTTCTATAATGAAATGAGGTGAAAAACCTGAGAAACGAAAGCTTAGCTTGCCACCTACCTGGAGCAAGACTAGTCCCCTCCACAGTAGCGTCTACTGGAGTAGGAGAAGGTAATGACCTCTCAGCAATGGAGGAGACATCTACGGCTTCTCCTACCCCCTCAGCTATCCCAGCCACGGCCGCAGGCTACTCGGACTCGACAATCGTCGCCACCGACTCTTGTTGGCCCATACCTGTGGCCACCTCAGCCATAGTAGCATCCTCTCTCGACGCCCCAGGAACCCGAGAATCTAAAGCCTTGGCCATCTCCCTAGTGTCATCTCCAGGGCTAAGGGAGGATCCGTCCAAAGTCCCCAAAGAGTTCTCTGAGGCACTGGACAAGGATGGTGTTCCTGTGCATCACCAGGCAATAAAGATAACTATATTAGCTTAGCAAACAACATTTCTCTGCTTAAATAAAGAAGGTAGTTGTGCAAGCTTTACCAGTCAAACTGCTGCTACTGAAGCTATCCTCCCTACTGCTAGATTCCTCAGACCCCTCTGCCATGGTTGGGACAGCCAGCCCCTCACCCTCTGTGTCTACCTTCGAGCGTGGTAGCTCACCCTCCATCAAAAGGGCTGCGACATCTACATAAGGACCCAGATTAGTATACAACGAGCAATAGCCAAGTATACTCACAATCCAGAAGAAGCCCAGATAAGTATTACCGACAGGGGTACTTCCCGAGGAAACATCTTCAATATCAATATGCATAGTTCTTCCTTTTAATGAGATAGGGGTGCTAGAATCTCCACTGATGCTCCTATGACTGCCAGTGGCAACTCATCTTCGGTGGGAGAAGCAGACACATCTGCATAAGAACATGTTACTATGTAGCCAGTATTAACAAGGAAAATTTGCCACAATAAGAGAACCAGTTACTTACATGAAGATCCTGACGTGCTGCATATAACCCAGCTCACAGTGTAAGCTGTCAACTCTGACGGTAAAGGCGGGAACAATGACTCGGCCAGTGCTACGGATAAGTTGCCTCCCATGACCTTGCTCTGAATGGCTGCAACGCCCTCAGTAATCATCGGCTCTACATCAAAAGCTGACAACTCTGCATCTAGGCCTATGGTGGCAAGCTCCCGAACCATCTCGAGGGCCATCGTCCTATCTCCAGCTGCACAAGAAAGCCACGCTATCAGTCGACTACTAGTGGAGAATAAATAATAAAAGGGTGAAAAGTCAGTAGCTCATTTATGGGCAAAGTGGCGCTCACCAGGGCTCTCCCTCAACTCCGCCCTCTCCAATGAATCCCTAGTGTGAGATAAACCACCTTCATTCGAATGGGGATCAATAGTGTCATCCGCCTCTATGCCTGCAACACAAAAGAAACATACCACCAGTTATTTTCACAGGAAAAAGGAAAATCAATATCAAACCAAACCATATTGGGATCGACGAAATGGCTTTACCTAAAGCTCCAAAGGTCTCTCCCATCTCTTGATATAAGGGTGTGCCAGTAGTAGCTAGAGGCTCCCCCATCAAATCTATCAGTTCATCAAAGTCAATGCTCTACTCACTCCCTTCTTCCGACGGGGGTACCACCCCAAGACTGGGAGAGAAGCCCAGTCCAGTCACGGCCTCTGAAGGAGCTACAACACACATTCACATGCATAAGTGAATCAACCCTATAAGGGGCAATGGCAGCAAACAAAGCCAGATGAATTATAGGCCAGAAATACTTACTAGGTGCTAGCTCTTCCCCTGCGTCTACCTCCCTACCGAGGCATGCAAGGCCGATTTAGTCGCCGCCTCTTCTTCCCTACGGGCGTGCTTGGGGTGTGGCTGAAGGTCCTCGCTCCCATTGCACGATGATGCCTCTACCGAGGATCCATCTCCTACTGTAGGCGACCCTGCCAGCTCAATGTTAGACATCATGTTGCCAACATAATTCAAGTGTCAAAACAAGTTGCAATAAGACATATCTTACCAGCATGTCTATAAGGTGTAGTAGGCAGAAGCATGAGCTGCTCTGACCTCGGCCCAACTGCCCGAGTAGCCTGTCTCACGGCGTCCTCAAACTCGCCCAAGGTGTGAGCTTGCTCCACGTAGGGGACAAACTCCACCATCCCAGCCGCTCCCACGGCTTGAATGATATGTCGTCGCTAGCTCACAATTGCCGTGTCAGCAAAGTTCCCTCCGGGAGCATGGTGTCACATGGGTTCCTCACGTCAAGAACACAGTCGTATAACAACTGGGTTAGCCATGTCCAAACCTGACTAGAACTCGCTCTAATCACACCTAAAGCTGACGCCCCTCGTGACGCTCGTGAGGCTCGAGGCAGCCTAACTGGTGCTGAAATGTCTCCTGGAGACACTGGACTCTGGTCTCGCCACTGACTAGCGATCCGCTCAATCTCCTGGATAATATCGGAGAATCACCCTCTCAGAAGTCCAGTGTCAAATTGAATGGGAGGCAGGTCCTCTCGCAGTAGCCGCTCCTCCTCTACCTTTCTCAAGGCTTGTGCCTTTTGGCGAAAAAAACTACTATGGTCAAACCATCAATGAGCATAATGAACATCAAAGTGCCCCTGGTGAGCTAGGTCCAGAACCGATAAGGTGGCTGGTCCACCGCGGTTGCTGAAATCCCACCACGCTGCGGCTACTAGGTGGGCATCCTTTCCTCTATGTATCTGGCTAGATAGAGGGAACTTGAAACTCGGTGGGATAGCCTGGTCATACCCTAAGTTTCTTGCAAAATGATGGGGGTAACAAGGCTCTAGAACTATTGTGTTCGCCCGGTGAACAGCTAGCATGGTCGGTAGGGTGCAAAACACCCACTTAGTAAAAATAAAGCCTAGTGGCTCCCGAAATCCTGACAAAGAGTGGGATAGTCCCACCTCAGTCTGAATCACCACTGGCTTGCAACCCTAGAACAATAGTCAAAGGGTAAACCTCTGTCGCCTCTGCACGGGAGAAAGGAAAGGACTCGCGGGGCATCCTCCAGCTGGCTCTGTATGTCACCATCACGCTAGCTCGTGAAGCTGACCAACAATGAAGCCGTCGGGTTTGCCACCTTCACCCATGTCACAAATCATGGAAACAGAAGGCCATCCCAGGCACTCAAGTAATGTGTAGGCATCAAGATGCTCCTTTTCCTCGACGTCGGGTGCCCTGCCAATCTCCTACTGTCACGCCCTGAACTGGTAGTAGCGAAAATAGCTCAGAATGTGGCAGCGAACAGTCGAGTCAAGCAGAGCGTTGGAGGGTCAACTACTATAAGGAAGTAACTTTGCAAGACCAGATTTGACAAAAGAGTATTTACTAATAATACACTCATTATTACAATTATGGATAACTAAATAGTACAGTTTTATGATTTAAAAGAAAAGATGCAAAGTACGAGACTCTCAAGTACAAAGCTAGACTCAATTCATTGGAAAGAACTCAGGTCTTCTAATATAATAGCACTCGGTCACTCTTCCCCTTCCATAATAGTGTGCATTTCAACTTCCATACTACCTGAAAAATGTTAAAGGAAATTGGGTGAGCAAGAAGCTCAGTATGATTTATATCTCTATTGACAGGCATCTTTACGTGGTTAACATGTTGATAATGTAAATGCACTAAATGTCAAGAAAACGTAATAAAATCGTGGAACATGCACATGAAGAGATAAGGGTGGAAGCATTGTGATCACAAGTAAGTCAAGGTAATAAAGAAGTATGAGTGTAGAATGAACAAGTAAGTGCTAATATTTGATTGGCCATACAAGGTAAGAATGTACAAGTCAAGTATTTCAAGTGTTTCACGTGAGTCAAACAAGTGTAAGTATTTATGAGATAGTGGAATGTCGTAGAGTAATCTAGCGAGATACTACTTTGGTGCGATATCACACCAGGTCAATAATAGCTCCCATGGGCACGAATACTTTCAGACGCTCCCCCCTGGACCAGACCGGGCCCTATTAATGTCAAGTATCGAGGTTTTGAATCAATGACCCAAAAATGTAAATATCTAGACATCTACATTAAAGTAATAATGATGGCCAAAGATATAGCACCCCAGAATTTTTTAATAATTTTTCGGAATTAAATGAGAATTATTGAGCATTTAATAAGTTCAATTGGCTAATAAAATAAATTAAGGATTAATTAAATAAATCCCTAGGCCCAACCTATGAACCAAACAAATAAGCCCACTTGAATTGGGCCCATAAACCCAATTCTATGGCCTTTTGACCCAAGCCCATTACTAGAAACATAATTTGGGTAATTTACGATTTTAAAAATAAGATATATATACCAATCAGGGGATAATAGGAGATAAATGGAAAAATCTGAAATTTTTGGATTAAACACCAAATGGCGATCTATCGCAAGACCGCCACCTCATGAAAGCGGTCCCACCATGACCGCTACTTCCTTCTGATTTCTTGAATTGAAGAAGCGTGGAAAGCTAGGATCTTTGGCATCCTAATCCCCTTGGATCGGAGTATTTAGACATGTAAACATGTCTAGGACTCTTGGGGATCGATCTTAACCTCTAATAGGACTCCCAACTTGATCAAATCCTCAGCCCTAACTCAAACCCTATAAATAGAGCCCAATTTTTACCTGCGCGAACCCCTGTTTTGGCTCGTGTATTTCGAAGGTAAGGAGACATCATCTGAGGTTGGTTCTTTAGAAGTTTTTACTCTTCTTAGTTTTATCTTACTTCCCTCCAAATCTTGAGTTAGGAGTTAAAGCCGTTGGAAAGTTTGAAGCCCCCAAAGTTGTTGTTTCGCTACAGAATGCGTAGGAAATAGTGTCTCCGTCCGAGACAGAACGTAAGATTGGAAGCCCTAATCGAGGTTATCTCGTGTCCATCCTTTCGAAGAAGTTAATCTCCTATATATTATCTACCTACCCTCAAAATTTCACAAATTTAGGTCAATAGGTTGAAGAGTTAGAAAGTCGCGAAGTCGCTGGTTTGACACTGGACGCGCCAGAGCCTGCATCGACTTCCAGTCAGAAATTTGAAGCCTAGGGATCGAATCAAAGGTAGGTTATCTCACGAAAAGGCTTAAACATCAAATTAGGAGTAAAAGCCCCCTGTTTACTTATGATTTCATGCTTTATACACGGAGTATTTCCTTTTTTACTATCATTGCGCATCTTGGTTATTCTTGCATGCATGATTTCTACCCTTAATCGAAAAGATGATAATTTTGATTTAATTCATGTAACCCATGCATTCCTATGAGGTATATTTGATCTATCATGCCATACCTACCCGATTAGCATGTTTTCCATGCAATTATTGCTCTAAGATTAAGCCTATACTTCGATTTTAGTTTCTGTTTACAACAAACAAGAAACGGTGTCTGTGAGATCGCCATCATTATATAGCGGCCATTCGATAGACTGCTAACACATGTATGCCGTCCTCATCTGACTGCTATTTGCTTTCTATTCTCTACTTCCTGTTAACTCTAAATAGATTGTAGATTGACCCTATTAACTATATGATAAACTTAGGTAAATAGGTTTTATTCCTAGTTTTGACATCATCTTCATAATGTTGGTTATATTGTGCATCATCCTTGATAGATTGCATGTCTTACATGTTTTAAATGCTTGTTTTAAACTTATGCTAATTTCATGCCAAAACCATATATTCTTGTATTAAAGTTAAAGTTCATGTGCTTATGAGACTCGTTTCATTGATGATATTTGATCATTGTCTTATCACGATTTCACTCTCATCTCCACATCTTTCTTAAGTATATGGCACGTATTTCGGTATGATATCATTAGTTAGACTTTGCACTTATAGGAACACTCTCTTGGACATGTGATCCTCTCGTTGGATATTCCTTCCACTAGACTAGGTGATCTAGCTTGTTTCAAGGCCTCCGTAAGACTCTGTGAGTCTGGGATTCCCACTAGGACGCTGAGCTGGTTGTACCCTCAAAGCCCACTCGTCTAGAAAGTACTCAAGTTACCGGCATTTTTCTATGTCCTGGTTAGTAGCGGCCATCAGGAGATCGCCACTATCAAGTAGCGGCCGTCCAGTAACCGTTTTATGCCAGAATTCCAGTGTGTCGACTCTTTCTTTTCTCTGGTGTCGACTCTCTCTAGTTGCGGCCATCCCATGACCGCCACATTATGGTTACGGCCAGGTTGGGACCACTATTTAAAGAAAACAGCCCTGTCTAGACCGTTTCTACTCTAGAGTTTTTAACCCAAGGTTTGACCCAAAGGTTGATTTTCCTATGTTCCTAGAAGTCTATTGATTATCTAGAACCTAACACCTTATTCAATAAGTCACTAATGAATTATGGAAAGAGAAAAAATGCACCGTTATGTTGTCGGATTTCCTCAGTGCCATAATGTCCATTTAAATCATCCTTAAACTCTCATGATTCTTACTTGAAGCATTCTTACCTTGGTATTATTATCATGAAACCATTATCTGAACTTTACATTATCGGCCTACATTGTTGATATTTATCATGGAAGTAGCTTGATTTATAACTTGAAGATGCGGATCGGGCACTGATTATGTCTAAGGGCTCGACACTAGCCCCTCGGCTGATTGCCGGAAACATGCTATAAACCATGGGGTATGATGGACACTGGCGTCGCATTGCGTCTGGAGTACTTTTTTTATAGACGAGTGAAAATCACGAGGCTCTACATGAAATTATACATTCTTGTTACATGACTTTCTAGTGCATGACCTTCATGGTTATGAAAAGTACATTCTCGTTACATGTAAGTACATTCTTGTTACATGAAAGTCCACTTTATATTCTTGCTTGATCTTGTTATCATTCTATATAAACATTCATATCTCTATGATCTACATCTTGCTACTTGTGGTATTACTTTGGTTTTATCGCATGTTTCATCGCATTTTATTTACCTTACATTCTAGAGCTAAAATGCTAATTACTTAAACTTTGCCTTCATGTTGATACGAAGATACCTACTGAGCAAGTCTGCTCATTCCCTACTTTTTCCCAATATTTTTAAGAAATTATAGCGGGGATTCGGACTACTCAAGTGACGAGTCCGAGAGTGATTAAACATCGAGAGAAGACATAGTCATGAGTCATTAGTAATAACATTCCTTCACTGTAATAGACGGTGAAGTTGATCATGTCATGTAATTTTCCCTTTTTATTGAGTCTAGTGAGGTAAAGAGTCAAGATTCAACATTATGTACTTTTGATTATTATTCAATAAAAGTAAAGGTTATGTCCAATTATTGTGCATTCATTCTTATGTGTGGATGTGTTAGCGCTCTGATTATATTGCTCGCTTGCAGCCTACTAGCCGTCTGGTCACATTCCCGATTAGTTCCACTATGTAATCTCGGGGCATGGCAGTTGAAGTTGTATCAGAGCCTAGGCATAAGTAAGTCATAGGAAAATGTCATGTCATAGGCTAAGTCCAAAGATTAAGGACCCACACCTATGAACTAGGAAACAAAATTTCCGCACCCATGAGAGATTGGGTAGAGCCCGGGAAGAGATAGTTAATTAAAAATTATCTCTAGGTTAACTTCTATCAATTTAGTAGGAATTAATTCCTTGTTTGTGTCCTTAGGCACTTCACTCTTACAATGGCCGCTGAACGTGCCACAAATCGTGCTAATTGGAAAGCGATGCAACAAACAGTTGCGGGTCTTACCCAGGCCTACAAAAGGTGGCCCAAGCTGGCGCGAGGGTTGGCGCGGGTAACTTGCACCAAAATTTTCAAAGTATGAATCCTCTACGATTCTTTGGATCCTCCAACCTTGACGAGGCGGAGAATTGGATCGACGTGATGACCAGGATATTTGACGTCATGCAATGCTTCGACTAAGAGAAGGTCCATCTCGCCACCTTTCAATTAAATAAAGTTGCCCGTCTGTGGTGGAAGGCCACTTCGGCGCAGCCACAAAATGCTCAACCGACATGGGAGAAATTCCTTACACTCTTCTGTGCAAAATATTTCTCCGAGCACGTCAAAGAAAGGAAGGTTGCTGAATTCACCTCTCTTCGCCAAGGCATGATGTTCGTGGCGGAGTATGAACTTCAATTCTCCCATCAAGCTCCTTATGCTCCTCATTTGGTTAGTACCGATCTATTAAAGGCTAACCAGTTCATGGACGGTTTAAGGCCCAGCTTTATTCAACAACTTGGGCCTCAAAATATCCGTACATATACGAAGATGGTCCAACGGGCGCATCTATGCAAAAGGACCTTCGAGAAGGTTGAAAAGTACAAAGGCAAGAGTGAGGAATCAAGCCGCAAGTTTGACAAGTGCGGACAAAAGGAAGAAAGATTCAGCATCAGTTACAACTCCCGTGAGAACAAGAAGAGGTCCCGCAATGGGAACATAAGAAATAACAACAAGAACAAGAAGGTAAAGAAGGAGGAAACACAGGTCGCGATGGCTTGCTCATTTTTTAAGAAATTAGGCCCCTCGGCCGAGGAATGCTGGAAGTGCCTTGGCGCTTGTTTACGATGTGGAAGTTGGGAGCATCGTATGTCCGATTGCCCTCTTATAAAGGAACAAACTTCAAATGGCGGACGTAGGCGCCAAGCTCATCTCAATGCTGTTCTGGATGAAGAAGCTCATAAATCAAGGCATGCTATTCACTCTGGTGCTACTAAGATGTATCAAGATTTAAAAAGAAATTTTTGGTGGACTAACATGAAGAGAGAGATAGTTGATTTTGTATCACGCTGCCTTACTTGTGAGCAAGTTAAGGCGGAACATCAAAAACTCGCTGGAAAGTCACATCACTTAGAATTTTCTGAATGGAAGTGGGAAAGTATAGGGATGGATTTCATCATGGATTTACCTAAGACAAAAGGTGGACATGATGGTATATGGGTGATCATAGACCGATTGACTAAATCTGCACACTTTCTACCAATCAAAAGTCGATGGTCTGTGGATATTTTAGCAGCATTATACACAAGGAGATTGTCAAGCTACATGGTGTCCCTGTCACTATTATTTCAGATCGAGACCCTCGATTTACGTCACAATTCGAGAAGGTTCTACAACATTCATTAGGGACCCGACTCAACTTTAGCAATGCATTCCATCCACAAACTGATGGTCAGACTGAAAGGACCAATCAGGTGATAGAAGATATGCTCAGGGCATGCGTTATCAATTTTGGTGGGAGTTGGCATGACCATTTACCTCTAGTGGAATTCGCCTACAACAATAGCTACCAAGATAGTATACAAATGGCACCATTCGAGGCATTATATGGAAGAAGTTGCCGCTCACCTATATGCTGGAATGAAGTTGGAGGAAGACAACTTCTAGGACCTGAAATTATTCAAGATACTACTAAGATGATAAAGCTTATTCGAGAAAGACTCCATATGGCTCAAGATAGGCAAAAATCATATGCTGACAATAGAGGACGCAACCTGGAATTTCAAGTGGGAGACCATGTGTTTCTCAAGGTTTCTCCAGGTCGAGGTATTTGAAGGTTCAGCATCCAAGGCAAGCTCACTCCAAGATTCATTGACCCTTTTGAAATTCTTGAAAGGGTTGATGAGGTCACTTATCGGATTGCCTTGCCTCCTCAACTAGATGGAGTCCATGATGTATTCCATGTCTTGATGCTCAAAAGGTATGTCTATGACCCATTTCACGCTATAAGTCATGACAACCTAGAGATTCAAAAGGATTTGGCGTATGAGCAAAAGTCAATCAAGATCATTGATCGAGAGGTACGTCAGCTTCGGAATAAAACTATTCCCATGGTCAAAATCCAATAGAGCAAATCTTGGCCACATGATGCAACGTGGGAAACCAAGGAAGCTATGCGCAAGAGATTCCCGGAACTATTTGATGGTAAGTATACTCTTCATAAAACACATGTAATGAATTTGGGGACCAAATTCTTTTTAATTGGGGGAGGGTGTAGCACCCGAGAATTTTCTAGAAAATTTCTAGAATTATATGAGAACTATTGAGCATTTAATAAGCTCAATTGGCTAATAAAATAAATTAAGGATTAATTAAATAAATCCCTAGGCCCTACCTATGAGCCAAACAAATAAGCCCACTTGAATTGGGCCCACAAACCCAATTCTATGGCTTTTGACCCAAGCCCATTACTGGAAACGTAATTTAGGCAATTTATGGATTTAAAAATAGGATATATATATACCAATCTGGGGATAATATGAGATAAATGAAAAAATCTGAATTTTTCGGATTAATCACCAAATGGTGGTCTACCGCGAGACCGCCACCTCATGAAAGCGGTCCCACCATGACCGCTACTTCCTTTCGATTTCTTGAATTGGAGAACCGTGGAAAGTTAGGATCTTTGGCATCCTAATACCCTTGGATCGGAGTATGTAGACATGTAAACATGTCTAGGACACTTGGGGATCGATCTTAACCTCTAATAGGACTCCCAACTTGATCAAATCCTCAACCCTAACTCAAACCCTATAAATAGAGCCCAGTTTCGACCTACGCGAACCCTTGTCTTGACTCACGTATTTCAAAGGTAAGGAGGCATCATCTCAGGTTAGTTCTTTAGAAGTTTTTACTCTCCTTAATTTTATCTAACTCCCCTCCAAATCTTGTGTTAGGAGTTCAGGCCGTTGGAAAGTTAGAAGCCCCCAAAGTTACTGTTTCGCTACAGAACCCGTAGGAAATAATATCTATGTCCGAGGAAGAACGTAAGATTGGAAGCCCTAATCGAGGTAATCTCATGTCAATCCTTTAGAATAAGTCATTCTCCTTTATATTATCTACCTACCCTCCAAATTTCATGAATTTAGGTCAAGGGATTGAAGAGTTAGAAAGCCGTGAAGTCGCTGGTTTGACACAGGACGCGCTAGAGCCAGCATCGACTTCCAGTCAGAAATTTGAAGTCTAGGGATCGAATCAAAGGTAGGTTATCTCATGAAAAGGCCTAAACATCAAGTTAGGAGTAAAAGCCCCTTGTTTCCTTGTGATTTCATGCTTTATACACGGAGTATTTCGTGTTTTACTATCACTATGCATCTAGGTTATTCTTGCATGCATGATTTCTACCCTTAATCGAAAAGATGATAATTTTGGTTTAATTCATGTAACCAATGCATTCCCATGAGGTATATTTGATCTATTATGCCTTACCTACCTGATTAGCTTGTTTTCCATGCAATTATTGCTCTAAGATTAAGCCTATACTTTGGTTTTAGTTTCTGTTTACAACAGACAAGAAACGGTCTCTGTGAGACTGCCATCATTATATAGCGGCCATTCGATAGACTGCTAACACCTGTATGCGGTCCTCACCTGATCGCTATTTACTTTCTGTTCTCTGCTTCCTATTAACTCTAAATAGATTACAGATTGACCTATTAACTATATGATAAACCTAGGTAAATAGGTTTTATTCCTAGTTTTGACTTCATCTTCGTAATATTGGTTATATTGTGCATCATCTTTGATAGATTGCATGTCTTACATGTTTTAAATGCTTGTTTTAAACTTATGCTAATTTCATGCCAAAACCATATATTCTTGTATTAAAGTTAAAGTTCATGTGCTTATGAGACTCGTTTCATTGATGATATTTGATCATTGTCTTATCACGATTTCACTCTCATCTCCACATCTTTCTTAAGTACATGGCACGTATTTCGGTATGATATCATTAGTTAGACTTTGCACTTATAGGAACACTCTCTTGGACATGTGATCCTCTCCGTTGGATATTCCTTCCACTAGACTAGGTGATCTAGCTTGTTTCAAGGCCTCCGTAAGACTCTGTGAGTCTGGGATTCCCACTAGGACGCTGAGCTGGTTGTACCCTCAAAGCCCACTCGTCTAGAAAGCACTCAAGTTATCGGCATTTTCCCATGTCCTAGCTAGTAGCGGCCCTCAGGAGACCGCCACAATCATGTAGCGGCTGTTCGGTGAACGTTTTATGTCAGAATTCCAGTGTGTCAACTCTTTCTTCTCTCTGGTGTCGATTTTGTCTAGTTGCGGCCATACCAAGACCGCCACATTATGGTTGCGGCCAGGTTGGGACCGCTATTTAAAGAAAACACCCCTGTCTAGACCGTTTCTACTGTAGAGTTTTTAACCCGAGGTTTGACCAAAGGGTTGATTTTCCTATGTTCTTAGATGGTCTATTGATTATCTATAACCTAACACCTTATTCAATAAGTCACTAATGAATTATGGAAAGAGAAAAAATGCACTGTTATGCTGTCAGATTTCCTCCGTGCCATAATGTCCATTTAAATCATCCTTGAACTCTCATGATTCTTACTTGAAGCATTCTTACCTTGGTATTATTATCATGAAACCATTGTTTGAACTTTATATTATCGGCCTACATTGTTGATATTTATCGTGGAAGTAGCTTGATTTATAACTTGAAGATGCGGATCGGACACTGATTGTGTCCGAGGGCTCGACACTAGCCCCTCGACTGATTGCCGGAAACATGCTATAAACCATGGGGTATGATGAACACTGGCGTCGCATTGCGTCGAGAGTACTTTTTTTATTGACGAGTGAAAACCACGAGGCTCTACATGAAATTATGCATTCTTGTTACATGACTTTCTAGTGCATGACCTTCATGGTTATGAAAAGTACATTCTCGTTACATGCAAGTACATTCTTGTTGCATGAAAAGCCACTTTATATTCTTGCTTGATCTTGTTATCATTCTTTATGAACATTCATATCTCTATGATCTACATCTTGCTACTTGTGGTATTACTTTGGTTTTATCACATGTTTCATCGCATTTTATTTACCTTACATTCTAGAGCAAAAATGCTAATTACTTAAACATTGTCTTCATGTTGATATGAAGATACCTACTATAATGGGGACATCAGAGCAAGACCACTAAATTTTTATTTTACATTTGAGTCCTTTTAGTTTACATTTATATCCTTGGGAAAATATGTATTCAATTGTAAGGCTTTATAAGCCAATTTGTCATTCCCTAAGGATCTTAGGTTTTTGTGTAAAATACCATGTAGGCCATGCAGGACCCTCCACTCATTCTTGATTGGTCCAAGTGGCGTCTTGGGATCCATGTGGGGCTGGTCAAAATCCTAGGTGGGCTTCTAGATGATTGACCATTCAAGGGGACAATTGGATTAAAAAGTTTAATATTCCAACCCTTAAAGTCCAAGATGCCATCCCCATTTATATTTGTTTAATAGGTTTTGTATTTTTATTTTAATTGAGTCAAAACACGTGGGGAATTAAATGTGAACTCCCCCTTTTACCCCTCCCCTAATTTAGATCTGAGGTTAGTTTAGGCCTTTTTACACTTTCTATATATACCTTGTATTTTGTGATTTACTTAGCACTAATGTGAGAAAAAATCCATTTGTGCTCAATTGGCCCAAGGGCACTCCTCTCTCCTCCCCTCTTGTAGATGGATTTCTGCTAAATCTAGGGTGTGAATCCCTTCTATCTTCTCCTTAGCCCCTCTGAGTTCTACTTCTGCCGCCGCCGCTGCCACCGTCGTGCCACCATCGCGCCGCCGCCACCATCGTCGGAGTTCTGCCCAAATCAGGACAGAGCCTCCATGTATGAATTTTAGCTCCTAATCTACGGATCTGATGGAGCCCAAATTTTGATGGTAGGTTCACCACGCCAATACCCTCTCCCAAAAAATGTTTCCCAATTTCTACCCTTCGTTTTCTATTTTTCCAATTTCGTGCTCCTCAGCCCCCCAGATCTGCCAGCTTTCTATTTTGTGTCACAACAACCTTGTGTTTCCCTTGTTCGATCCCATTCCCCTTCTCTGAATGAGTATAAATTTGGACTCGGTGTTCTGCCCATCCAAACACATCTCCACAAATTTTTGCTCGAATTTAGGAACTCTTTTTCTCCACCAAAAAATTAAAACTCAGTCAAATTTTAGTTCTATCCTGTGCAGTCCAGATCTGACCTTTGTCCAGTAAAAATTCTTTTTCCCCAACCAAACCTCCTTTAGCAATTCCACAAAAAAAATCCCCGTCTTCCTTCCTTCCTCCTCTACAACTTTCATAAAGAGGTCAACTTCCAGATACGATGTTTGAGCCTCGGTCAACGTCTGTTCTAAAGAAAATCCACCTCTGTCCTGAGTTTTCTGAGTCTGTCAGCTAGCAACTTGTAAATTTGACTAAGACTAGTTCTTGGATAGCCAATTTTCTTTCTCTGGCCATAGATCAAAATACTTCAAGTTAGCTTTCCAACGGTACCATTTTCGCGTTGATCCGACGTCAGGAGTGATCGCAGCAGCTGATCTCGCCGGGTCACGCGTCGTAAAAATAGAACTTCAGATCCGTGGGCAGCAAGGTCAACAAGTGAATACCGAAGCCGACTCGCCTTCCACAAGGTGAACCAGTGTGCCGCCGTCCTAGGGAGCACCTCTCTAGGAGCCAACGTCACAGCGGTACCACTCCGGGCCCACTTGGACCCGCCGACCAGCACGTGGGCCCCACAACCAGCAGCTTGCACCGTCCGAATCGCGCCGACGAGGTGATCAAGTGCTGCCTGTCAACCTAAGAACGGTCCTCCTAGGCCCACTTGTGTAGTCCTTTACCTCCCTGCATGGAGTGGGCAGAAATATTCACTTCTGTAATTCTTAATAATTGTTGTTCCGGAAGTACAAGTTCGGCCGGGATCGTCTTCCCCACGCCCGACGCGTGGAGGTATCGTGTTCGCTCCTTCACTCGGCATTTTGCTTTACTCGTATATTTTCTTATGCCGCTGCTAGAGAGCATGATAGGTTAATTAGCTCGCTATTTATTGATATTCACCGCTGCGAGCGAGAGAGCGAGACCCGTCCTGTGACTCGATCCGAGCACGGAAGAGCCGACTACCCGACTCATTGCCGGTTTCTCAACCGCGCACGGTCCTACGCATCCCTCGCTAGGGACACCCGCGAGCTAGAGTCCCAGGTCACGTGTCCGTCCCGCATCAATTTGGTATCAAAGCGAGTCGAGTCTAGGGTAGTCATTAGTCATTGCTTAACAAGAAAAGAGAGTCATTTAAGTCTAGGAGTCTAAGTCTAAGTCGGTCCTAGGTTGCATTGCATACCATTATTTGGTATATTAAAAGGTGTTGCCCGAATGTTAGGTTACGCCTATCGGGAAGGTCGCACACTTGCGAGAGAGGATCTTCAGATCCCGTGACTCCTCCACGTACCGTCTATTGGTTGAGTCTAGGTGTTTTAGTTTGCATAAGCCTTTGCGTATAACAACAAAAACCAAAAAAAAAATGCCATTGCATGCCCATTCCTAGGGGATCCCATCCCATCTTTGCCACTCTGGCCAACCCATGCACCCCGAGTAGGCCCGACCAAGGCAATCGGTCCGTGTCCGAGTACATTCGAGACTTTGAAGTGTACCGGTTTGGAAACAGATTTGGAGAGGAGAGCACCATGACTACCTCTCAGTTCCGGAGAGGTTTGCGGCTTCATTTCCAGTATGAATGTCTTATCCGTGACGCATTCTCTCTTGTGCAGTCATATGAGGTCGCTCTCGAGGTTGAGCCTTTCGAGGTAAGGTTTGATGCTGCCATTCAGCGAGCAGATGCCGCCCTTTGACAAGCATCAACCTCTCAGCCGATTCCTGAGCCGGTAGGACAGCTTGCCCCACAGCCTCATCCACTACAGCCCGAGTCACTCGTGTTTCTAACAGGGACACTTTTCATCGCCGAGCCACTGCTTAGTTGGCTCAAGATAGGCTTAGTCCCTAGGCTGCCTTTCCACCCATCCATGGACCCTACCCTACCATTAGTGCCAGTCAACTTATTTCATACAACATTCCGGTCTAATCACCATGTTGATACATTGGATGACCTTGTTATGGGATTAGACTCGCAATGGAAGTTGACGCACTTATTGGCCAGTGGCTTTGACCAACTCACTAGTCGTAGCTTCACCCATCCGGCCATCGGGTCCATTACCTCCGTGTTCACAGTGGGTTGTGTCACTATGGAGATTCTCTTATTCCTCCCTATGCCGGTCGAGCTCGACTTCATTCCCTTTTGCCCAAGGGAGGAATCTTATTTCCTACCTATGATTACCGTCCCACCTACCATAACGGATGAAGGTGACCCCTACACCTTCAAGAATTCCAAAATTGGGACCGTGTCATGTGGGAGTCCATCTCAAAGGGTCATACATTCTTTGATCCCTTCGATCCCTTCACTAGTGAATCTCCCGAGCTATCATATCCACTCCACTTCTTCCGAGGATTTCACTATCACACCCCTTTCCCACGGGCCGAATCATCTACACCCGCCAAACCTATTCACTGGCGAGATACACATAGGGGTGATACGAATGATGCTTTCAACTCTCCTAGCCCACCCAAAACTCCCAAATCCAAAGGGCCATCCATGCATGAGTGGTACATCTCGGGATGTCCAGGAGTCTACCACGACGTCAACCTCCGATTACGTCAAACGCATGCATGGCACACATTCGGGTGTCCTGGTCCGCCGTCACACATGTATGGGTCGGACTAACAGTAGGTGTGTCTAGGGTCTTGTGTGTCTGTCCATGCATGTGTCCAACATATTAGGAAAGCATAGTGAGTCCGCATGCATCGAGTCGAGTCAGTCTTTTGTACGCTCGCGTTGTCAGTCCCTTTCGAGTGCAAGACTTGTCGGCTTTTGGGATCGGCTCAACCATTCTCTATCTCGGATCTAGTCACATATAGGGACCCTACGGTGATTCCTAGTGAGTCTTTGAGCCGCCTCCCTCCTTTGAGAGTGACCCCACCCCGGAGTGTCCATCTCTAGCCTCATTCCCAGTAGCGTGAGCATATCGAATCTATACGGGATGAGCAGGTGTCGATTACTTAGAGTGGAGTGTACTCTGCGCTTCTTGGTCGATGACGGATCCGCCGGAGCTACTAGAGCAGCTACACCCCTTACTCGACGGGGTCGAGTTCTTCTCACCCGGGGAGAATTGATGGGGACATCAGAGCAAGACCACTAACTTTTTATTTTGCATTTGAGTCCTTTTAGTTTGCATTTATATCCTTGAAAAAATATGTATGCAATTGTAAGGCTTTATAAGCCAATTGGTCATTCCCTAAGGATCTTGGGTTTTTGTGTAAAATACCATGTAGGCCATGCAAGACCCTCCACTCATTCCTCATTGGTCCAAGTGGCGTCTTGGGGTCCATGTGGAGCTGGTCAAAGTCCTAGGTGGGCTTCCAGATGATTGACCATTCAAGGGGACAATTGGATTAAAAAGTCCAATATTCTAACCCTTAAAGTCCAAGATGCCATCTCCATTTATATTTGTTTAATAGGTTTTGTATTTTTATTTTAATTGAGTCAAAACACATGGGGAATTAAATGTGAACTCCCCCTTTTACCCCTCTCCTAATTTAGATATGAGGTTAGTTTAGGTCTTTTACACTTTCTATATATACCTTGTATTTTGTGATTTACTTAGCATTAATCTAAGAAAAAATCTATTTGTGCTCAATTGGCCTAAGGACACTCCTCTCTCCTCCCCTCTTACAGATAGATTTCTACTAAATCTAGGGTGTGAATCCCTTATATCTTCTCCTTAGCCCCTCTGAGTTCTACTTCTGTCGGCGCCGCCGCCGCCACCATCGTGCCGCCATCGTGCCGCCGCCACCATCGCCGGAGTTCTGCCCAAATCAGGACAGAGCCTCCATGTCCGAACTTTAGCTCCAAATCTACGGATCTTTTGGAGCCCAAATTTTGAGGGTAGGTTCACCACGCCAATACCCTCTCCCAAAAAATGTTTCCTAATTTCTGCCTGTCGTTTTCTATTTTTCCAATTTCGTGCTCCTCAACCCCCCAGATCTGCCAGCTTTCTATTTTGTGTCACAATAACCCTGCATTTCCCTTTTTCGATCCCCTTCCCTTTCTCTGATTGACTCCAAATTTGGACTGGGTGTTCTATCCATCCAAACACGTCTCCACAAATTTTTGCTTGAATTTAGGAACTCTTTATCTCCACCAAAAAATTAAAACTCAGTCAAATTTCAGTTCTATCCTGTGCAGTCCAGATCTGACCTCTGTCCAGTCAAAATTCCTTTTCGCCAACCAAACCTCCTCTAGAAAGTACACAAAAAATATCCCCGTCTTCCTTCCTTCCTCCTCTACAACTTTCATAAAGAGGTCAACTTCCAGATCCGATGTTTGTGCCTCGGTCAACGTATGTTCTAAAGAAAATCCACCACTGTCCTGAGTTTTCTGAGTCTGTCAGCTAGCAACTTGTAAATTCACCTAAGGCCAGTTACGGGATAGCCAATTTTCTTTCTCTAGCCATAGATCGAAACACTTCAAGTCAGCTTTCCAACGGTATCATTTTCGCGTCGATCCGACGTCAGGAATGATCGCAGTAGCTGATCTCGTCGGGTCGCGCGCCGTAAAAATAGAACTTCAGATCGGTGGGTAGCAAGGTCAACAAGTGAAGACCGGAGCCGACTCGCCTTCCACAAGGAGAACCAGCGTGCCTCCGTCCCAGGGAGGGCCTCTCCAGGAGCAAACGTCACAGCGGTACCACTCCGGGCCCACTCGGACCCTCCGATCTGCACATGGGCCCCACAACCATCAGCTTGCGCTATCCGAATCGCCCCAACGGGGTGATCAAGTGCTGCTCATCAACCCAAGAACTGTCCTCCCGGGCCCACTTGTGTAGCCCTTTACCTCCCTGCGTGGAGTGGGCAGGAATATTCACTTCTGTAATTCTTAATAATTGTTGTTCTGGGAGTACAAGTTCGGCCGGGATCGTCTTCCCCACGCCCGACGCATGGAGGTATCGTGTTCGCTTATTCACTTGGCATTTTGCTTTACTTGTATATTTTCTTATGCCGCTGCTAGAGATCATGATAGGTTAATTAGCTCGCTATTTATTGATATTCACCACTGCGAGCGAGAGAGCGAGACCCGTCCCGTGACTCGATCCGATCACGGAAGAGCCGACTATCTGACTCATTGCCGGTTTCTCAACCGCGCACGATCCCACGAATCCCTCGCTGGGGACACCCACGAGCTAGAGTCCCAGGTCGCGTGTCTGTCCCGCCTCATACTAGGCAAGTGTGCTCATTCCCTTCTTTTTCCCAATCTTTTCAGGAAATTCTAGCGGGGATTCGGACTACTCAAGTGACGAGTCTGAGAGTGATTAAAGATCAAGAGAAGACATAGTCATGAGTCATTAGTAATAAAGTTCCTTCACTGTAATAGATGGTGAAGTTGATCTTGTCATATAATTTTCCCTTTTTGTTGAGTCTAGTGAGGTAAAGAGTCAAGAGTCACCATTATGTACTTTTGATTATTATTCAATAAAAGTAAAGGTTGTGTCCAATTATTGTTCATTCATTCTTATGTGTGGATGTGTTATCGCTCTGATTATATTGCTCGCTTGCGACGTTCTAGCCGACTGTTCACGTTCCTAATTAGTTCCGCTACATAATTTCGGGATGTGACAAAAGAATTTCAAGGTAAAGCTCATGAAATAAAATACAGATATAGCAAAATTTATCAGTCAAGGAATAAGTGGTGCAAGAATCACAAGTAGTTGTAAGAGAAGCTCAAGGATGATGTAAGACATCATGTTTAACAACATTAAGATAATAAAAAAAATGAGTTGCCGATCAAGGCACGATCAACTGTTGCGAGAATTCGTGTAACGTAGTTTTATATCAAGTTTTCCTCAGTCGGTGCTTAGCTAGAACACCAAAAAAATCACGGCCAGGTAAAAGAGGTGAGATAGTGGGAGGTTCTCCTCGCATTCACAAGGGCCTAATTAAATAACCACTTCTCCACTTAAAGCGTTTGCCCATAGACTTCTAGTCTTAGACACCGATCTTTCTTGGTAATCTTGCTAGCTACACGATCTGTCGGAAACACAGAAACACGATCTATCGGAAACACGAAAACATAGAAATCGAATGATAATCATTACACTCGTAACGGTAACCTTTAGACATGATCTAAAATTTCAATCATTGAATTGTCAATCAAGGCTTTAGAAACTAACCATGCATGCCATCTTGATAAAAGGACTATGGAAACAAGCATATTCCGTTTAACTAGATGATATCTACTCCATTTAACATGCTTGAAAAGATACCGTAATCATGGAGATCAAGGATGTCATGAAGGTAAAGAGAATTAAGAAAGGAATATAAGCTCATGGAATAGAATTATTTATCTTCCATATACTTAACTTAATCATGTGTTTAATTAAATGACATGTAAACATAACACGATTTGAAATTAACAATTCTAACATGCTGAAAAATCCATTGGTTCAGCAGAACCTGAGGAGAAAGGGGGTCGACACGAAGGTCACGCATCCTGAACATGATCTAGAAAGACACCGTGATCCGAAGCGGAACTTTCGATGCTTAAGGATCTCAACTTAAAACCCATGTCTAGTTGTCTGGAATTCCTCATTGCCTGTGTCACTCATGAGGGTGCCTGAAAATAGAATAATGATATTTTGCACTTTTTTTTTGAACTGGGCAAAGGGGGATGACCTGGCCTGAACACGGTTGTCCTGGACACTACGTTCAGAACGTGGTTGCCAGGGAGACGGCGTTAAGAACGTGGTCGCTAGGGTGACCGCATTCCAAAAAAGAACGTGGCCGTCAGACAGACTGCGTTCAGAACGTGGTCATCAGACAGACCGTGTTCATAACGAGAACGTGGTCGTCAGACAGATCGCGTTCAGAACGTGGTCGTCACACAGACCGCGTTCATAATGAGAACGTGGTCGTCAGACAGACCGTGTTCATAATGTGGTCATCAAGGTGACCGCGACCTTATGGTCATTCAAAAAGATAAATTCATGGGACTTGTGTCATCGCGGTGAATCGGGGAACTACAATAAGAACGCGGCCCCTGTGACGACCGCGATCAAAACCTGAATTCATTCTGACGAAAATGATGATACCTCTTCAATAAAACTCATCTAGCATGCTTATTAGTCAATAAAAATTGAGAAAAATGGTATAGAATCAAACTAGACATGCATTTTCACCTATTTCATTGATCAATTTGGGTTTAGCCTAAGGCCCAGTTTGATAATAGGTTAGGATAACTCACATGAGATGGGTTAGGATGAGTTATTCTGTGGCTTTTTACTTTTTCAGTTTGATAACTTGTTTTTACCTTAGGAATAATTCATTCTATAGAAATGGTAGAATGAGTTATTCCTAGAATAAGGTCTTTTATCCTAACCGACCCCTGATAACTTAATCATGCTATCAAATTAGAACAAGGGTGAAAAGATAGAATAACTCATTCTATCCGAGACTTATTCCATTAACAAAGTGGCCCTAAGAGAATACCTACCTTAGATTGGATGAAAGAAGAAGAAGAAAAACGGGACAAACGTCGAAGAACTCCCTTTCCTCCTCCAATCATGCCCTCAATTCGCCACCCAATCCTTCCCCAGCGTGGTAAGGGCCTAGAGGAAGATGAGAGGGGCCTATTTATAGGAAAAATCCGGCCCAAAACTCAAGATTCCTTTCCCCAAAAAATTAAACTTCTCCACCTCCAAATTCAATGTTGATGGCCCTAATTGTCAAACTTTTCCACTAATCTAGCTTTAATAGGGTTGGAAAACGTGGGCAAAAGTTAAAATTCATGGTGGGCTATGATGTAGGATGTGAAATTTGAGACAATCTTCTAGAACTTGGACTGATTTAATCACAAAAAATTAGTGTTTAAAATATGCTACGAATTTAACCCTATTTAGCCCATTAACTCCAAATGCAGCCCATTAAGGGTTATCCATTAGCCCAATTTTTAATCATAATTAATTCTAGGGATTTTAATTAGGTCTCCTATAATTTTTTTGAAATTTAAAAATTTTAATTTCAATTTATTTTGTTGCATTCCCCTAGTTGTTTTTGGTATTTGGTTTTAATGATACAAAACGATTGTACTTGTGTGTGTGTTACATTGAGCAACATGTTTTGCATCTTGTTTTGATGAGTTGAAGAATGACTTCAAGGATCTCACCTGGAAGTCACATGAATGCTTGATGATTAAGGAACTCATGCCTTGAATATCTTGGTTTGTAGGATCAAAATCCATGGTTCATGCTCGGAACTCAAAGGAGTGTATCAATGAAGTTCTTCTTCCAAAAGGGAGTTGACCCACTGATTGCATTGTGCCGACTCCTTCTATGTTTCATACATTTCATTAAATTAGTTTTCAAAGTCTTGATTGGGTATTTTCATGTATTTTTCTCATGAGATTTTTAGGCTTGAAATATGCTCAACATATTAAATTAAAATATGACGAATGTGATTTTAATGATGCTTACTCATTATATAGATTAATGGACATTCAGTTTTGGCAATTCTAGTCAATGTGCATCGTGTGCTTCATATGCCAATATGATAATCATGGTTTGGCGGTGATTCAATTCTAGCTTGAACAACATGTTAAATGGTGTATATTCTTTTTGGAAATGGAAGTTTTAATTGCTAGAAATGTCTAATGTGTTTCATGCATTTTTCACATGAGACTTTTAAGGCTTGTCACATGTTCAAAATTGCCATGCATATATTTCTAAGGCCTTATGAGCTAGGTAAGTGTTAATGAACTCCTCATGCAAATCTTGGTATAAATGAGTGAGTGATGTTCTCATAATCCATGATACGTGATTTTTTAATGCTCACATGAACCTTGGTAGAGTTTGGCTAAAGATGCTCATTCAATGTGTACAACTTCATAGCCATTAGCTCTTGTTGTTTAGGAGTAAGACTTGTGTTTTCAAAGGGCTACAATGCATATCATCCATATATACTTAATGAATTTTCATGAGTGTATTTCATAGATATTTAACTTGGGGTGATTGGGTTTAAATTTATATTTTTCATTCAAGATGGTTGATTACATGTGCGAAGGGAATTGACTGATTTCAGACTGAACTGCTGCAGTCTGCACTACAGAGTTCAGTTCGGTCGACCGAACTAGCCAGGCTGGGCTGGTTTTGGGTTGTGAAATTTTGGTCGATCGACTCCTTTCATTGGTCGATCGAATGCGGCGAAAACCCTAAAATGTGGATCCGAAAACCCATTAAACCCTATCCATTTGTGCTCCCTTTTACCCCTTTGCCCTTTGGTTCATGGTAGACCTATTGGGGGTCTTTTAGAGGGTTCTTGAAGGGCTATATTGGTCTTTTGCTTTCTCCTATATATGCATATGTGTGAACTCCAAACTTGCAAGGAGAAACCCTTATGTGCTTATTGTTTCTATCTTGTAGGTGAAGAAAGGGACGAAAGCAAGGAAGAGCTCAAGCCAAGTGGGATTTCATCTACTTCAAGTGATTTCTGATGCTAGTGGAAGAAGGAAAAAGGGAGCGGCTTGAAGAGAGGAGCAAGAGGACATTCACATCAACTACATCTGTCTTCCCACTGACCCGAGCTTCAAAGAACATCGTCTTCCGGCCATTGAAAACAAAGGGGGATCATTTCTATATCTTCTATCTGTTCTTTATGATGTGTTTCATGTTCTGTATTTTGGGTTGAGCATATTTTGAATATTCATCTCAATTCTTCTGAACTAGAGATATTCATGTGTGTGGACCGTTTGCGTACGGTTGTGTTTATTGTGTTGCGGTTGTTGCAGCTCGTGTGTGTGTGTAGATCCGCTGTTGAATCATGTTGAAGACTCCGTCTCCGTGTGTGTGTTGGGACGTGTCCCTGTGTGTGTGTGCCGGCGTCGTCCTGCGTGTGTGTTGGAGCGTTGCTCCGTGTTGGGGATTTATCCCCGAGTGAAGCCTCACCGAGTTTGGTGAGGGGTGGATGTAGGGAGCCCGTCGTGGTCCCGAACCACCTTAAAAATCGGCGTGTCCATGTGGTATGTGTGTTTGTGGGTTTGCATGTTAACGTTGCTTATCTTGATCGTGTGTGAACGGTGAGATTGAGAGAACTAAGTTTACCTTCCTTAGTTTAATTTCTTTAATATCGTTAAACTTGTTAATTCCGCTTAAGAAAGTTTTAATTTGCCATATCGCTTGGGGGACAATTCAACCCCCCTTCATGTCCGCTCGCCTACCCAGGACCAACAATTGGTATCAGAGATACAGCTCTATTTTCTTGAGGTCTCACGACCTATAGAGAGATCCCTCGGCAAGTTTCATTAAGCAACATGTGTAGTTTTACTCTTCCTCCTCGTTATAATGGTTATAACTACACTTCTTAGAGAAATAACATGTGTGCTTATCTTGGTTTTAATGAGCATGAAATCTGGGAAGTTATATGTAATGGTCGACATAAACTTCCATCAAATGAAGCTAAATGGAGTGACAAGCATGTAAAGAAAAATGATATGAATCTTAAGGTTTTGAATTTTATGAGGACTTGTATAGAGTCTAATGTTCTTTCTCAAATCTCTTCTTACAGGTCAGCCAGAGATTTGTGGGATAAACTGGCTATGTAAGAGACAAATATGGAAAATCCCCAAGTCGGTTCATGCTTAATGGCCAATGATGAAGAAAGCAAAGAAAGCTCAGAGGTAGAATCTGATGCGGGACGGTAACCTGGGACTCTAGCTCGCGGACGTCCCTAAGCGAGGGAAATGCAGGATCTGCGCGGTTGAGAAACCGGCATTGAGTCTCTGGTATTAGCTTTTCCGCGTGCTCGGATCGAGTCACGGGACGGGTTCCACTCACTCACTCTCGCACGGGTGATAAAAGTATAATGCGCTACGTTCCTATCACTCTAGCAGTGGCATATGAAAATATACGAGTAAAGCAAATGTCAAAAGAGGAGGGTGGTGAGTGTACCTCCACGCTCCAGGCGTGGGGAAGATGACCCCGGCCAAGAACCGTAACTCTCGGTACAATAATTATCAATAATTTACAGCAGTGAATTTTATTGCCCACTCCACGCAGGGAGGTAAAGAGCTACAATGGGGCCCGAGAATAACGATCTTGGGTTGACGGATAGCGAGCCGGAAGGGCTATCGAGTCGGAGACAGGCTGCTGGTCTGGCTCGGTTCTGACTCGGTATTGTTCCAACTCGGTACAGCAAAGGAACTCAGCAACTGGGACGGCGGCTTCCGGTCGAATCCTTACTACGGCGACTGGCTGGGACACTGTTGGACGACTCCTCTTTGATCCCCGAAGTCGGCGGCGGCTGAATCAACGCTGAAGTAATTTTGCAAGAATTAACTTGCTGCTGCCTTTGCTGGCCTATTCACGGATCAGTTCTGCGCGCCTCCACGAAAAGAATTTTTATGTCTAGATCCGGTGTCAGATCGAGGAAAAATTGGTGCCGTTGGATAGAGAACTCAAAGGTCTACATCATATAATTATTTCAGATCCATCTAGTAGATGGATTAGAAATGACAATGACTGTTCCCAAGGTTTTTTACTGACTCAGATTACATATAGTCAGGATAGAATAGGATCTACCTGAGACTGAATTTTGACTGACCTAAAAATGATGGATTTAGACTTTGAGAAAATTATGGGGGGAAGAGGGGGATGTGAGGAACACGTGTGATTGTTTTGGGAATTTTTGGAGAAGGCTAAGGGGGTGGAAAAAATACGACAACAGGACACTATCCGGCAGATCTGCTGATGGACAGACTGTTAGGGGTGGAACTAAAATTACGGGAAAAATACTAAACGAAAGCGAATTGACACGAAATTTGAACTGGGGTTGGGGGATGGTAAGAGGAACAAACCCTCAAAATTGGAGCTCAAAAAAATCTCCTGATTGGGAGATAAAATTTTAGCTTCAAGCTTTTATCCAGGGGTGGACAGAACTCCGACGAGGCGGTGGTGGTGGTGCGATGGCGGCTCGATGGCGGCGGCGGCGGTGGTGCTGAGTTTGTCACTCGGAGAGGGGGGAATTGAGAGGCTTCACACCTCTGAAATTCGGAGCTGTCACAGCTCCAAGGGGGAGAGAGGAGAGAGGGGGCTGCACCCTTGGCTCATGAGCAAACAAATGGGATTTTCTTCATTAATTTGCTAAGGAATTCACAAAATACATGGGTTATATAGAAATGGAAAAAAGACATATACTACCCTCAGATCTAGGGTTAAGGAGGGATAAAATAGGTATAGGATAATTAATCCCCCATGTGGTTGCTATATTAAAGGGGGGAGCATCTCGGACGTTGCTTGGTCCAAGTTTGAATTTTCTTCCACCTTGTCCCCCCTTGGTCCAAGTCCAATATTGGACTTTGAACTAGCCCCACAGGGGCCCTAAATCCTAGGTGGACCAATGGGAAAGAGGGTGGGGGCCCTACTGGACCTACTGACATTTTACATAGAAACCCAAAGGCCTTTTTACAAAGAAACCCACAGATTTCTAATGACTAACCCTTTGGCTTATAATGCCTTACAATTGCAAACTCAATTAGCCAAGGATATAAATGTAAACAAAAGGACACAAATGCAAAAATAAAATGTTAGTGCCCGGTGTTGATTCCCATCAAAATCCGAAGGTGACGAAATTTCTTTTGAAGAGTTAATGGATCTTTATGAGGAACTGTTAAGTAGATATAAAAATGTCAAATCTGAAAATAAGAAATTGACAAAGAAAATTGAAGATTTTGTGATTACTCCTGCTTCATGTAAAAATGTGCATGCTAACCCTTCTTGTGAGAATTATAAAACTTTGGAGACAAAAATTAAAAATCTAGAAGACCAAAATGAATATCTTGAATCCAAAGTTGAGTTATATTCAGATGAAATTTCTTGTATGAATGAAGACCTTGAAATGGCTAGAAAATCCAATACCTCTATTGCATCTGAAAATGAATGTCATGATTTGCTTGAACAAAACAAATTTTTGTTGTCTAAAATTTTCATGCTTGAGGAAATAGAAAAATGCCTTAAGAACAAGCTAGCTTCCTTATCTGATGATGAGAAAATGTTTGAAAAACTTCTTGATTGATCTTGATAGCAAGAGCATCATGACTAAAAATGAGGAACTTAAAAAGAAAAATAGTGCAATGCTAATTTAGATTTCTTTCCTTGAAGGTAGCTTGAAAAGTTTTGATAAACTTGAAAATGAAAATGCATTGTTAAAATCTGAAAATGAAAACTTGAAACAATTGAACACAACCATGTCTGAAAGACTGCTAACTCTTGACCAAGGTAAGTCTGTGGTTGTTCAAGAATATGAAAATGTGAGTATGTTAAAATAGGAAATAGAAACCTACAAAACCATCAATTCCACATTGAATGAAAAGGTTATTTCCTTTGAAGATGAGATAGCTAGCTATGAAGTGCATATTTCATCTCTTGAATTTGAAATTGTTGACTTGAATGCATCTATGTCCAAAAATGTCAAAGGGAAAGATAATCTAGAAAAAATATTAGGGACCAAGGTGAATTTCCATAAAGAAGGACTTATGTATGAACCCACAAAAAAAAAAGTCTTTGGTCTAAAAATGTAAACATCTTTTGTGCATGCATCATGCTCCTCTAATATTTTAAATGCACCATTTGTTGAGAAATAAAATTCTAAAATTCACTCTCAACCTAGCAACAATAGATTTGATGCTCGCAATAGTCACATGAAACATGCTCATGTTCCAAAATTTTAAAAGTTAAGTTGTTTCTATTGTGGTATATTTGGACATGTCATGGATGAATCTGTTGTCATGAAGAAAGATGAACAATATGCTTTGAAGAGAAAAAGAAATGTTTCTTGCTTCTATTGTCACAAACTAGGCCATGTGATAGAAAATTATTTTGTGAAACAAAATGATAATTTTCATGCTATGAATGCTAAATTCTATTTTCAAACAAAATTCAGTGATAAATATGCTTTTCGTGCTCAAAGTTTTTAAACTAATAAGGAAAAGTTCTATGGAAAAAATCAAGCTCACAATGAAAAATCATTCACTGTGGAAAATATGGGCATGTTATGAAAGAGTGTTGGTTTTGAAAAAATCATGATTCTCATGCTTCTAGAATGAATGCTAGGTTTAATTTTGTTAAATCTAGATCCTTTGAAGATAGAAGATGGAATGTTTTTAAAAACTCTTTTAATCATGGTAAAAGGAAGTCTCTTGCTAGAGTTGTTACTCCTCAATATTTTTATTGTGAAAACTATGGACATGTTATTGAGGATTTCAGGATTATGAAGAATGATGATATGGTGCCATTGAAAAAGAAGAAAACTTTGTTTGGTGCCAGTGTTACTAACCTCCAAGGACCCAAGAAGACTTTGGTGCCAAAATCTGTGAAATGAGTTGATTTTGATATAGGTGTGCCTTGAGGTAAATAAATAATGAAAGGAGTTCCAATAAAATAGAACAAGGCACACTCATTTGGTAAAATCCTGACCTTTTCCCTTTATTATCAAATTTGGTAGTTTTGATGTGTTTACTTATGATATTATGTTATATTTTTTATTTTATATTCTGAACTCTTCACAAGTCATATATGCTTTCATTAAATGAATGTTTGGTATATCAAATGGTGATATGTGAAATGACAGATCAAGTCTATCAGGACGCTATCACTATGTGTGAGGTGATCTTAGGATCAAGGTTCTCCGTCTTGTACCAAAATTCAGAAATTGAATTGTTTACCTTATGAGGAATCATGTATTTTGAATGAAATCAATTTACCTTTGATCTCCATGTGCTTTCAAATTTAATCTGAAAAATTTTCTTGTTTCAACAAGGCAAAAATTTATGAAATTTGGATTTGTTCAATCTCGAATGCAAAAAATATTTTTGAATGGCCATGGTTGAACATTTGGGTTCTAAAGAATATGGTTTTTCATGATGAAATCTAGAAGAAATTGCTCTTGATTCAGTTCTAGATTCAATGGAAAATTCATCTTTTGAATTCATTGGTTTCATGCTTAGTTGAATGTTTTGGAATGCACATAAACTGAAAATCTGCATAAAAAAGATTGCATTGGAATCTTTTGCATATCATTCACATATTCTGCATACTTTCTGAATTTGAGTCTCATGCATACTTTGATGCTTTCGCACATCATTCACTCCCGCATATACTAGCATCTGTAAGTTGCATAGCTTTACTCATGAATGCTTGCATGAATGTTTCATGAATCCTTGCATGTGTGTATTTATTTAACTTATGAAACTATTTCTTGATTGTTCTAAGGTTTCACCTCCTTCCTAAATAACAATGTAGTGATTTCATTCACATGTGAAATATGTCATACACTAAGGGCGATGATTTATTTCCGACCGTGCATAAATTTAGGGGGAGTCATAGCTGTGTCTTGACAAATTTATTTTATACATGCAAAATAAAACTTTACCCCCACACCTTTGCACATAATGAATTTAATGACTTTGATTGATAAGGATTTGAGAAATTCCTTCCAACACTTTAAAGAGAATTTGAATCTCTACATGGACATTAAAGAGTAATCGTGAGGAAAAAACTGTCTACCCCGTAAAATTTAATAAGTGGAATGTCAAACCAAGTAGTCGGGAATCCACATTGAGACAAATGAGAAAACTTGTGCCGAACGGTGAAGTCCATTAAAAGAAATAAAATTGAAGTTGTGCAAAACTACCGAAAGTCGAGAATCTAAAGTGAAAGTGTAGAGAGGAGATTACCTTATAGTGTTCTTTAAAAAATCTGAATATCCATATATTTTGAAGCTCATTGTTCATGCATCATATTTCACATATGAGTTTCTTTATAATGAATGTATACTATGAATTTACCTACATTCATGGTTTATATAGTACTTCTAGTTGTGTATGCAAAACACTTTTAGATATGCTTTATGTCTTGCATCTTGATAATGAATCACATACTTTTTCTCTTAACCCGTGCCTCAGTTAGGGGGAGTTACAATAAGTAATATTTATGTGCATGATGGTTGTGCTTGCATGTTCATGCATTCCTATTTGGTCTAATTCTAAGCATAAATCTTACATTTGAAGGATATAAGTCACAATGTACATAGCTATATATCTTACATACTTAACATTCACATAGTGCATATTCTTTGCATTTAAAAGATGAAGCTCATAGTGTGCATTTTGCATATATTTGACATATTTGGCATGCATATACTACATATTTTGAGATACATCATTTTGAACGCTTCACTTTACACACATCTTCCAACAATTTGGATAACATTTGGTATCATATCTTTGGGCCAACTTTTAGTAACAATTGGTATAAGAATTGGTATCATATGTTCAGGGAAAACATGTTCATATCATTTCTAATAACTCCACTGTTAGTTATCTTTTTATAGATGACAAAAAGGGGGAGAATGGTTTGTGTGCTCTATGATGTGCTCTATGATCAATGACTTATGATTCTGTGCTTAATGAAAGAGAGTAGTTTTGGGGAGAATGTGCTTGATGATTGAATGCCTTATCTTTCATTCTCATAACATTCATTGAAATGATTCATTGAAATGCTTCTACTCTATCTTTTGGAACTCTCGCACACATCATTTTGTCATCATCAAAAAGTGAGAGATTGTTACATCCCCCTAGTTATTTTTGGTATTTGATTTTAATGATAACAAAACGATTGTGCTTGTGTGTGTGTTACATTGAGCAACATGTTTTGCATCTTATTTTGATGAGTTGAAGAATGACTTTAATGTGACACCACCTTGGGATGAAAATCACATGATCAAATGACCCTTGGACCTAGCAAGCAACCAACGCACGAACCGGTGACTTTACTTGGGCGGACTCACCCGCTAAGCGCACTCTTGTGCCCGTAGGCAAACCGGTGATAGTGATGAGGGTCCGGGATGGGCCCTTGCTGCTCCTGGGGTTGGCTAGCTTTGGATTGGACCTCTCAAGGGTCCTAGGATGCCCACTCTCGTAGGCGGCCAGCACACCGAGGGCGTTGGTGTTAATGGCACTCTCGCAACTCACCCGCGGTAGTCACTCAATCATAAGCAAATTCGGGTTCGGGCGCTCTACTTACCACCGACGACACTAAGATGCGATACTAATTAAGAAAAGGAATTTAAGCAAAGAGGAGTGTGCAGTGGCTCACCTGATCGGTGTGAAGACACCGATCCCGACCGGAGACGAGAGCGAGCGAGGAAGCGTGGGCTTACCCGCACGCCGCGCCGGAGAAGCTTCAACCTAAAAATTTAAATGACATGCACTACACCCCATGCAAGGGGGGGGGATCTTGGGAAAGGGAAACCAAAGAATACACCCAATTACTACCTCCACACAGGGAGGGGCCTTCAGCTGGCCAAGCGGGGAGGGGAGAAAGCGATGAAAACACAAGAGAAGAAGCCGATGCCGAATCTGTCCAGTTCTGTGAGTGCTGACAGGGGACTGAATGAATTGTCTGCTGCAACTGCTACCGAATTTTTTTGGGGACGAAACCACCTGGAAAATCTTTGTAGGCGGCCGGGGAAGTCGTCTAAATTTTGTTAATTTCTTCTGTCGCCGATGCTGGTCTGGGTGGAGGCTCGAACAAGGAGGCAGAGTCTCGGGCTGGCAACTCCTGGTTTCCAACAGCAGGTTGCAGAGGATGCCTCGATAGCTCCCGAATTCGGAATCAAGCACCGTCGGAGTCGTTGGAACCGTGGATGAGTCCTCTTTGTAGACACATTGACGGGGAAGCCAAACAATGCTGAAGGAGACCAGGGGACTCTAAACAATGATGACAGGTCGGTGCAAACTGTGGGTAGTAGACCCGCGTAGCTGAGGGAGAAAGTTGATAACTCTGGATCACAAATGCCGATCGAAGTTCTGCTTCTTGATTCTAAAAGTAGACAAAGGGAGGAAGAACTTTTCAGAAGAGCTCTTGAATGGATTCTTCCAAGGTTCGTCGTGGTGAAGCTTCTACTCCGGTTCTGATACTCAGCAGGGGCAGCTCTGCGCAGTTGTGGGAGAACGGAGCTCCCGGGCAGCACACAGCTCGGATGAAGATGAAACCACTTCCGTTGCGAAGAAGACAGGAAGATGCTTCCGTGGATAGCTCTTGGATCTTCAAACTCGCTGGGATGTGATCGGAGTCGCTGCTGCAATTTGCTGGTCTTCTGCAGGTCTTCAACTGCGAACTAGGGCTGAGAGGTGATGGAGAAGAGCAAGGAAGATTGGTGGAGATGAGAGAGAGGGGGGGGCGACCCTAACCAAAGGGGGAGAGGCTTGGGCGACCTAGGGCTGTGGAGGGAAGGAGAAACTTGAATTCAAATGGCCTAGGGAGGTGGAGTGGTGCTTGGGGTAGTGGGAAGAGTGCTTGGGAAAGTGGGAGGGGTAGTTGGGGGTTGGGAGGTGAGGTGAGGATTGGTGGAGGGGGTATTGGGAAGGGGTGGGGTATTGATGAGGGTTGTGGGGAAGGGAAGAGACTTTATTGGGTTAGGTGGGGAGTGGAGGTGGTTGGGAAGGGAGGAGAGAGAGGAGGGGGGCGAATTCCCTTTGGAGGGAGAGAGAGAGAAGAGAGAGGGGGGGAAAAGAGAGGGCTTCTCACCCAATAATGGTTTCTCACCAAAAGGAAAATAGGGACACTAGAAAACTCAAATTTTATTGATTGATTGACTCCTTAATTGATTACAAATGGGGGAAATGGGGTCCTATATATAGGCAACCCACATTTTCACAAAAGACCCTGACATTTAACACACTAACAAATAACCGAAGGAAGGGGGGGCGCCCATGGGCCTAGCCCAAAGAAATAGGCCCAATAGCAAACTCATTAGCCTAATGAGACTCAAACTTAGGGAAATGACTCATTAACCTAGGTACAAGACTCAAATAAAAGGAAAATTACATGATTATGACTCAAAGAAAATATGAAAATTACATGACTCGACTTAGAGGAATATGACGGACACAATGGAGCTATGCTAGCAAGCAATCGAAGTTGTAAAAAATATGAAGGGCGAGAGATGCCGCCATCATACCCCCGGGGTGCGAAGAACTCGACTCCGCCGAGTATGAGTCCGCCGGGGGAGAGGTCCTCCAACGCAACTCCGAGCAAGCTACAACCTCCAAACTCAACCTCGTGTTCGCAACCAGGGGACGACGCTTCAACTTCTCAAGGTGGCTTGGACACACCCTCTTGCCGATGATAGTACCTTGGTTGCCCAGTATTGCCTCCGTGTGCACACGTCGGACTCTCAAGCTGTTATGTGGAAGCTCTCCGAGGGTGTCGCTCACAAAGATGGGGGTAGGCTCAAGGTGCTCACTAGGATCTACCGTTGTGCCCTTAGAGGGTGCTAGATCCGTCACATGAAAAGTGAGGTATATCCCAAAATCCCATGAGTAAATCCAACCCGTAAGCCAGGTTGCCAAAGCCACTTGGAACATGGAAGGTCCAAGTCCTCGTGCCCTCGATTTGGAGGTGGCCCTAAGGTAGAGCCATTCCAAAGCCACCATCGTGAGGTTGCCTTCTTGGAATTCAAAGTGCCACTCGTGAGTTTTTGCCCGCTCATTACGATCCTCACCGCCCATTGCTAGATGCTTGCTTGAATGAGTATGCCTTGAGCTATGGTGCGGTGTGGGTGGGAAGTGTGTGGTATGCAAAGGGGGACCGGGGCAACCAAAAGTAGACCTGTCATGTAATGACGTAATGTAGATTTCGGTCAACCTAGGTGGGCCGGGGCACCCGTAGGTGGCCCTATCATGCAAAGTGGTGGTAAATATCGGGGGACCCGGACATCCGTAGATGCCTTTGACATGTGTATGACCAATGTGAAGTGAGGGAGGGCCGGGGCATCCATAGGAGTCCCTTTCATGTGTGGGTGTGATGAGTGCCGGGGGACCCGGACATCCGTGAATGCTCTTAACATGTTTAAGACTTATGATGAATGACGGTGGCCCATTACATCCGAATATGGACCACTCATGCTTTCCACTTGACATGTGGGTGATATGAATGAATGGACCCAACATAGTGTTCATGCCAAGTGGTGTGGTAAGCCTAGACACATGCATATTTTTCCTAAAGGTGACTTTCATGTGTATAGGTGTAGGACAACCCTTTAACTACCATTGGAAAGGATCGAATGGATCTAAGAAGGTGGTCATCATGGGGTGGGGCACAACCTTATTACCTAGGGGTATGTGGCCCAAGGTCATGGTTTCCAAGGTATAACCCGGGTCTAGGATGGGGTGAATTAGGTCTAACATGGTGGGTTGGGATAGGGAATGGTGGGTGGTGGATAAGGTGGTTGGGTCATATGGGGAACTAGACTTCCATAGGAAGGGATCAAAGGGGTCGTGGAAAGGTCTTCCTAGAGGGAGGCACTCTATGTCTTCAAGGTTCCCAAATTGTGAGTCATCCTCCTCCAAGGTAATTGGGCCAAATTTTCTAGTGGGTTGGCCGATCAAAGTATTTGGGATCTCAATGGTAGGGGAGTGGATCGAGATGGGTTCTTCTACCATAGGGAGAAGAAAAAGGAGGTCGCTAGTGTAGCAACCAATGGTATAGACCGAGGTGATTGACCCGATGCATGGGTGTAGGAGGCCAAGGCTCCTAGGTTGTTTGGCCATAGGGGTCAACATGCTAGTGAACTCAATTTGCTATGCTAAGCCTCTAAGAAAATCCTCTAAGGTCTCTACTTGATAAGATGCTTGGATTGTGGTGTGATAAGAGGAGATGGGCACTATGGGATAGTTTTCCTTCATGGGTGAGAAATCGTGGGCCGTGATCTCTCTTATTGGGCTCTCCTTTAGCCAACTAACAAGGGGTTCCCCTAAGATGGGATTGACTCCAATTAAAGATGGTGAAGTAAGGTGAAGACCGTCATATGTTGTTTCTTCTTCAACTTGGACTTGGGTTTCCTCCAAGGTGGAGAGTGGGTTTGGAGTGTTCACTACTATGGGGTGGGGTATGGGTTCTTCTTCCAAGGAGGTGAGAGGGGCTTTTGAGGGTGTGGTGATGATTGGGGCATAGTGTATCCGGGGTGGTAGGTAGTGGGAAACTTGGGTTAGGATAGGTAAGGGTAGTAGTGGAGGCTTTGGTGGGAGTTGGATTGGGGTAGGGAGAGGAAGATGGGTGGGTTGAAGGGGTTTGGGTTGATTGGTTTTGGGAGGAGTGTCCCCTTTTGGGGGTGATGGAAAGGTAGTGGTGGGGGTTACCACGGGCCTAGGTGGAGAGTTGGCCATGGGGCCCAATTGGGTATGGGGACCTATGGTTGTGGTGTGGACTTGGAGGTCGGGTGTAAATGTAGTGGTTGGGGTAGGAGAGATGGGAAGTGGTGGGGAATGGGTGATTGGGGTCTTGGATTGACCGGGTGGGGATGATGGAGTTGAAGTGCTCCTTGGACTTTGGTGATTTGAGTAGGAGGGAGAGGGTTGAAGGGTGTAGGTTTTTCTAAGCTCGGTCTTCATCTCATCCCAAGTGCTAATTGGGGCCTCCCTACGGATCTTTCTCAAACCTTCCACAACTAACCAATGAGTTTTAGCTTGTTTGGAGAGGTGTGCCTTGGCTAGCCTCATTCTTCTTCCTTCATTCAAGGGACAACTTTTAAAGAATTGGTCTATGGAAATCTCCCAATCTAGGTAAAGGCTTGGGCTGTTGGATCCATCAAAGGCGGGGGTTTTGATTTTCAAGTGTTCTAAAAATATGGTTTCTAGATTTCCCCAAAGGTCACTCTCATTCACTCTTGGTGCACGGCTATTTCCTTCAAGTCGGTCGAGTCGAGACATGATATCTTCAAGCCGATGAAGGACATTAGGTAGGGCTTCCATGATTGAGGTGTTGCTACCCACTTTGTTCGCAATGGAACTTCTATGAGGATTTGGGCTTCTTGGGAAAGTTGATGGGGATGGATATGACGGGTATAAAGTGGCCATTCTAGTGGACATGGGAGATGCAACCGAGGACTCTAAATATATAAACATGCCCTAGGACCAACTTGTGGAGAGACAAGTTGTGAACTTGCTCTGATACCACTTGATGTGACACCACCTTGGGGTGAAAATCACATGATCAAATGACCCTTGGACCTAGCAAGCAACCAATGCACGAACCGGTGACTTTACTCGGGCGGACTCACCCGCTAAGCGCACTCTTGTGCCCGTAGGCAAACCGGTGATAGTGGTGAGGGTCCGGGATGGGCCCTTGCTGCTCCGGGGGTTGGCTAGCTTTGGATTGGACCTCTAAAGGGTCCTAGGATGCCCACTCTTGTAGGCGGCCAGCACACCGAGGGCGTGGGTGTTAATGGCTCTCTCGTAACTCACCCGCGGTAGTCACTCAATCATAAGCAAATTCGGGTTCGGGCGCTCTACTTACCACCGACGACACTAAGATGCGATACTAATTAAGAAAAGGAATTTAAGCAAAGAGGAGTGTGTAGTGGCTCACCTGATCGGTGTGAAGACACCGATCCCGACCGGAGACGAGAGCGAGCGAGGAAGCGTGGGCTTACCCGCACGCCGCGCCGGAGAAGCTTCAACCTGAAAATTTAAATGACATGCACTACACCCCATGCAAGGGGGGGGGATCTTGGGGAAGGGAAACCAAAGAATACACCCAATTACTACCTCCACACAGGGAGGGGCCTTCAGCCGGCCAAGCGGGGAGGGGAGAAAGCGATGAAAACACAAGAGAAGAAGCCGATGCCGAATCTGTCCAGTTCTGTGAGTGCTGATAGGGGACTGAAGAATTGACTGCTGCAACTGTTACCGAATTTTTTTGGGGACGAAAGCACCTGGAAAATCTTCTTAGGCGGCCGGGTAAGTCGTCCAAATTTTGTTAATTTCTTCTGTCGCCGATGCTGGTCTGGGTGGAGGCCCGAACAGGGAGGCAGAGTCTCGGGCTGGCAGCTCCTGGTTTCCAACAGTATGTTGCAGAGGATGCCTCGACAGCTCCCGAACTCGGAATCAAGCACCGTCAGAGTCGTTGGAACCGTGGATGAGTCCTCTTCGCAGAAACACTAACAAGGAATCCAAACAATGCCGGAGGAGACCAGGGGACTCTGAACAATGATGACAGGTCGGTGCAGACTGTGGGTAGCAGACCCGCGTAGCTGAGGGAGAAAATTGATAACTTTGGATCCCAAATGCCAATCGAAGTTCCGCTTCTTGATTCTGAAAGTAGACAGGGCGAGGAAGAACTTTGCGGAAGAGCTCCTGAACTGATTCTTCCAAGGTTCATCGTGGTGAAGCTTCTACTCTGATTCTGGTACTCAGCAGGGGCAGCTCTACACAGTTATGGGAGAACGGAGCTCCCGGGCAGCACACAGCTCGGATGAAGATGAAAATACTTCCGTTGCGAAGAAGACAGGAAGATGCTTTCGTGGATAGATCTTGGGTCTTCAAACTCGTTGGGATGTGGTCGGAGTCGCTGCTTCAAGTTGCTGGTATTCTGCAGGTCTTCAACTGCGAACTAGGGCTGAGAGGTGATGGAGAGGAGCAAGGAAGAATGGTGGAGATGAGAGAGAGGGGGGGGCGACCCTAACCAAAGGGGGAGGGGCTTGGGCGACCTAGGGCTGTAGAGGGAAGGAGAAACTTGAATTCAAATGGCCTAGGGAGGTGGAGTGGTGCTTGGGGTAGTGGGAAGGGTGCTTGGGAAAGTGGGAGGGGTAGTTGGGGGTTGGGGGTTGGGAGGTGAGGTGAGGATTGGTGGAGGGGGTATTGGGAAGGGGTGGGTTATTGATGAGGGTTGTGGGGAAGGGAAGAGACTTTATTGGGTTTTATTGGGTTAGGTGGGGAGTGGAGGTGGTTGGGAAGGGAGGAGAGAGAGGAGGGGGGCGAATTCCCCTTGGAGGGAGAGAGAGAGAAGAGAGAGGGGGGGAAAAAGAGAGGGCTTCTCACCCAATAATGGTTTCTCACCAAAAGGAAAATGGGGACACTAGAAAACTCAAATTTCATTGATTGATTGACTCCTTGATTGATTACAAATGGGGGAAATGGGGTCCTATATATAGGCAACCCACATTTTCACAAAAGACCCTGACATTTAACACACTAACAAATAACCGAAGGAAGGGGGGGCGCCCATGGGCCTAGCCCAAAGAAATAGGCCCAATAGCAAACTCATTAGCCTAATGAGACTCAAACTTAGGGAAATGACTCATTAACCTAGGTACAAGACTCAAATAAAAGGAAAATTACATGATTATGACACAAAGAAAATATGAAAATTACATGACTCGACTTAGAGGAATATGACGGACACAATGGAGCTATGCTAGCAAGCAATCGAAGTTGTAAAAAATATGAAGGGTGAGAGATGCCGCCATCAGACTTCAAGGATCTCACCTGGAAGTCATATGAATGCTTGATGATTAAGGAACTCATGCATTGGAAATCTTGATTTGTAGGATCAAAATCCATGGTTCATGCTTGGAACTGAAAGGAGTGCATCAATGAAGTTCTTCTTCCAAAAGGGAGTTGACTCACTCATTGCATTATGTCGACTCCTTCTATGTTTTATACATTTCATCAAATTGGTTTTCAAAGCCTTGATTGGGTATTTTCATGCATTTTTCTCATGAGATTTTTAGGCTTGAAATATGATCAACCCATTAAATTAAAATTTGACGAATGTGATTTTAATGATGCTTACTATTATATAGATTAATGGACATTCAGTTTTGGCAATTCTAGTCAATGTGCATCGTGTGCTTCATATGCCAATATGATAATCATGGTTTGGCGGTGATTCAATTCTAGCTTGAACAACATGTTAAATGGTTTATTCTCTTTTTGCAAATGGAAGTTTTAATAGCTAGAAATGTCTAATGTGTTTCATGTATTTTTCACATGAGACTTTTAAGGCTTGTCACATGTTCAAGATTGTCATGCATATATTTCTGAGGCCTTATGAGCTAGGTAAGTGTTAATGAACTCCTCATGCAAATCTTGGTATAAATGAGTGAGTGATGTTCTCATAATCCATGATACGTGATTTTTCAATGCTCACATGAACCTTGGTAGAGTTTGGCTAAAGATGCTCATTCATTGTGTACAACTTCATAGCCATTAGCTCTTGTTGTTTAGGAGTAAGACTTGTGTTTTCAAAGGGCAACAATGCATATCATCCATATGTACTCAATGTGTTTTCATGAGTGTATTTCATAGATATTTAACTTGGGGTGATTGGGTTTAAATTTATATTTTTCATTCAGGATGGTTGATTACATGTGCGAAGGGAATTGACTGATTTCAGACTGAACTGCTATAGTCTGCACTGTAGAGTTCAGTTCGGTCGACCGAATTAGCCAGGCTGGGCTGATTTTGGGTCTGTGAAATTTTGGTCGATCGACCCCTTTCATTGGTCGACCGAATGCGGCGAAAACCCTAAAACGTAGATTCGAAAACCCATTAAACCCTATCCATTTGTGCTCCCCTTTTACCCCTTTGCCCGTGGGTTCATGGTAGACCTATTGGGGGTCTTTTGGAGGGCTGTAGAAAGGCTATATTGGTCTTTTACTTTCTCCTATATATGCATATGTGTGAACTCCAAATTTGCAAGGAGAAACCCTTATGTGCTTATTGTTTCTATCTTGTAGGTGAAGAAAGGGACAAAAGCAAGGAAGAGCTCAAGCCAAGGAGGATTTCATATGCTTTAAGTGATTTCTGAAGCTAGTGGAAGAAAGAAAAATGGAGCGGCTTGAAGAGAGGAGCAAGAGGACGTTCACATCAACTACATCCGTCTTCCTTCTGACCTGAGCTTCAAAGAACATCATCTTCTGGCCATTGAAAATAAAGGGGGATCATTTCTATATCTTCTATCTGTTCTTTGTGATGTGTTTCATGTTCTGTATTTTGGGTTGAGAATATTTTGGATATTCGTCTCGATTCTTCTGAACTAGAGATATTCGTGTGTATGGACCGTCTGCGTACGGTTGTGTTTATTGCGCTACGGTTATTGCAGCTCGTGTGTGTGTGTAGATCCGTTGTCGGATCATGTTGGAGACTCCGTCTTCGTGTGTATGTTGGGGAGTGTCCCCGTGTGTATGTACAAGCATCGTCCTGCGTGTGTGTTGGAGCGTTGCTCTGTGTTGAGGATTTATCCCCGAGTGAAGCCTCATCGAGTTTGGTGAGGGGTGGACGTAGGGAGCCCATCGTTGTCTCGAATCACCTTAAAATTACCGTGTCCATGCGGTATTTGTGTTTGTGTGTTTGCATGTTAACGTTGCTTATCTTGATCGTGTGTGAACGGTGAGATTGAGAGAACTAAGTTTACCTTGCTTAGTTTAATTTCTTCAATCTCGTTAAACATGTTAATTCCGCTTAAGAAAGTTTTAATTTACCATATCGCGTGGAGGATAATTCAACCCCCCTTCTTGTCCGCTCGCCTACTCGGGACCAACATATTTCAAGAGAATTCAATTATTAAATATATTTATGCTTCAAAAAATATAATATCATCATTAATTCAAGAAATTCTCATTATTTAAAAATATTAATATTAAATTAAATATCCTCTTATTAAATCAAAATCTTTTAGTTATTTAAAATATTTAATATTAAGGTAATTTTAATTTATTTTAAGAGAATTCAATTATTAAATATATTTATGCTTAAAAATATAATATCATCAATAATTCAAGAAATTCTTATTATTTTTAAATTTTAATATTAAAGTAATTATCTTCTATATTAAATCAAAATCTTTTAGTTATTTGAAATATTTAACATTGAGGAATTATTTTTGAAGAGGTGTAATCTCGCGCTTGTCACGCCCCGAGCCTTTATTACAGTGAAAGACTAACTCAGGGAGCGCGAACAGCCGGCATGGTAAGCCTCTTGATGCGGGACGGACACGGGAGACGACACTATTAGGTGCCACCCTCGGACTCTAGATGAAGACGCGACCAGCAGCACACATCAGGGAGACACTAAGCCCGACACTACGAGCTCCTAGTGGAAAAACGTCGCTAACAGAAGTGGAAGCTCACTCGTCGTCCCAAGCGAGGGAAAGCGCGGACCGTGCGCGGTTAAGGAACCGGCGGAGGTCAAGGGTAGTTCGACTCAACTTCCGGACTCGGATCGAGTCACGGGATAGGTCACACTCACTCTCACAGCAATGACATGGACACACGGGCTAGTACCTACGCTCTCGACAGCAGCCTAAGACCGTATACTAGCTAAGCAATGTAATGCCAAGAGGTTCGGACCATTACCTCCACGCACCCGGCGTGGCGAAGACAACCCCGGCCGAATCACGGACTCCTGGTTAAACAATATCACAGCAATACAAAGATTTGACCCACTCCACACAGGGAGGTAAAAGGTCACATGTGGAGCCCGGGAATCACGCAACTCGGGTTGACGGGCAGCATCTTGATGTCGCCCGGCGGTGCCGAACTCCGCGTTTTCGTGCTTTCCGAACGGCGGGTTCTGCGGGCCCGCAGGGCCCACGGATGGCGCTGTCCTCCGGATCTGCGGAGGTGGGACCCACTATGATGGGGACCCCTGGTGGCGCGCCTCCACGGACGGCGGTCGACCGGGAACACCGATCGGGGGTCGATCGGTCCCGATTCCCAAGCTTTGAAGTTGCTGCCCACGGGTTTTTAGTTGCTATTTTCAGGCGCGCGCTCCGGCGAAAACGGCCACTGCGATCAATCCTGATGTCGGATCGGGACGCATGAGCTATCGTTGGAAAGCTCTCTTTAAATGCTTCAATCTAGACCCAGAGAGATCTGCTGTATCTGTCCGGATCAGAACTTTAGTGAATTTACAAGCCCCTATTGTACAGTAACCGAAATCTTAGATCTGCAGGGCACTTGTCTGAGAACCACCATTGACCGCCTAGTAACCCTCCGATTCAGCTCTTGAGCTCTTCTTCAAAGTTGTAGGGTATCAAACCACGGAACGGGGACTATTTTTGGAATTTGATTTGGAGGTGGTGGTGATTTACTATGATTTTTGTGGTGGCTGGTGGTCGGATCTGGGAATAGGGGGACAAAACTGTAGCTGGGATAGAGAATGATTTTTAGAAAATATGAGATGGACGAACCAAACATTGAGAAAAATGGTGGATGAAGGGGTGGATGGGTGGAACCTCCAGTAAAATTGGGCGAACTAGCAGAAATCAAAAAGTGGATCTAAGGTATGAAACTCAGGGCGGGGATGAATCTGGATAGAACTCTGGCAGAACTGAAATGGAAGAGTGGACGAAAATCAAAAAATATGAAACGAGATCTGAATGGCAAACCAAAATTTATGGGATGTCCTTCACACCTCTGGAACATCCACTAAAATTTCCAAATCTATCTGAGCTCGTGGCTGAGACAAGAAATTCGTGGAAGCTTCTGTGGTACTGCACAGGCAGAACTCGGTTGATGGCGGTGGCGGTGCGGTGGCGGCTCGTGGCGGCGGCGGCGGCGACCGGAACTGATAGGGTGGAGTCTCACCACCAGAGGGAAGCCTTCACAGCTTCAAGAGGAAGAGGGAGAGGAGGAGGGGGCGCACCAAGGCTGGAGCTTCAAGCTTTTTTACAATTCTTATGGCATTAATTCATGAAAATAGGAAAATACAAGCATATATAGGTCACCCTTCTAATCCATCCTCCACCGTTGGATGCAGGGGTTAGGGATGGATGGCTAGGATGACGTTTGATCAAAACACAGTAAAAATAATAAACAAATGGGGAGGGGGGCGCACCTTGACCAAGGGGGGAACATGGTAGGTGGGTTTGGTTGGAATTGTTGACCATTTTGGTCCCTTGTCCCCCATGTGGACAATTGACTAGTCAAGGCTTCTAGATGTCCACCTTGGATGTTGACCAACCCCACAAGGCTGATATGGACCAATGGGAGGGGTCCTGGGGGTCCCATGGGGTCCAGGGGTCCCATTTTACAAATAAGCCCCTCGTACACTCATAATTGCAAACCGTATAAAATGAAATAAACACGCCTTACACACAAATAAAGTCTAATTAAATATGAAAAATGGGGAGGCTCAAGGCGGCGTCTCCAGGCTGTCTCTGAGCCAGATGGATGCTGAGGTGGCTCGAGTCGTGCTCCGTGTGCGGTACCGGTGGCTCGGCGTGTCGCGCCGCTCAACTGCTCGGGTGTCCGCACCAATTCTCCCCGGGTGGGAGAAACTCGACCCTGTCGAGTAAGGGTCTGCATCGCTCCTGTATCGCTCCAGAAGGTCCGGATCGATCCGCTGCAACTCGCCATGTGTGATCCATGTGTCCTCAGTAGCGGGCCGTCCTCTCCATCGCACTAGGTAGCGCGGGTAAGATCCACTCCTGGTAACTGTCACTTGCTCGTCCAGTATACGATCTATATGCTCACGCTGCCGTGAAAAAGGGGCTGGAGGTGGAAGTGGACACTCAGGTGTGGGATCACTCTCAAGGGGAGGAGATGGCTCAAAAGGCTCACTAGGGATCACCGCTGGGTCCCTATATGCAACAAGATCCGATACATTGAAGGTAGAGCTTATACCATATTCCTCGGGCAAGTCCACAACGTACGCATTGGATCCAACGCGTTTCAACACTCTGAATGGACCGGCTCCGCGAGCTTGCAACTTCTTAACGGTTCCAGAGGGAAACCGTCCAGGTCTTACCCTGATCATGACATATTCGCCCTCTTGGAACTCTCGGTGGTGTCTAAGGGCACCGGCTAACTCCTTGTACCGTGCATTGCTGGCCTCACTCATGCAGACTCCTAACATGCCTAACAAAAAGAAAAACACACAGATGCACACACGACCCTACACAAACCTAATGCTAGTCCGACACAATCATATGCAAGGTGGTCCAGGACATCCGAATGTGTGCCATGCATGCATTTGACATAACCGGAGGTTAATGGCATGGTGGATTCCTAGACATCCTACGATGCACCAATCATGAACATTGGGTTTGGATGTGGGAAGTCCGGGAGGTTTGGGTGGTTTAGGTGGGCCGGGGAAACCAAAATCTTCATTACCCCCAAATGACGGTTCAGACCTATTGCCATGTAAAGGTTGCCAGGCCCGAGTAGGAGGGGTGTGATAGTGGACTTCCTTAAAGAGGTGGAATGGAGGTTGTGGGCCAAAGGGCCCCTGAAGAAAGGGATCGAAGGGATCAAAGAATGTGTGACCCCTCGATATGGATTCCCTCATTTCAAGGTCCCATGTGTGGAATTCTAGAAGGTGTTGATGGTCACCTTCATCCGTGAAGGGAGATGAGACGGTGGGGGTATGATGGTGGACTCTCTCAAAAAGGTGGAGTAAATATGGTGGGTCACGGGGTCCACAAGAGAATGGGTCGAAGGGATCATAGAAGGTATGACCCCTCAGACTAGGCTTCCATAATTCACTGTCCCACATTTGGAAATCTTGGAGGTGTAAATGATCACCTTCATTCATTGTGAGAGGTGGGACGGCAGTCATAGGTAGAAAGTAAGATTCCTCCCTTGGGCAAATGGGAATGAAATCGGGCTCGGCCGGCATAGGGAGGAGTAGAAGAACCTCCGTGGTAACATGACCCACGGTGTACACGGAGGTGATGGACCCTAAAGCGGGATGAGTGAAACTACGACCTGTGGGTCGGTCGAAGCCTGGAGCCAACAAGTGCGTAAATGTCCACTGCCGGTCTAACCCTTTAAGAAGGTCATCCAATGTATCCACATAGTGACTAGACCGGAAAGTGGTGTGAAATGAATTGATTGGCACCAGAGGTAGGATAGGGTCCATAGATGGGAGGGGAGATGGGGTCAGGCCATTCTTAAGCCAGCTAAGGAGTGGCTCGGCTATAAGTAGCTTTCCCGTTAGAAACACGGGTAGCTGTGGCTGGGGTGGCTCCGAATAAAGATCGGAGAGTGAGGTTTCTCCAACCCCTTTATCCCCTAGGGCTAGAGATGTCCGAGTGGGACACTGTCCGGCAAAGTGGCCAAACCCCTGGCAGCGATAACACTGTTATCGTGATCCTCTACGCTCCTTGATAAGTGGACCCTTACCCTTATCCTCTTGACGGACAGGGGGTGTAGGCAATGGAGCTCTCATGGGTGGGGGAAGAGGATCCACCAAGATGGGGAGAGGACCTCGGGATGGCACTCTAGATGACACTGGATTGGGACTACCGGTTGCTACCTCCTTAGGGTCATGCTTGGTTCTATCTCGGCTAGGAGGTAGGCAAGGGGGAAGCAGGGACTCAATATAATCACACTTCCTATCCACCTTATCCAAAATGATTTGGAAGAGTTCGGCAATGGTGGGGTTTGGAGTAGGAGCGATGTGATGGACTCCCTCATATGAAGTCGGCTTAGTCATGGACCTAGGCTCTTCTACATGCGCGGCGCGTTGCCTCCGATTATGGCCCACTTGGGTGGAGGTGATTGGGTGGGGTTGGTTGGAGGTGACCGGGCCGGGTAGGTAGGCCTTCCTAAGTTCGTCCTTCATCTCATGCCACGACTCAATGGGCCTTTGCCTCCTAACCTCTCTCATGCGCTCAATGCTATCCCATTTCCAGGCGGCTTTGTTGACAAGCCTCTCTCGGGCAAAACTAACTTGCATGGCATCGGACATGGTGTAACATTCAAGATATTTGTCCATGGCGGCCTCCCAATTGAGGTAGTCGCCCGGATCATCAGAGCCATAAAAATCAGAGGCTTCGGGCCTACGAAAGGGGAGAGGATGGTTGCCAAGCCCATGAGTAGACCAACGGCCATATGGCCCGGGTGATTGGGAATCCATGGGAAATTGGGGGGAACTACATGTTGAACATGCCGACTCTTGGACAAGACCGACTGACTCTTATTGGACTTCACATGAACTAGGAGACACAAACTGATGCAAACACTCACAAAAGGATGCACTTAGACCTAACCAATATCCGGTACGTGGCGGAGATAAGCGACCCGAAGATCACTCGCGCAAGTACGCTACCTTCCCGATAGGCATAACCTAATTAATGTTCGGGCAACGCCTTTTAATATACCGGGCTATTGGATGAAATGCAATTTGAAACACTCTCTTTTTTTTGTTGTTTTGAAATGATGATCCTAGACTTGACTTATACTATGCAAGACATATGCAACGACTACCTTAGACTCAACTTGCTCTGATACCAAACTGATGCGGGACGGACACGGGAGACGACACTATTAGGTGCCACCCTCGGACTCTAGATGAAGACGTGACCAGCAGCACACACCAGGGAGACACTAAGCTCGACACTACGAGCTCCTAGTGGTAAAACGTCGCTAACAGAAGTGGAAGCTCACTCGTCGTCCCAAGCGAGGGAAAGCGCGGACCGTGCGCGGTTAAGGAACCGGCGGAGGTCAAGGGTAGTCCGACTCAACTTCCGGACTCGGATCGAGTCACGGGACGGGTCACACTCACTCTCACAGCAATGACATGGACACACGGGCTAGTACCTACGCTCTCGGCAGTAGCCTAAGACCGTATACTAGCTAAGCAATGTAATGCCAAGAGGTTCAGACCATTACCTCCACGCACCCGGCGTGGCGAAGACAACCCCGGCCGAATCATGGACTCCCAGTTAAACAATATCACAGCAATACAAAGATTTGACCCACTCCACGCAGGGAGGTGAAAGGTCACATGTGGAGCCCGGGAATCACGTAACTCGGGTTGACGGGCAGCATCTTGATGTCGCCCAGCGGTGCCGAACTCTGCGTTTTCGTGCTTTCCGAACGGCGGGTTCTGCGGGCCCGCGGGGCCCACGGATGGCGCTGTCCTCCGGATCTGCGGGGGTGGGACCCACTATGATGGGGACCCCTGGTGGCGCGCCTCCACGGACGGCGGTCGGCCGGGAACACCTATCGGGGGTCGATCGGTCCCGATTCCCAAGCTTTGAAGTTGCTGCCCACGGATTTTTAGTTGCTATTTTCAGGCGCGCGCTCCGGCGAAAACGGCCGCTGCGATCAATCCTAACGTCGGATCGGGACGCATGAGCTATCGTTGGAAAGCTCTCTTCAAATGCTTCAATCTAGACCCAGAGAGATCTGCTGTATCTGGTCAGATCAGAACTTTAGTGAATTTACAAGCCCCTGTTGTATAGTAACCGAAATCTCAGATCTGCAGGGCACTTGTCTGAGAACCACCGTTGACCGCCTAGTAAACCTCCGATTCAGCTCTTGAGCTCTTCTTCAAAGTTGTAGGGTATCAAACCACGGAATGGGGACTATTTTCAAATTTGATTTGGAGGTGTTGACGCCTGGAAAATGAGCAATGGCGAAGACAAGAAATTGAAAAGAAGATCAGACCAACAGTGAAAGATCAATGATGAAGCTCATCAACCACCCATCCGGCCAGGCTAATGTCCAGTGTCATCGTCTAGCAGACGACGGCACCGATGAAATAGCAGTCACCTGACAGATGAGACCTCCTACCATATTTTAACAAGAGCTGTATTGCTGCCCTATCCAAGAATCTACAGATGACATGTCAGAATGGGTCAGATGTTGACTTATTGGCAGATGAGGCGGGAGCAAAGACAAAGATGAAGCCAAAGCCAGCAAATGAAGACTGTGAAGACTTCTACAAAGTCAAAATAAAAGAAGAACCGTCTTCATGTACTGCGTGCCCTGCTGAAGCCTTCCCGGGTTAAAGATGACATCTGGTCTTGACATCATTCAGATGACAATGCTGATGAAACCATATCCGATTTTGTCGTCATTCAGATGGCAATACTGATGAAATCCCAGCCTGCTGACTGATGAAATCTTAAGATGATCTCAGCAAGGTTATGTCACCAATACAGGGCCTTCTCTGGTTCTGATGAATATCAATTTAAGGGATTAAAAGAGGCCAAGGCACGTGCGAAGCTTAAAAGCCCTAAATGGGCCAGCCAAATGGGCTTCCGAGTGTGGCACCGAGAACCTCAACAGGAGGCCACTTGGCGCGCTGGGAGCTATTGCGAACGAATGAGGCACGCCGATTACCATCTGCCAAGATGCAAGAAGAGGAGGAGTCTATATAAACCCATTCCTTCGAAGACATCAGAAGAGGGCGGACAGACAGAAAAGAAGAAAACAAAGAGACGAAGAAAAAAGAGTGAACAGATAGCCAGAAAGAAAAAGAGATAGGAAAAGAGAGGGAGAGAGTCTCCGCCGAAAGAAGAAGCAGAAGAAAGGAAGGAAGAAAGGCTCCAGGTGGGCTGATAGGGGGAGGGAGAGGAGTCAATGCTCCACCCTCCCCCCCCATGTTCGATGTTTCTTTTTTTTTTTTTTACTGATTCTCCGTATGGGATAGTCGAAGTCTTGATGTTTAGATTATTCATACGATTCTCTCCCTTTTCCTCCCCTGTATGTTTCTTGGCTTCAGTTCTGTAGTCGATGTAAGTGATGGTGAGATGAAATAAATGCAGTTGCCGTGATGGATTTTAGGCAATACGATCTTCCTTTGTCTCCATATGTATGCATACTGTTTGTATGAATGCCCCATGGGCGAAATGACTCGGGCTTCGGAGTCGAGTCTGTTCTTCGAACAGGGATGAAGGTAGAACCCCCACCCTTGTTCAATGGGTTGCTGGGTTCTATTCTCTTCTCTCTTCCCGCTTCAATAGCATGCCCTCCGTATGTATTTGAGTCTGTTCCTCAAGCCCCTTGTGCTGTCCGGGAACCAGAGACATCAATCTCTTGGTTCCCCGGATTGCCGGCTATAAAGGATGCATTTGAACCCGTAGACGAATGCGACCCTGGATGCTCATTCCAATCGTTGAATGACTAGGGTTTGAGGTCCCAGCATCAAGGGGTTCTTTCATCGCCGATTTGCTTCCCAGATGATACTATGCTAGTCTGGGGAATCAGAGACAGCCATCTCTTGACCCCCCCAGACGTCTGGCAGTATACAGATAAAAGCTACTCAGGCCCCGACGATGGTCTCTCCTCCTCCTGATGATCCGGCCTCTCAGCTCCCTTGGCATCCTTCTAGCAGAGGCATTCATGAAACCCCCTCATACACCCCTGATTCGGTCTCAATCTGAGCCATAAAACCCAGAAATCCCAGAAACAGAGCATCGTTATTGAGCCCTGAAACCCTGAGATCCGTCTGCATTCCACCTTCTCGGCGTGCGAGTTTCCCCGCCGAAAACCCCTCAGCCGAGAGGCCTCCCTCTCCTGCTAAACGACAAAAAGCCTATTTCAAACCCTTCCACATGAGCCTCCCGGCACCAAGCTCCCGGCGCCAGGCTCCCGGCGCGCCCAGGAGCGCGCCGGGAAGCCTCGCGCCGAGAGCCCCCCCCCCCCTTCTGCCACTTAGGCCCAGGCCGAGAGCCTCTACTATAGCCCACGCCGAGAAGCTCCCTTCGGCCAGGGAATAGCGCGCCGAGAAGCCCCTCGCGCCGGGAGCTTTCTGCCGTCTTCCCTCTGCGCCGAGAACCTCGCGCCGGGAACCCCTTTGCCTCCTTGCCTTCGTGCCGGGAGCCTCCCTTCCCACTTTGCTGTGCCGAGAGCCTGCTCTGCTGCCCAACTGGCCTCCCCTATATTATGCGGTCCCTAACTGGATTCACATGCAACCCCGCGGGTTCGGCGGACCTTGTCTTTACAAGGGTCTCGTCGACCTCCGAGACGGGGAATAGTGATTGATGATAGAGACATGTACAGTCTCCTTGAGCCTTAGTGCTCCCCCGCTTTTCGGCTTTCATCCCGGCATTCCGTCGATGTCAGCCTATATCATCCCTTGGCAGATGCTATGTCTAGGGGAGGTGCTGCCAAAATTCCCCCAGGATGATGAAAGCCAATATTAAGCTGCCCCCGGGAACCTTTGCGCACTTGAACTGCATTGATAACCTACTCAAATGTTGTTACTGAATCTTAAATCCGATTTTGTTCCGGGGGCTCTGCCCCCGGAAACCCCCGCAAGGGGCGCTGCCCCCTTGACCCCCGCGACCTGACCGGGCAGGTCGATCCCCTCGACTTGACCGCGTAGGTCGATCCGCGTGCGAGGGTGCAACATTGAGCGTTCGCTCACTTTCCGTCGTCCCGCATCGGGTTCATGAATAACCCCTTTAGCTCGGGAGGGCTCTGCCACTGCATGAGTTCCACCGGCTTCTACAGGGAATACCAAACATTGCCCCATGGCAAATATGTGATTCGGAAAGTTCAACACTTCTCTCTCTCTTGGCTTTCATCCCGGCACTCCGTGGGTGACAGCCTATTTCCCCCTGGGCATAACCCAGATAAAGGGAAGATGCTGTGGAAATACTGATCGATGTTTTAAACCTCATCACGGTCGCGGCTCAGGCTACCTGTGATTGAGATCCTCCTTCCCCCCTTAACCCCGGGCTTTGAACCGCTGACTTAGCGATATCATCTGTTTCTACGGTTGGTGTCATTATCTTGCCCGCCTTCTTGGCTTCGGTATGAAGTTCCATTTCCGCACATGAATACATGTTTGCCTCTCGAGGTCTCCTACTTTTAGCGTTTAATCAAGGGTTGTCCTTCCTTGGAAGGACGTAATTAACGTCATAGCGTTCATGGTATGACGGACTTCGGGTCCTGACTCGGACTTCACAATCGACTGACCATGTCAGATCGAGCGCACAATAAAATTGTCACTTCGGTGACTGGCACGCCAATAAATAAATAAATAAATAAATAAATAAATAAAATAAACTAAATAAAATAAAATGTGTCAAACAGGAGGTGGTGGTGATTTACTATGATTTTTGGGGTGGCTGGTGGTCGGATCTGGGAATAGGGGGACAGAACTGTAGCTGGGACTGAGAACGATTTTTAGAAAATATGAGATGGACGAACCAAAAATTTAGAAAAATTGTGGATAAAGGGGTCGATGGGTGGAACCTCCAGTAAAATTGGGCGAACTAGCCGAAATCAAAAAGTGTATCTAAGGTATGAAACTCAGGGCGGGGATGAATCTGGACAGAACTCTGGCAGAACTAAAATGGAAGAGTGGACGAAAATAAAAAAATATGAAACGAGATCTGAATGGCAAACCAAAATTTATGGGATGTCCTTGACACCTCTAAAACATCCACTAAAATTTTCAGATCTATCTGAGCTCGTGGCTGAGACAAGAAATTCATGGAAGCTTCTGTGGTACTGCGCGGGCAGAACTCCGTTGATGGCGGTGGCGGTGCGGTGGCGGCTCGTGGCGGCGACGGCGGCGACCGGAACTGATAGGGTGGAGTCTCACCACCAGAGGGAAGTCTTCACATCTTCAAGAGGAAGAGGGAGAGGAGGAGGGGGCGCACCAAGGCTGGAGCTTCAAGCTTTTTCACAATTCTTATGGCATTAATTCATGAAAATAGGAAAATACAAGCATATATAGGTCACCCTTCTAATCCATCCTCCACCGTTGGATCCAGGGGTTAGGGATGGATGGCTAGGATGACGTTTGATCAAAACACAACAAAAATAATAAACAAATGGGGAGGGGGGCGCACCTTGACCAAGGGGGGAACATGGTAGGTGGGTTTGGTTGGAATTGTTGACCATTTTGGTCCCTTGTCCCCCATGTGGACAATTGACTAGTCAAGGCTTCTAGATGTCCAGCTTGGATGTTGACCAACCCCACAAGGCTGATATGGACCAATGGGAGGGGGCCTGGGGGTCCCATGGGGCCCAGGGGTCCCATTTTACAAATAAGCCCCTCGTACACTCATAATTGCAAACCGTATAAAATGAAATAAACACGCCTTACACACAAATAAAGTCTAATTAAATATGAAAAATGGGGAGGCTCAAGGCGGCATCTCCAGGCTGTCTCCGAGCCAGATGGATGCTGAGGTGGCTCGAGTCGTGCTCCGTGTGCGGTACCGGTGGCTCGGCGTGTCGCGCCTCTCAACTGCTCGGGTGTCCGCACCACCTCTTGCAAGCAAGAATGATCAGAGTGCAAGACAATCACACAAAATGAATGCAATTGCACAATATTTACTAAAAATCCAACTTCATTCCATTATCAATCAAATATTCAAAATACAATAACTTTTTCCACCATCTTTCACTCTACTAGACTCAAGAAATAGGAAAATTACATTGACTCCATCTAAACAATATAGACTTCCTAAGTCTTCGCTCATCTTTATTCACTCTCGGATCCGCTACTTGAACTTTCTGAACCCGAATCAGACTCACTTTCATTTCCTGAAAAAGATTGGAAATAGGTAATGAGTAATGAGCACACTTGCCCAGTAGGTATCTTCGCATCAACATGAAGGTATTATTAAAGTAATTAACATTTTAGCTCTAAAGAAGTAAGGCAAAATCATACGAATGCGAATATCATGCGATTAAACCAAAGTAACATGATAATCATGTAAGATAGAGTGTACAAGAATGAACCAGCAAAAATGTAACAAGAACATGATATTTGGCCTTTCATGAACAAGAATGTAATGAGAATGCACTTTCACTTTCACTTTCATAACCATAAAGGTTACGCACGAGAACGTCAATCATGTAGCAATTCACTAGATTTTCACGAGTGCTCATGATTTTCACTTATTTATAAAGAAAGTACTCCCAGCGCAATGCGACGCCAGTAGCATCATACCCTATGGTTTATAAAATAGTATGTTTCTGACAATCAGCCGTGGGGACTAGCATAGAGCCCTTGGACACAATCAGCGCCCGAACTGCATATTCACGTATAAATCAAGCTACTTCCATGAGTGTAACAATAAAGTATGGCCAAGAATGTAATAAGTTCAATAACTCATGATAACAACAATCAATGAATGAATGCTTCAATTTAGAGTATGAGAGATCAAGAAAAAGACTTAAACAATGTCATTCTCACGGAAATAAATCGACAGCATAATGGTACATTCTTTTCTCTTTCCATTATATTAAGTTTCTTGATCAATTTTATAAGTTCTAGACTATCATTAGTTCATCTAGAACCTTTGGAATATCAACCCTTGGGTCAAACCTTGGGTTAAGTACTTAAGCAATGTGACGGTCGTTTACTGGGTCGTTACATCATGTAACGCTCCAGTAGTGGGCCGTTACAATGATCCGAGTCTCGAATAATAGAAATAGACTCAGAGAAAGGTGACGGTCATGCATTGGGCCGTTACATTATGTGACGGTCCAGGATTAGGCCGTTACATTAGTCTGAACCCCGATCAAGAATTCAAACTCAGATGAATGTGACGGTCTTATAATGGGATGTTACATGTTCCTGACGGTCCAACACAGAGCCGTTACATTACTGATAATCAGAAAACATCGATAGTGTAGTCTAATCAATGGGCTTTAATGGTACAACCAACTCGGCATCTTAGTGGGAATCCCAGGCTCGCGGAGAATTACGGAGGCCTTGAAACAAGATTTCCTAGTCCATTGGAATAATATCCAATAGAGAGGTCCTCAAGTCCAAGAATAATGTTCTTATAGTGCAAAGTGAAATAATAGACAACATACCGGAATATGTGCCATGTACTTATAGAAACGACTCTATTGAGAAAGAGAGAATGTATAATCGTTGTGAAGCCAAGATAAACTCCGTCAATACAACATTTAGAAATCATGATTTATAATACAAAACTATAGAACTTTTTGTACATGAAACTAGCATAACTTAAAATAACATGCAATACCTATCATGAACAATTAGATAACTTAAGAGTCACATAACAGGTTAAAACTTAGCTATCTAGGGTTAATTATAAGTAAACTTAATTGGTAACTATTCTGTCATGAGCTGACAGAACATAGAGTCTAACGGTCTAACAGGAGAGTGTCACAATGATTGTGACGGTCTATCGAGGGGCCGTTACAGTAATGTAACACTCATGTCCTGGTGCGTTAGAGACAACGGAATAAGCAATAGACAACAGAGACTGTGACGGTTCATCGTAAGCCCGTTACTTGAGTGTGACGGTCCTACTAAGATGCATCAGAACGTCTGCTGACAGAAACTGATATGAAACCTAAGAGATCAACACACATCATGTCTGTAAATCAAATACCATGTCTATCCTAGGCATGATAACAAAGTATATGCTATCTACATGCATGGATTTCAGTGAATAGACAAGATAACATCTTTTATTTCTATTTAAGGCTAAGAGATGCGTGAAATGCATGGAGCTAGTAAAACATGAAATAGATGATCTATAATGCATAAAATCCAATCCAATCAGAGGGCTTTTAGTCCTATCAAGAGGTTTTTTTTTGCCGTTCATGAGATAACCTACCTCTTAACTTGGCTTTAAACTTCCAATTTAGGGTTTGAAAAAATGTGCCCTAGCTCTCCTCTTCCTGTGACTTTTCAGTAACTTCCTTGGGCTCTAACTCCACGACCTCTTGACCTAAAGACGTGAAATTTGGAGAGGAGTTAGTCTAAAGTATTGTAAACAAATTCCTCTAAAGAACTTACCTGAGATTATGACTCTTTACCTTGATTCCACGTGAGCAAAAGTAAGGGTCGCACAGATCAGAACTAGGTCCTATTTATAGAGTTCTAGCTAGGGTTTGAGGATTAGATCGATTCTAGAGTCCTTATTCTACAAAAAATTGATCTCTAAGAGTCCCTAGTTACTTAACATATCGTTCTAATTAGGTCTCTTGTAGATAAGAATCCAAAGTTTCAATCTTTTCACGAGTTCTTTAACTTACGGAACTCGCAGAGTGTAATGGTCCAGGGTAGGCGCGTTACATGGCTGTGGCGGTCGATCGATAGACCGCTACATCCAACACATTCAAAATTTTAATTTTTAATAAAACTCTTTTATCCATTTATCCTCCAATTATCTTATTAAGTGGTAATTATCCTTAAAATATGTGAATAGACTTAATAACCTTCTAGAATATGGGCCAAACTTAATGGGCTTGGTCCTTAAACCTTTTGGACTTTATTTAAATGGATTTAGTTAATTATTTAACACAAATGGGCCTTATAATGACTTATTAATCTAATAACCCATTTACTAATACATTTAGGCCTTTATAAATTCTAGAAAATTATTTATAAATTCAAAAACTATTTACATAAATTCTGGGATCTTACAGCGCTGATCCTAAGTCGTGAGATCTTAGAAGATTCCTTGATCACAGCTACCACGCATATATAATCTACAAGATGGGAAACAGATCAGGGGTGCCCAGGGATGAAACCCTAGGGAAAACTCTCCGATGCTTAACTCAGCGAATATGATAGAGCACGGGTGCGAGGGGAGGTGGTAAGAGAATAAGAAGAGGGCACGAGATTGTTCTCCACCAAGAGGTGTGGTGGTTCTCACTCAGGATCGTTGCTTACCTCCTCGGAGAGTCCCTGGGGTTTATATAGCGGTCCGTTTAATGTAGGAGCCCTGGGATTCGAGAGGATTCAGGGGGGTTACATCCTCGTCGTGGGCTCTTTATGGCACGAGGACTCTTGCTCTCCCTCATCCCTTGGGGTTCCTTGCTCCTGAAGGATGCGTAACAGACACTTGGATAAGCTTCCAACAGTCGGCCCGAGCTTGGGATGCTTGCTCAGAATTTTCTCCTAAGCGATGGGTGCGTAGCTCGGATAGGTTGCACTGGGTCCCCGCAGGGGCCTTCTGGACCGATCTGTCGCTCAGACTTCTGGACCCGGGGGTCGGCTTGGAAGTGCTGGTCCGAGTGAGTTTTGGGCTTAAAGTAAGTGGGTCCGAAATGGGGCTGTCACTCTGGGGACCTGGGCCTGGTTTGGTCAAATTGGACCTAGTCAGGCCGTGCTCTTGGGCAGCAGATTTTCCCCCTCTCCCCTTCTCCCCCACCTTTGCCCGAGCCAAAATTGGGCTCGGATGAGAAGCATTTGTGGGGATGGTGTTGGTGGCTTGATTTGGGTGGGAAATTTTCTCCGACAGGGGCCATTTAATGCGGCTGTCCTAGGAATACGCCCGTGATGATGACTCTTTTGAGTTGATGCAAGGAGTCCCTTTTTTAGAGCTTGGAACGTCATGCCGTCTCCTACCAAGCCTCTGGGATTATAAACATCGCGCGTGCTTGTGTTCCACGCCTCCTTTGTTTAGGGCTTTTTCTCTCCATCGCGCTTGTATTCTGAAAGGGCTCATGCGCCGTGAGGGTGGTCAGGAGGAGCGAAGGATCACGGAGGCCTTTGCGGAGTTAGTAGAGATCACGGCGGCGGTGATCCGTCAGCTTCCATCTCCTCCTGAATCGTCGGACTCGGCGCCCTCCTCCTCTTCTTCCTATTCCTCTTGCCCTTCCATGGCGGAGCAATACCCCGCAACCAAGGTGCAGGAAGCCGAATAGGGCACGAGGAGTTTGGGGCCGCAGTCTGAGCACCCTATGTGCAGTGAGTTGGGCGAGGCTAAAGTGAAGAAGATGGAGAGGCGTTATGAGCTGCCATGGCAGCACTATTTCTCGACTTCGAAACCTCATGAGTCTAGTCTGGACACTCGTTCGGGCATTTTCTGTACTTTCCTCTTGGCTTGGAAGTGTGGGTTTCGCCTGCCTCTCCATCCCTTTGTCATGCAATTGCTTCAGTCTTACCGACTGGCTCCTGTCCAGTTGGTCTCCAACTCTTATACTTTTATCTTTTCCTTCATCTTTCTCTATCGTTTGTGTGGGCTTCGCACTTCGTTGGACCTTTTTCAATCCTTCTTTGAGTTGAAGGAGCAAACCCATGTGGGTAAGGGCTTCTTCTATCTCCAAGCGAAGAGGGGAAGGAGCTGCATGTCCCTCTCTGCTAGAGGTTCCTCTCACATGGGGTGAAAGACCCAATTTTTCTGGGTGGGCTCATCCAAAGATGGTGCCTCCTGGGACTTCCCGACGGAGCCCAACTTCCATCCGTCTCTTCCTCCGAAACAAGTGGCGGTTTCCCCTGAGCTAGAGGAGGAGATCAAGATTCTCCAGGAAAATCGCCAGTCGACCGCCGAGTTGATGACTGTGGTTAACATCAAGGATTATCCCTCCCACGCGGTGTCACCTCAAGGTAAGAACCTTAGTGAAGAGGAATAATCTCACGCTGATCCTAAGTCGTGAGATCCTGTAAGATTCCTTGATCACAGCCACCACGCGTACATAATCTGCAAGATGGGAAACAGATCAGGGGTGCCCAGGGATGAAACCCTGGGGAAAACCCTCCGATGTTTAAGTCAGCGAATATGATAGAGCACGGGTGCGAGGGGAGGTGGTAGGAGAAGAAGAAGTGGGCGCGAGATTGTTCTCCACCAAGAGGTGTGGTGGTTCTCACTCAGGATTGTTGTTTACCTCCTCGGAGAGTCTGCCTGGTGTTTATATAGCGGTCCGTTTAATGTAGGAGCCCTGGGAGTCGAGGGAATTCAAGGGGGTTACGTCCTCGTTGTGGGCTCTTTGTGGCACGAGGACTCTTGCTCTCCCTCATCCCTTGGAGTTCCCTACTCCTAAAGGATGTGTAACAGACACTTGGATAAGCTTTCGACAGTCGGCCCGAGCTTGGGATGCTTGCTCGGAGTTTTCTCCCAAGCAATGGGTGCGTAGCTCGGGCCAACTATCGGGAGCTTATCCAAGCGTCCGTTACGCATCCTTCAGGAGCAGGGAACCCCAAGGGATGAGGAAGAGCAAGAGTCCTCGTGCCATAAAGAGCCCACGATGAGGACATAACCCCGCTGAATCCCCTCGACTCCCAGGGCTCCTACATTAAACGGACTGCTATATAAACCCCAGGGAGACTCTCCGAGGAGGTAAGCAACAATCCTGAGTGAGAACCACGACACCTCTTGGTGGAGAACAATCTCGCGCCCTCTTCTTCTTCTCCTACCACCTCCCCTCGCACCCGTGCTCTATCATATTCGCTGACTTAAGCATCAGAGGGTTTTCCTCACGGTTTCATCCCTGGGCACCCCTGATCTGTTTCCCATCTTGCAGATTATATACACGTGGTGGCTATGATCAAGGAATCTTCCAGGATCTCACGACTTAGGATCAGCGCCAGATTACGCCTCTTCATCTGGCTGATGGGGCGCGGGGTGAGGCAATGACCCAGCCCGAGCCAAGCGTTGTCGTCCCAAAAATGGGGACGCACAGCGGGGGATGCTCCAGTCCTGGTTCTTTCAGAAAGGACTCTTCCCCCTTCGGCCACTGCCTCCACTGTTCGGGCTTCTCTGTATGAAAGGTGCCGATCCTTGGTGCCTTCATTGAGTCGGGAGGAGTTCAGGCGAAGTCCCCCCTCCCTACTCTTCAAGAAGGTCATGGAGGGCGGCTTCATTGTGGCCCATCTGGGGGCTGAGATAGTGGTGCGGACACCAGGGCGATCACGTGACACGTCGGCGAACCGACGTTGCCATACGCGGAGCGCCAAGTGGACTACATCGGCTTATCTTCCAAATGGGGACACTTTGGCTTCTATTTGGACTCTTTTTAGCATTAAATTGGGCTTGTAATGTCACATTATATGTGGGTTTTCATATTGGGTTGGTTGTAAGGCTCTAAATGGGCCAACTGGTTAAGGCCCTTAAGACTTCATTAAGAAAGGGAGAGGCCTTGGTCCATTTGGATGGATCCATAGGCCATATATGGGCTCTTCATACATGGGCCAACTAGAGGAGAATGGCCTTGAGCCATTTGGATTCCTAGAAGGATGAGTGGGCTGCCATGACCAAAATGGCCCATTCAAGGCCCAAAATGGGGGGCGCCCCCTTTCTTGTCCTATTAGGCTAGGAAATTGTCTTTTTTCTTCTTTCTTCTCTCCATTCACAACATGTGGTATTAAATGGCTGCTGGTCAAGGTTAATTGGCTGCCAACCTACCCCCCTTTTACCTTGAATGTCAAAGGTAGGCAGCCAACATGTCTCTTTGTCCCCTCCCTCTCCCTTTCATGGCCATGGGTGCATCCCCCTTCCCCTCCCCTTGAAACCCACGACCTCCCCACCCCTTATACCTTTTGTAATTGTCTATTTAAGGGCTTGTACATTGTGTGTGCAGAGGCTAATGATATTTTGTTGAAAGAAAATTGTTAAGAGAGTGATTCTCCCTCTTTCTCTTGCCCTTTCCCTTGGTGTGAATTTCCCAGAAATCTGGTCGTGGACTCGACCTTCTCTTCTCATGCCCCTCTTATCATCTTGTTCCCTCTGATTTATCTTTGATACTACTACAATATTTCAAGAATTCAGCGCTGGTTTGATGCCGTTTGGAGTTCGGGAGCACCGGCGGTGATTTTTCTCGTGGCGGCGCGCAGATCTGTCCCAGAGTGCAGTCCAGATCTGAGGGTGACTGTGTTTCGGTTTATGAAGCCCAACCACGATGTGATCAGGAGCTGGTGTCTGAAGATCAATTAAAGTATTGCAAGTCAACTTCACGTTGCCTTTGGTTTCGTTGCATTTCAAGGTCTGTGCTGTCCGTGGCATCAATTCTCGTGAGGTCGCGGAAGAAGATCTGAACAGACTCAGTCCAGATCCAGAGGCGACTTCCCACATCTGTCCCACCTCATCCAGCCAATATCTGAGAGATAGGTCTTCAGAGGATTTGTTCCTATGGACGTCACCAACAACCTCCCACAGACGGAGTTCCATTTTGACATCGGCAACCCTTTTTCCACCATTTATTTATCTGTCTGTGCAGTTCTGTGAACACCGAATCAGACGCTGAAAGAAATCATTGCTTCACCCAGATCTGAAAAGATCTTAATGCGCCCTCTGGAGTGAAGAAACTACGTCCAGTCACCGTCATTCTCCAACAAACGGCACCCCAATCAGACGTCGTGGCTAGGAGTTATAGTCATCGGAAGATCGCTGCATAGGGTGCCCGGTGTGGACAGAACTGAGTCGACTCGCCCTCGGCGCGCTCGTTCGGCTCTAGCTCGCCTTCCTCGGCTCCGTTGCTTGCTGCCCGTCAACCCGGGACCCAGCAACCCCCAAACATCATTTTGTAACCCTTTACCTCCCTGTGTGGAGTGGGTTTCCAGATCTGAAATTATAAAATTAAATCATTTGTATATCGGGGTTGTTCGGAAAACAGCCGGGAATTCTTCCCCACGCCTAGACGTGGAGGTACGTGCTCATTCCATTCTCACATTGCTAATTTAGTATACATTCTATCTTGCTGCGTTTGTGATATTATGGCCGTTAGCTTGTATCTAAATCACCGTGCTAGTGAGTTGAGAGTGCCCGTTCCGTAGCTCCGATCGAGCACCGAACGCGAATCGGTACCCTAGGCGACAGTGGTTTCTTAATCGCCGTGATCCCCACGTTTCCCTCGCAAGGGACGATCGCTGGGCTAAAGAGAGAGCGCTGTTGAGAGGCATCTCCACCCAGAGAATACCACAGTGGCTAGCCGCCTGGCTTGCCTTAACGTGCTAGTGCTGGCCGCACTTGTGTCCGTCGTACGTCCTAGCCCGGTCGAGTCATCCGTCCCGCATCAATTTGGTATCAGAGCATCGTTCTAAGTCTAGGGTGTCCAAAATCAAAAACAAAAGTGTCATTTAAGTCTAGGATCATCATATTTCTAAAAAAAAAAAAGTGTTTTAAAATTGCATCCCAATAAACGGTATATCAAAAGGTGTGACACGAACATTAGGCTATGCCTACCGGGAAGGCCGCACACTTGCGCGAGTGACCTTCGGGTCGATTAACTCCGCCTCGTACCGGAAATTGGTTAGGTCTAAGTGCATCATTGTTGCATTAGTATGTGTTTGCATTAGTCGGTGTTAGCATCCGTTTGTGTCTCATGTTCAAATGGCCTTGCATATCCATTCCTAGGGATCCGTTCCCATATTTTGGCAACTATGGCCAACCCATGTCGACCCGTCCAAGGTGATAGGTCCATGTCCGAGTACATTCGGGCATATCATAAGTATTGGTTGGAACATGGCTTGGGAGAGGAGTGCAACACGGCTGCATTTCAGTTCCAGAGAGGTTTGCGCCTTCACTTCCAGTTGGAATGTCTTACCCGCAATGCATTCTCTCTAGCGGACTCCTATACGGTCGCTCTAGTGGTCGAACCATTTGAGTCTCACTTTTCTCGGTATAGTGGCTTTCGACAAGCATCCACCTCCCAGCCGCCTACACCATGGCCTTCCCCACCTCAATCGAAGAACCCCTTCCCTAGAGCTCCATTATCATCTACTTCCGATCTTCATTCGGAACCTTCTTCTTTGGAGCTACCAAAGCTCGAGCGACCCGTGTTTCTTACGGGAACGCTATACATAGTCGAGCCGCTTCTTCGTTGGCTCAAGGATGGCTTGGTCCCACCTCCCTTCCCATTTATGGATCCTACCCTACCTTTGGTGTCCGTCAACTCCTCCCACACAACTTTTCGGTCTAGTCACCATGTCGATACTTTGGATGACCTTATTATGGGATTAGATTCACAATGGAAGCTGACGCACCTTTTGGCCCGAGGCTTTGACCAACCCGCTAGTCTTAGCTTCACCCATCCGGCCTTAGGATCCATTACCTCCGTGTACACCGTGGGTCAAGTCACCACGGAGGTCCTTCTATTCCTCCCTATGCCGGCCGAGCCCGATTTCATTTCTTTTATCCCAAGGGAGGAACCGTACCTTCTCTATGAGATCACCATCCCAGTTACCATAACGGATGAAGGTGACTACCTACACCCTCAAGAATTTCACAATTGGGACCGAGTCATGGTGGAACCCACTTCATGGGGTCATAAATTCTGTGACCTTTTTGATCCCTTCACTAGTGAACCTCCCGAGCTATCATATTCACTCCACTTCTTCCAAGGAGTTCACCATCCCGTCCCTACCCCTCGGTCTAGTTGGCAAGCTGTACCTATGTCTAGGGGTAACGACGAGGGTAGTTTTGGATATCCTAGTCCTTCCCCACCCAAATCCCATAGGTCGCCAATGCATGATTGGTACATCTTAGGGTGTCTAGGAATCGTCCATTCCGTCAAGCATCGAGTACATCTAGTATATGCATGGCACATATTCGGGTGCCCTGGTCCACCATTGCATATGCATGGTCTACATCACCATAGGTTTGTCTAAGTTCAGGTGTGTGTGTTTGTTTCTATGGTTTGTTTTCTTTCATATGGTTTGCATTAAGTCGTGTCAATAAAAGGCCAGTCAAGCACATATAAGGAGGTAGCTGATGCATGCTACATATTCGTGGATTCAAAGGGAGAGTACGTCTAGGTCAGGGTCATACCTGATTGGTTTCCTCCCGGAGACCGAAAGCCACTCTAAGTCCACGATCCCCACCCTTTCCGGGTCAAGAAACAAGTGGGTCCGAATGCGTACGATATTGAACTACCGGGTGACTATGGTGACAGTTCGACGTTCCATGTTTCAGATCTGGTAGCATATTGGAACCCGCGGTGATCCCTAGTGAGCTTTGGGCTTTCTCCTTCTATTGTGAGTGATACACCACCCGAGAGTCCACCTCTTCCAGCCTCAACGCATGCGTATAGATTGTATACTGGATGAGCAGGTGATCACCACAAGGAATGACGCATATCCACACGTCCTAGTGCGTTGGCGAGGATGCCCCACGATGACCAACACCTTGATCACATGTGGAGAATGCAAGCTTCGGGACCCTTACTCGACGGGGTCGAGTTCCTCCCACCCGGGGAGAATTGGTGCGGACACCAGGGCGATCACGTGACACGTCGGCGAACCGACGTTGCCATACGCGGAGCGCCAAGTGGACTACATCGGCTTATCTTCCAAATGGGGACACTTTGGCTTCTATTTGGACTCTTTTTAGCATTAAATTGGGCTTGTAATGTCACATTATATGTGGGTTTTCATATTGGGTTGGTTGTAAGGCTCTAAATGGGCCAACTGGTTAAGGCCCTTAAGACTTCATTAAGAAAGGGAGAGGCCTTGGTCCATTTGGATGGATCCATAGGCCATATATGGGCTCTTCATACATGGGCCAACTAGAGGAGAATGGCCTTGAGCCATTTGGATTCCTAGAAGGATGAGTGGGCTGCCATGACCAAAATGGCCCATTCAAGGCCCAAAATGGGGGGCGCCCCCTTTCTTGTCCTATTAGGCTAGGAAATTGTCTTTTTTCTTCTTTCTTCTCTCCATTCACAACATGTGGTATTAAATAGCTGCTGGTCAAGGTTAATTGGCTGCCAACCTACCCCCCTTTTACCTTGAATGTCAAAGGTAGGCAGCCAACATGTCTCTTTGTCCCCTCCCTCTCCCTTTCATGGCCATGGGTGCATCCCCCTTCCCCTCCCCTTGAAACCCACGACCTCCCCACCCCTTATACCTCTTGTAATTGTCTATTTAAGGGCTTGTACATTGTGTGTGCAGAGGCTAATGATATTTTGTTGAAAGAAAATTGTTAAGAGAGTGATTCTCCCTCTTTCTCTTGCCCTTTCCCTTGGTGTGAATTTCCCAGAATTCTGGTCGTGGACTCGACCTTCTCTTCCCATGCCCCTCTTATCATCTTGTTCCCTCCGATTTATCCTTCATACTACTACAAGATTTCAAGAATTCAGCGCTGGTTTGATTACGTTTGGAGTTCGGGAGCACCGGCGGTGATTTTTCTCGTGGCGGCACGCAGATCTGTCCCAGAGTGCAGTCCAGATCTAAGGGTGACTGTGTTTCGGTTTATGCAGCCCAACCACGACGTGATCATGAGCTGGTGTATGAAGGTCAATTAAAGTATTGCAAGTCATCTTCACGTTGCCTTTGGTTTCGTTACATTTCAAGGTCTGTGCTGTCCGTGGCATCAATTCTCGTGAGGTCGCGCAAGAAGATCTGAACAGACTCAGTCCAGATCAGAGGCGACTTCCCACATATGTCCCGCCTCATCCAGCCAATATCTGAGAGAGAAGTCTTCAGAGGATTTGTTCCTATGGACGTCACCAACAACCTCCCACAGACGGAGTTCCATTTCGACATCGGCAACCCTTTTTCCACCATTTATTTGTCTATCTGTGCAGTTCTGTGAACACCAAATCAGACGCTGAAAGAAATCATTGCTACACCCAGATCTGAAAGGATCTGAATGCGCCCTCTGGAGTGAAGAAACTACGTCCAGTCATCGTCATTCTCCAAAAAACGGCACCCCAATCAGACGTCGTGGCTAGGAGTTATAGTCGTCGGAAGATCGCTGCACAGGGTGCCCGGTGTGGACAGAACCGAGTCGACTCGCCCTCGACGCGCTCGTTCGGCTCCAGCTCGCCTTCCTCGGCTCCGTTGCTTGCTGCCCGTCAACCCGGGACCCAGCAACCCCCAAACATCATTTTGTAACCCTTTACCTCCCTGTGTGGAGTGGGTTTCCAGATCTGAAATTGTAAAATTAAATCATTTGTATATCAGGGTTGTTCGGATAACGGCCGGGAATTCTTCCCCACGCCTAGACGTGGAGGTACGCACTCATTCCATTCTCACATTGCTAATTTAGTATACATTCTATATTGCTGCGTTTGTGAGATTAGGGCCGTTAGCTTATATCTAAATCACCGTGCTAGTGAGTTGAGAGTGCCCGTTCCGTAGCTCCGATCGAGCACCGAACGCGAATCGGTACCCTAGGCGACGATGGTTTCTTAATCGCCGCGATCCCCACGTTTCCCTCACAAGGGACGATCGCTGGGCTAAAGAGAGAGCGCTGTTGAGAGGTGTCTCCACCCGGAGAATACCACAGTGGCTAGCCGCCTGGCTTGCCTTAACGTGCTAGTGCTGGCCGCACTTGTGTCCGTCGTACGTCCTAGCCCGGTCGAGTCATCCGTCCCGCATCAGATAGTCGATTTCTTCGCATGGCTGGAGAGTGAGGAGAGGTCTCTCTCTCAGGTCCGCGCTGAGTCCGATCGGAGGATCGGGTAATTGACTTCCGAGCTTGAAGTCCTTCGGCGGGAGGCAGCCTCGCTTCAGGCACAGACTCAGTCGAGCCAGGGGGAGGCTCGGACACTGGCCGAGCAACTGGCCCAAGCTTGCTATAGAGCCGACCTGAAGGGCAAACTCCTGGAAGAGGGGCGTAAAGCTCAGGTCGAGCGCTACGAGTAGTGGAAGGCCGAGCGGGGGTAGCTCAACAGTGAGGTCCGAGGGGCCGAGTGAGTGCGAGGGGAAGCCGAGGTCGCGTGGATTGAGGCCAAGGTGAAGCTGTCCGAGGCCGAGATGAAGTTGTTCGAGGCCGAGCAGAGGGTGGCAGAGCTTGAGAAGAAAATAGAGCAAGCTGGGGCGGAGGCGATCGAACGATATAGAAGCTCGGAGGGCTATCACGCAGCTCTCCAGAAGGTCACCTTCTCGTACTACGAGTCAGGCTATCGTCGGGGGCTACAGAAAGGATTCACCCAAGGCTTCCATCGAGCGATCGTTGAGGCCCAGCAGAAGGTGCTCGATGAGCTCGTTTTTGCTCCCGGGTAGTGCTATGACTCAGATGAGGATACCATAGATGCTCCCTCTCCGACGTCGAGTGAAGGGGGGAGCAAGGAAGCCTCCGTTTCAGTAGAGGGATCACCAACTCTGGTTACCTCGAGAGGGCTCACGATCGAGGCAGTTCCCACACGAGTGAGGTCAGTGTCTAGACCGGCCGTCACCGAGGATATCGGGGACAGATCTCCTGGCGCTGAGGATCCTTCATTCCCCGAGCCTCAAGAAAGGCCAAGGGCCTCTCGGAGTCCCCCCATCTCCATAGATTAGGAGGGAAACGAGCTCGATGTGCTAGCTCTTTTTCTTTTTTGAATGTTGCCAAGTAAGATTTTTCCTTTCTATATATAATGGCAGTAATATTAAGAATTGGATTGACTGTTCCTTATCGCCTTTGGTGCGATTCGTATCTGCAGTTGCTAGGAAAGCGGAGATTTTATACATTTTGCAGGTATCTCGCGTACTGATTGGCCAGGTGGCTGACGTGGCACTGGCGCTGTTCCACCTTTCCATGCTTTGAATGACTTGCCATTTTACGTGTCCCTATGGGAGGGCCATTGAGGGAAACGGAGTAATTGCCCTTAGGGAAGGGTTCCTACTTTTCGCATTTTTTCGAGGGGAGAGTCAATTAAGGCGAGGGTTCCCCCTTTCGGCTATAAAAGGTCCTGAAGGGCATCTCCCCCTCTCTTTACCGCTTAAGGCTTCCCTTGTAGTCTTTCCTCTTTCTCCCTTTTCGCGAAGCGTCTGTCTTTCATGCTGGGGGATTATCAACGAAACATGGAGGGTGATTCGGAAGACGATGACCCTGGCGGCTGTGGAGGTGTTCATGCTGCTCCGGCGTAGGAGAAAGAAGGAGGACGGGGCAGACAACGTACGAGAAAGAAGGAGGCCTGGTAACGGGCTCGCTCCTACTCTCCGGGCCGCCGCCCCACTTGAGGAGAACTAATGACGTTGCGTCATTGGTTCTCCTTGCTTTCCATCCTCGTCGCCCCTCTCACCTCTTCGAGGGGGTGCTTGATCCTTCCCCCTCTTCTACTCTTCAACCAAGTTCTTTTCTTTTATTTCAGTCTTTGAAGGATGCCTTTAACTTATCCTTGCTCGCCCCACTCGGAGGTGCTTGCTTTCTGTTCAGCTTCCGGCCTTGTTCCCTTCCAAAGAGTTGGTAGAGGAGGTCTTCCCTTGTTTTCTTGACGTCCGGGCATTCCTTCCCTTTCTTCCTCTTTTCCTATGATACCTTTTCTCTGAGTTTCCCGAGCAAATAGGGTCAGCCATCCTGTTATCCGAGCTAGTTTCCACATTGGGTAGAGTCAGTGGCTCGGATTAGGGGTGCTAGCCGTGTCCGTGCCGAGTAATCAGCTCGTGTTCTAGTACCAGTGGATGTAATATCTTTATTTTTGATATGCATTATATTGGTTGTGGCCTATCTGATGTACGAAGAAACATTAATTAAAGGAAAATTATTGCCATATGTTTGAGAAAAGCTCAAAAATAGAACTTTCGTAATGTTGTCGTGTTCCATGTCCGAGGGATAGTCGCTCCTCCCATGGTACACAGTCGATACGCCCCCTTCCCGAGCGTCTCGACCACTCGGTAGGGGCATTCCCAATTAGGGGCCAACTTTCCCACCACCTCCAGTGGTCGAGAGGCTTCGATTTTCCTTAGGATGAAATCTCCTGTGTGGAAGTGTCTATCTCAGACTTTGGTGTTGTAATATCGAGTGATGCGCTGCTGATATTCTGTGGCCCGGATGCTCACGATCTCTCATATCTCGCTTGCCATATCGAGATTCTCTAGCAGTTTCAGCTCATTCGCATCGGGCGAGAAGTTGATGACTCGGAGAGATGGGCTGCCGACTTCCAAAGGAATCACGGCGTCTGTGCCATACACCAACTAGAAAGGAGTCTCACCGGTGGCAGTTCTCGGTGTAGTTCTATGCGACCATAGTACGCTTGACAATTCCTCAAGCCAACTACCCTTGGCCTTACCGAGCCTGGCCTTAATGCCTTTTAATATAGTTTTATTGGCATTTTCAACCAGCCCGTTAGCCTGGGGGTGGGCTACCGAAGTGAAGTGATTGCAAATGTGTAGGTCAGCACATCTGTTTCTAAAGAAATGAGAATCAAATTGTCGGCCATTATCGCTCACAATCACTCGGGGGATACCGAAACGACAAATGATCGACTTCCAAACGAAGCTCCATACGGCCGACTCGGTAATCCTGGTGGTGTCTTCGGCTTCAATCCACTTGGTAAAATGATCGATGGCGACGATGAAGAACTTCTTCTGGGCCTGGGCCTTAGGAAATGGCCTTAGGATGTCGATCCCCCATCGAGCGAAAGGGTACGGCTCGGTAAGGGTGACGAGCTCTGAGGTAGGCTGATGGACCAGATGATCGAAACGTTGGTGAAGAGGCATAATCTCGCACTGATCCTGAGCCGTGAGATCCAAGGAGAATCTTTGGTCATGGTCACCACGTCTGTATGAATTGCAAGGCAGGAAACGGATCAGAGGTGCCTAGGGAAGAGTCCCTGGGGAAAACCCTCTGATGCTTAAGTCAGCAAGTGTGATAGAGCATGGATGTGAAGAGAGAGGGTAGGAGAAAGAGGGGGCGCGAGATTATTCTCCACCAATAGGTGTGGTGGTTTTCTCTCAGGATCATTGCTTGCCTTCTCGGAGGGTCTCCCTGGAGTTTATATAGCAGTCCGTCTAACGTAATAGTCCAGGGAGCTGAGGGGATTTCCTGGGGAGGTTACGTTCTCGTAGCGGGCTCTTTATGGCATAAGGACTCTTGCTCTCCCCTATCCCTTGGAGTTCCCTGCTCCTGCTGCATGCGTAATGGACGCTTGGATAAGCTTCCGACAGTCGGTCCGAGCCAGAGGCGCTTGCTCGGGGTTTTATCTTGAGTGATGAGTCTATAGCTCGGGTAGGCCATGTCGGGTCCCCGTAGGGGATCTCTCGACCGATCTTTCGCTCGGACTTCCGGACTTGAGGGCCTCCTAGAAAGTGCTGCTCCGAGTGAGTTTTGGGCTTGAAGTAAGTGGGCCCAAAATGGGACTATCACTTTGGGGCGCCTGGCCTGGTTTCGTCGAATTGGACCTAGTTGGGCCATGCTCTTGGGCAGCAGATTTTCCCCCTCTCCACTTGTCCCCCTCCTACTCCCGAGCCAAGATTGGGCTCGGATGAGTAGTAGTTATGGGGATGACGTTGGTGGCTCGGTTTAGGTGGGAAATTATCTCCGGTAGGGGCCACTTAATGCGGTTGTCCTGGGAGTATGCCTGTAATGATGACTCTTTTGAGTCGATGCGAGGAACCCCCTTCTTGGGTTTCGGAATGTCACGTCGTTTCCCGCCAAGTTCATGAGGGGATAAATATTGCACGTGCTTGCGTTCCAAACCGCCTTCGTTTAGGGTTTTCTTTTTCTACCGCACATGTATTTCGGAAGGGCTCATGCACCGCGAGAGTGATCAGGAAGAGCAGCGACTTACGGAGGCCTTTGTAGAGCGAGCGGAGATTATGGTGGCGGTGATTCGCCAGCTTCCACCTCCTCCTGAATTGTCTGATTCGGTGCTCTTTTCCTCCTCTTCCAGTTCCTCTCTTTCTTCCATGGCGGAGCAACATCCTTCGACCGAGACGCGCGAAGCCAGGCCAGGCACGAGAAGTTTGGTGCCACAGCCTGAGCACCCCATGCGCAGTGAGCTGGGCGAGGTCGAAGTAGAGAGGATGGAAAAGTGGTATGGGCTGCCGTAGAAGTATTTTTTCTCTCCATCGCAGCCTCATGAATCCAGCTTGTCCTATCGTCTAGGCCTCTCTTGTACTTTCCTTTTGGCTTGGAAGTGTGGGTTTTGCCTCCCTCTCCACCCTTTTGTCATGCGGTTGCTTCAATTTTACTGACTGGCTCCTATCCAATTGGTTTCCAACTCGTATACTTTTATCTTTTCTTTCATCTTTCTCTGCCGCTCGTGTGGGCTTCACACTTCATTGGAGCTTTTCAATTCTTTCTTTGAGTTGAAGGAGCATACCCACGCTGGTAAGGGCTTCTTCTACCTTCAGGCGAGGAGGGGAAGGAGCTGCGTGTCCCTTTCTACCAAAGATTCTTCTCACAAGGGGTAGAAGAACCAATTTTTTTAGGTGGGTTCGTTCGTGGATGACGCCCCCTGGGATTTCTCGACGGCGGTTAATTTCCATCCGTCTATCTCTCCGAAGTAGGCGATAGTTCCTTCAGAACTGGAGGAGGAGATTAGGGTTTTCCAAGAGAATCGTCGGTTGACCGTCGAGTTGATGACTGCGGTCAATATCGAGGATTATCCCTCCCGTGCATTACTGTCTCAAGGTAAGAACCTTAAGGTCCCGCGTCGCTACTTCTGGGCCGAGCAGGTAGGCTTTCTTCTGACGTTTTGACTTCCGCTGCTCAGATTCTAGGCAGACGAATGATGAGGGGGAACAGTGATCGGAGCAGGAGCTCGTCGATCTGGGGGAGACACTTGCTCTGAGTGAACCCCAAGCTTTCGGGGGCCCTTCCAGCGCACGAGATCGGGGCAAGCAGATTGCTCGAGGAGATGCTCCCGAGCGTTGCGGAGCCAAGCGCAAAGATCCAGGGGAGCGACTGCTCCTGTCTTCAATGAAGGCTCGGACCACCGAGAAGAAGCAGTTGAAGAAGGTGGGGTCTCCCATCCGGCCGTGAAGCATGCTCGCTCAGTCGAGGAGCGTTCAGCTGAGGAAGTCCGTCGCTAGGATCTCCCGTCCATCGAGCTAGAGACGGCTGCCGCTGGTGGGGAAGGTGTTACAGAACCTGACAGACCGTAGACCGAGGCGATGGCCTCTGAATTTTTGACCGAAGTTGGGGGGCGCAGGATGAGGCGACATCCCAGTCCGTGCTGAGCATTGTCATCCCGAAAGTGGGGACGCTCAGGGGAGATGCTTCAGTCTCAGCCCTTCCAGAGAGGATTCCTCCTCCCTCGGTTGGTGCACCCATCACCAGGGCTTCTCTATATCAACGGTGCTAATCCTTGGTGCCTTCGTTGAATTGGGAAGAAATCAGACGCGGTCCCCCCTCTTTACTCTTCGAGAGGGTTATGAAGGGCGGTTTGATCATGGCCCAGCTAGGGGCCGAGATAACTGATTTATTCGCTCAGCTAGACAGTGAGGGGAGGTCCCTCTCTTAGGTTCGCGATGATTCTGATTGGAGGATCAATCAGTTGATTCTGAGCTTGAAGTCTCTCGGCGGGAGGCAACTTCGTTTCGGGCCCAGTTTCAGTCGAGCCAAGAGGAGGCTCGGACACTGGCTGATCAGCTGGCCCAGGCTCGCTATGTGGCCGACCAGAAGGGTGAAATCCTAGAAGAGGAGCGTCAATCTCAGGTCGAGCTCTCCGAGCAGTGGAAGGTCGAGCAGGAGGAGCTCAACAACCGGGTCCAGGGGGCCGAGTGAGTGCGGGAGGAAGCCGAGGTCGCATGGACTGAGGCTGAGGTGAAGCTGTCCGAGATCGAGAGGAAGTTGCTCGAGGCCGAGCAGAGAATAGCCGAGCTTGAGAAGGAGGCTGAGTGAGCTGAGGCGGAGGTGATCGAACGATACAGGAGTTCGGAGGGCTATGACATAGCTCTCGAGAAGGCCGCCTTCTCGTATTATGAGCCAGGCTACCTTCGGAGGCTGCGAAAGGGATTCACGCAAGGCTACCCTCGAGCGGTCGTTGAGGCCCAGTAGCAGGTGACCGAGGAGCTTGTCTTTCCTTCCAGGCAACGCTATGACTCGGATGCGGATACTACGAATTCTCCCTCTTCGATGTCGAGCGAAGGAGGGAGTGGAGATGCCTACAGACCGGTAGAGGGATCGCCAACTCCGGTCACCTCTAGAGGGCACGCGGTCAAGGTAGTTCCCACACAAGTGGGGTCAGTGTCTGGACCGGCCATCACCGAGGGTACCGGGGGCCGATCCCTTGGCACTGAGGATCCTCCAACTGCCGAACCTCAAGAAAGGCTGCGGACCTCTCGGAGTCCCCCTATTTCCATAGACTAGGAGGAAAATGAGTTCGATGCCCCAGCTCTTTTCTCTCCTTTTTTTTATTGTTGCCATGCAAGGTTGGCCCTTTCAATATGTAATGGCAGTAGTATTTAGCACATAGTTGACTGTTTCTTATCACCTTTGGTGTGATTTGACCACCGTATCTGCAGTTGCTAAAAAGGTGGGGATTTTATTTACAGATATCCCGCATGCGATGACTGTCGTGGTACTAGCATCTTTCCAACTTTCCATGCCTTGAATGACTTGCCATTTCACGCGTCCCCAGGGGAGAGGTCATTAGAGGGAGAAATGGCGCAACTGCCCCTTGGGGAAGGGTTGCCGCCTTTCACATTTTTTCGAGGGGAGAATCACTTAGGGCAAGCGTTCCTCCTGCCAACATATAAGAAAGGTTCCGTAGGGCGCCTCTACCTCTCTTCAACGCTTAAGACTTTTCTTGCAGTTCTTCCTCTTTCTCCCTTATACGAAGTGCCTGTCTATGTGCTGGCGAGTTATCAGGGAAACATGGAAGGTGATAATCCTGGCGGCCGCCAAAGGCGTTCATGCTACTTTGGCGTGGAAGAAGGGACAGCGATGGGCGGGCGGCGTGCAAGAAGGGACAACACGTAGTAGCGCGCATGTTCCCGACCGCCAGACCGCCGCCACCATCTTATGAGGAAGGTAGAAGCGGAAGGAGGTTCAAGGAAGCATGGCCTCTGTCACAGCTGCCTCACCCTACTCCTTCCTTGTTGTGTCCCTATGATTTTGATGATGTCTCACACTATAAATCATTTCTTTATCTCAAGATAATCTCATGTTTCATCATGTAAGTGAATGGATTAAACAGTAAGGGAATGTCCTGCTCAATTGAACAAATTGATCAAATGAATTTTAGTGTTGCCTGAGTAATAATGTCTTGATGGATTCAACACTATGAACTTTTGTGAACAAAAATATTTCTCTGTGTTAATGTAAATCCTCGAGTCACTTCAGGTAATTTTGGGAGTTGTTTTCGTGTCACTTAAAGCCACACTTCGTGTTGTTTCCTCTCACTAACATGAAATGATTTCGTGTCGTCTGAGCTTACAACACTCAGTGTTGATTTCCATGCTTGACAGGAAAACTCGTATGAGGTAATACTTCGTGTAATTTTATCCTTGTCATCTTCGTCTTCGTGTCGTTTTGACTTCGTGTCAATTACTGTTTCGTCTGAGTGTTGTCTTCACCTCGTGTCATTTTTTCTTCATCTTCGTGCTGGTTTCACTTCGTGTCAACTTCACTTCGTGTTGTTTCTTTGTATTCTATCTTCGTGTTGGTCTTTCGTTTTTAGTCTTCGTGTCTTTCTCGCTTTGACCACACTCCGTGTCGTTTCTCCTCTCATAACTTCGTGTCGTGTTCTGTGTAGTGCGTGTTCTGTCACTACTGCACTTCGTGCCGTTCCTGTTACACTTAATGTCGTTCTTGTTTTCACTTCGTGCAGTCTTTCTCTAAGTATTGTTCATCTCGTGTCGATGTTGTTTGTTTTTGAAACCACACCTCGTGTTGTTTTCTGTGTTGATCTTCGTTCTATCTCCGTGTCGATTTCAGATTTCGACTTCGTGTTGTTTTCAACTTGTGACGGTTTCCGTCATCTGTCTTCATGTCGTACTTAGTGCGAGTTGTTTCCTTGTTATTTCTGACTCCGTGTTGTTTTTTTTCCCACACCTCGTGTCTTTCCTGATTTGCAAACCACTTCGTGTCGTTTCAGTCGTCTTAGTGTTACCCTTGTACTCGCCTCTCCGTGTTGACTTATTATTGTGTCTTCATGTTATTCTTGTGCTTATGTCCGTGTTCCCTCTTTCTTATCTTGTATTGTTCTTTCTCACCTCGTGCTGACTTCATCTGATCTCGTAACGTCTTCGTTGTTGTGTTACCCGTGTTCTCATGTATCTCGTGTCGTTCTTTTCTTATGTCGTGTAGAAGTCACGTCGTGTTGTTATCAAATACCTCATGCAGCTTTAGTTTTTAGTGAGCATATAGCGTGATAACGGTTTTATCTTCTTATAGGTACGAGGAAGAATACTCCCAAATAAATGGGGTGCACGTGATCCTAGATAAGAGGAACCAGTCCAGAAAGGTCACGTGGCATGAAAGTTCTGGATCGAGCGTGGGAGGCACACGCGTTTTGTGCTCTATCCATCTGCTGCCGCTATAAATAGAAACCTTCGCCCACCGATGAAGGTTGATCAGAGCCAAGAAAGAAAAGGCAGTGTTACAGAGAGCTCGATCCAGCAGTGAAGAAAAAGAAAAAGAGAGATAGCAGTGAAGAGAAAGAAAGAGAGAGAGATAGCAGTGAAGAGAGAAAGAGAGTTAGCAGTATCTGGTTTTGCTTCCCAGGAAGCTACATTTGTATTAACTTTCAGTATCGAATGTTTTCTCGATCAGTCTTTAGTTTCTTGTCTGATTTTCTTTATGTGTTCTTTGTCTAATTCTGATCTGTTCCCCTCCGGTGTGTGGAGGAAGGGAGTCTAACTCCGGTTTCCCTCTGGGTTGCAGAGGAAGAGAGATCGTTGATCTCTGGTGTTGCTAGTGACAGGTTGTCATTAGCAGGTTCCCTCCGGTGTGTGGAGGAAGGGAGAGGCACTCTCCGGTTCTGTTCGTGCTGGGTGCTAGAACAGGTTTCAAGCTCTGTGGGTAGCAGAGCTTGGTTCAGGGATTTGTCTCCCTTGGTTTTTCAAGCTGTGTGGCAGCAAGTTGTTCGCAGACTGAGTCTGCTGTGCTCTAGCAGTGGCTAGTGGAATCCTCACTCTAGTTGGAGTGAGGGGTGGATGTAGATTGCGGACTGCAGTCGAGCCACCTAAAAACCGGTTGTCTTCTCTGTGGCTTGCGGTCCTTATCAGCGCTCTCTATCTGCTTGTCTCTTCATCTAGTTGTTTGTTCAGCCCATTCATCATCATTCTCTCATTCGATCTAGATTGATTCCTGCATTTGGATTCTTTGTGTGCTAGTTTAGAAGGGGCATAAGCGTTAGATTTATTTTCTCGCCTAAACTCTGCAAATTGGGAGTGATCTATTCATCCCCCCCCCTTCTATATCACTCTTGCTGCGCTAACATTTGGTATCAGAGCAGGTTTACACCATGTGGGCGAACGGCCAAGGAAATGGTGGTGGTCCTAGAACCTTCATGGCTGAAGGTCAATCCATTAGTCGCCCTCCTTATTTCGATGGTAGTAACTATCTGTTTTGGAAGAACAGGATGGAAGTGTTCATCAGAGCTCAGAGTCATAAATTGTGGAGAGTAATCACGGTGGGGCCATATGAGTTGCCACCAAACGAGGATGTTGGACGGATGATCATGTGAAGCTCTCGTCACTCAACTGGACGGCGCTGAACATAATCCAGTGTGCTGTTCATCCAGAGGAATATGCTCGTATATCTGCATACAGAACTGCCAAGCGAATGTGGGATGAGCTGCAATTGATTTATGAAGGTACAGCTCAAGTGAAAGCTTCGAAGGTAAATCTCTACACCTCCAAGTATGAAATGTTTAAGATGAATGCTGATGAGAATATAACCGAAATGTATGCCAGGTTATCCTTGATCACTAACACTCTGAAAGGGCTAGGGAAGGATCTTGCTGAGGCAGATATAGTCAGGAAAATCCTTAGATTTTTATCCCCGGCGTGGCACACTAAGGCCATTGTGATTGAGGAGTCAAAGGATTTGAATGTCTTAACTGTGAATGAACTCATAGGATCCCTGATGACCTATGAGATGAATTTCCAAGGAGGTGGAGAAGGAAGTGAGAGGAAGGGTAAAAATGTTACTCTAAGAGCTTCCCGCAAGAAGGGTAGTAAAAGTGGGAGCAGCAGTAGTAGCCCCGAGTCTGAGTCCGAGCTTGAAGGTTTTTCAGATCTCGACCAGGGGGACCAGGCTATGCTCACTCGTCAGTTCAGAAAGTTTCTGAGAACTAAGGGAAAGACCTTTAGAAAAAGGAACCCACATCCTTTTAACAAGAATGCTGAGTTTACCAATTACAGGGATCGAAATCCTAAGAAACTGACTTGTTTCAACTGTAACAAACAGGGACACATGAAAGGCGAATGCCCAGAACTCCAGAAGAAAGGTCCCTATCTTCAGAAGAAGTTCACAAAGGTGCAGAAGAAGAAAAAGCCATAGGCGATGGTCTGCACATGGAGCGAGGAAGAAGAAGACCCTGAAGATGCTTCCTCAGAAGAATATGAAGAAGGAATTTGCCTTATGGCAAACAGCGAAGAGGAGGTAATAAATGTCTTTGAAAATTTCTCAATTGATGACTGGGAGGATGCTTATGGTGATTTGCTAGATAAATTTAATTCTCTTAGCAAAGAGCACAGAGTTCTGAAAAGAAAATTTAACACAAATGTTGAAGAACAAACTCTGGTCTGTGAGGAAAATGCAAAGCTAAAATAACAACTAGAAGAAATGACCTCACAAAGGAAAGAGAATGATAAGCTTAGGGGAGAAATCCAAGAAAGTAAAAAACAGCTCAATGAAGTCAAAACTAAAATTGAAGAAAGCATGAGTGAAATCAGAATGAATTCAGAGAAATATGAAGCTGTGAAGAAAGTGAATGCTGAACTCCTAAAGAACTCTGAGTTTCTTCAAAATGAGCTGGAAGACAAACAGAAGGTCTTAGAAAAGTTTGTCCAAGGAAAGACTAGCCTAGATGCTATACTAGGAACTAGGGTCAATTTCAACAAGGAAGGTCTAGGGTATGACCCAACCAACAAGAGACCCTTGCAATTCAAGACCATCACCTTCAGTCCAGAGAAGGGAAAAGAAAAGCTGGACACACCATCCAGCTCAAACAGCTCTAAGAAAACTCAAAGTCCTAAAGAAAACACAACAACCAGTACTGGACAACCGTTTAAGAGTGGAATGAACTTTATGAAGAATAACATTAAGTCCACTCATCAGAAAACAACTGGTAACTGGACCAAGAAAACAAATCAGAATAAAAGCTGGAATTATAACAATCAGATGGGTCCAAACAAGACCTACTGGAGGAATAATTTTCATGGTCAAAGATATACCAATCAACAAGCCTACAGGAAATTTCCTAGGAATAGGAAGACCAATGAAAGGAATAGAAATCACTACTCCAGTTCAGCTGGATTGAACTTTAATAAACCAGAAAGGAAGGTGCTAGAGAAAATCATGCTGAAACAAATCTGGATACCCAAACACTTGATCAGAGATTTAAACAATGTCCTTGGACCCAACTCATCTTGGGTTCCAAATCACTCTGCTTGATATACCTGTGTAGGTCGGCCTGGCAGCTGAAGACAACAAGTGGTACCTCGACAGTGGCTGCTCCAGGCATATGACAGGAGACCGATCCAAGTTCAGCAAGATAGAGATGAAGCCAGGAGGTCTGGTCAAGTTTGGAGGAAAGAACAAAGGTAAAATAATTGGAGTTGGCACAGTAGGTAAGTCTTCCACAAACTCCATTGAAAAAGTCTTACTTGTGGAAGGGCTACAACATAATCTGATCAGCATCAGTCAGTTATGTGACAAGGGTCACAAGGTTGTTTTTGATGATGCTTCATGCAAGATCTTTGAAATAAATTCTAATGAGATTAAATTTGTAGCCAACCGGAACAATAATGTCTACATTGTAGACTTAAATGAGAAATCTGAATCTACTATTTGTTTATCTGCTAACTCTGAAATTGATGCTTTTGAATGGCATAGACGTCTAGGTCATGCTAGCTTTTCTACTTTAAATAAACTGGTCAAACTCGATTTAGTTAAAGGCATGCCTAGAATTAAATTCAATTCCATTTCAAAATCTTGTGATGCCTGTGCTCTAGGCAAACAGACCAGAAACTCTTTCAAATTAAGATATGAGCCATTGTCTTCTAGACCAATGGAACTTCTTCATATGGATCTTTTCGGTCCAACCAGAACTCAGAGTCTCAATGGTAACAGGTTTGGCTATGTCATCATAGATGACTTCTCCAGATATTCTTGGATATTTTTCTTAGCAAATAAGAGTGATGCATTTCAAAAGTTTAATCTATTTTTCAATAAGGTCAAACAGGAAGGAAAGTTCAAGGTTAGTTCTATTCAATCTGATCATGGAGGTGAGTTTGAAAATTCCATGTTTACTGAACTTTGTGACAAAGAAGGACTAACTCACAGGTTTTCCTCTCCCAGGACACCTGAACAGAATGGGATCGTGGAGAGAAGAAATAGAACAGTGGTGGAAATGGCCCGAACCATGTTAATTGAGAGTAAGTTACCTAGAAGGTTTTGGGCAGAAGCGGCCAATACAGCAACCTACATAATCAACAGGGCCATGGTAAGACCCATACACAAGAAAACACCCTATGAGCTTCTAAGAGGTAAGAAACCTAACTTGTTTCACTTCAGAATTTTTGGAGCAAAATGTTTTATTCATAACAATGATAAAAAGGATTTAGACAAGTTTGAAGCCAAGAGTTCACCTGGAATATTCTTGGGTTACTCTGAAGTGTCAAGGGCATATAGGGTATTTAATGTACCAGATCAGAAAGTGGAAGAATCTCCACACATTCTTTTCAGTGAAAAGAAAGATGTTACTAATGTTGAAAATCTTGACAGGGACTCCAATCATGGTGGAGATTTTCTGGAAAACCAACAAGAAGAAGAGAAGACTCAGCCAAATGAAGGAACAAATTCCCCCAATCAGGTAGGGCCAAGAGAAACAGGTGAGTCTTCAACAAATGTCAGATTTCTTAAAGACCATCCTTTAGATAAAATCATTGGCAATCCTGAAGAACCTCTTAGGACTAGATCTTATTTTAGAAATGTGAATAATGATGACCTAATTGCGTTAGTCTCTCAAATTGAACCCAAAACAGTAGAAGAGGCCTTAGCTGATCAAGGTTGGGTAAATGCTATGAGTGAGGAATTAGGTCAGTTTGAAAGGAATAATGTCTGGGAGTTTGTCCCAAGACCAGATGGTATTAATGTCATAGGAACCAAGTGGGTGTTCAAAAACAAGATGAATGAAGATGGAATCATCTCGAGGAACAAGGCTAGACTAGTAGCCAAAGGCTACTGTCAGGAATTCGGTGTAGACTTTGATGAATCCTATGCACCAGTTGCTAGGATGGAAGCTATAAGATTGTTGCTTGCCTTTGCATGCTCAAAGAACATTAAACTCCAACAAATAGATGTTAAAAGTGCCTTTTTAAATGGAGTTATTAAAGAAGAAGTCTTTGTTGAACAACCTCCTGGATTTTAATTTTCTCCTCAACCTAACCAAGTTTTCAGGTTAAACAAAGCCTTGTATGGTCTAAAGCAGGCTCCAAGAGCTTGGTATGAAAGACTGTCTGAATTTCTGATCAGCAAGGGCTACAAAAGAGGTAAAGTTGATCGGACTTTATTCACCAAGGGCATGAGTAAAGATCTCATCATAGTTCAGGTATATGTAGATGACATAGTATTTGGATCAACTAGACATGAACTATGTGATGAATTTTCTACCATGATGTCTGCTGAATTTGAAATGAGCTTGGTTGGAGAACTAAAATATTTTCTTGGATTGCAGGTACAGCAGCTTGAAGATGGGTGCTTCATCAACCAAACCAAATACACAATGGAATTGTTCAAAAGGTTTGGCATGGAAAACTTAAAGCATATTACTACACCCATGGGCACCAATACATCATTGGATGCATATGAGACAGGTAAAGAAGTAAATGCCAAACTTTATAGAGGTATGATTGGATCACTTCTCTACTTGACAGCCTCTAGACCTGATATACAATTCAGTGTAGGAATGTGTGCAAGGTATCAGTCTAGACCCACTGAGCTACACCTAGCTGCAGTTAAAAGAATCTTCAGATATTTGTCAGCTAGTCACTCTCTTGGTTTATGGTTTCCTGCTTCTTGCACTTTAAATCTAGCAGCATACACAGATGCTGACTATGCAGGCTGTAAACTAGACAGGAAAAGCACAAGTGGCCATTGTGAATTCTTGGGTGGGTGTTTAGTATCTTGGGGCTCCAAGAAACAACATTCTGTGGCCCTCTCTACTGCAGAAGCTGAATATGTAGCTGCAGGAAGTTGTGGAACACAAGTTATATGGATTAAACACCAGCTTCAGGACTACCAAGTAGACCTGGGGTGCACACCTATTTACTGTGATAATACAAGTGCCATCAATCTTGCTAAAAATCCTATTTTGCACTCTCGAACCAAACACATAGAGATAAGACATCATTTTATAAGAGATGAAGTGTCTAAGAATAATTTTGAACTGATTCATGTAGGCACAGATAATCAGATTGCTGATATTTTCACAAAACCTCTGGATAATGAAAAATTTTCCACATTGAGAAGAGAATTAGGCTTATACAAATTGTCTTAATTAAGAAGCCTGCTCTTGTTGTGAGGGGGAGATCTGTCTATATGCTGTTTAGCCTTCTTGCATGCTGGTCTAAGGAGGAGTTCTGAATCCTCACTGGATAGCTTTTAGAATGCTCTAGGTAAGGGGGAGCCTAGAGAATATGCTGAAATGTTTGATTGAGTAATGCTATGTCTTAGGGGGAGCTGAGTTGTAATGTGAGAAGAGATGTACTTTGACAGATTCAAAAGGGGTTGTCCAGATCAGTACCTTTGCTGGTCTTGCATGACTAATTGAGTGTGGTTCTCTCAGACAGTAGAGTGTCAGTCATTTCTTAAGTCAATAAGTCAGTGTCTCTAAAATCCAATTAGAATCTTTCCTTTGGTACTCCTTCAGAGATCTGGACTATTTGCTTAAAGTATATCTTCCTACACTGTCATTGATTTTGGTTCAGGCCAAAAAACTTGTATGTCTTGATATCTGACCCAATCAACTTAAAATCTAGACTTCAAGACTCAATTCAAGAAAAGTACCTTTTGATATTGTCTTCAATCATTCCATCTCTTTAACTCAAGGGCTTAACTGAACAAACATGGTCTGTTTTTATCACTGAGAAACTGGGAGTTTCATCAATGAAATGAATATTTCTCCCAAGTCATGAGGTGTCAAAATGCTTAAAATGAATGAAAAGTCATGACAGAGCAATGGTGGCTTGCTGGTGAGTAACTGGGGACTCTAGCCTCTGATCAAGGTGTCTCCCTAATGTCAAAAGTCACAGTTACTAACTCTGTTCCTTACTATTTTTTTTAAAAAAAAGGGGGGGGGGAAGTAATGAGGTACTCACTCTGAGTAACTGGGGATTCAGGCCTCTAATCAAGGTGTATCCCTAATGTCAAAGGAAGTGACCTACCAACTTACTCTTTGATCTTCGTGAAAATCTTCTACAACAAAAATCCCTTGTTGTTATTGCACCTAATGGATTGCTTGTCCTCAATACCTTGAGAACACCTCTCTGAATTTTACTCTTGCTGTCTTGTGGAATAGTTGAATAATCAGCTATTTGGCCATACCTGTCTACTCCTGCTCTAAATCATCCACTTTGTATGCTGACATACTTCTCATAATTCTATTTCTCCACTGTGTACTGAAGCTTAAAGAATCTTCTCTTGATGTTAGAACCTCACTTATTTTCTTAAGACCTACTCGTGACTTTCTGCACTAAGAACGTTACTGCACTTCTTCTACATGTCTACAGCATTGTTATGTCTTCTGCATTTCTTTTTTGCTGATGTCAAAGGGGGAGAGAGGGTTCCGGGTTCCGTGAATTGTGAATCAATCAATCAGTTGGTTGTTGGTTGTGGCTTGTTGCCTTGGGAAAGTTGTCGTTGTCACTTGGGAAGTTCCTGAGTATGAGTGTTTTGTAGGGTATGTTTAATTCACTTGCATGAGCATGCCTTGTGCCTTGAATTTAATTTGTTGTTGCAAATGGTACTGCTTTCATTTCATGTTAAATCTTGAAAATTCATGTTATTGCCTGATTCATAGTGTTGCCATCATCAAAAAGGGGGAGATTATTGTGTCCCTATGATTTTGATGATGTCTCACACTATAAATCATTTTTTTATCTCAAGATAATCTCATGTTTCATCATGTAAGTGAATGGATTAAACAGTAAGGGAATGTCCTGCTCAATTGAACAAATTGATCAAATGAATTTTAGTGTTGCCTGAGTAATAATGTCTTGATGGATTCAACACTATGAACTTTTGTGAACAAAAATATTTCTCTGTGTTAATGTAAATCCTCGAGTCACTTCAGGTAATTTTGGGAGTTGTTTTCGTGTCACTTAAAGCCACACTTCGTGTTGTTTCCTCTCACTAACACGAAATGATTTCGTGTCGTCTGAGCTTACAACACTCAGTGTTAATTTCCATGCTTGACAGGAAAACTCGTATGAGGTAATACTTCGTGTAATTTTATCCTTGTCATCTTCATCTTCGTGTCGTTTTGACTTCGTGTCAATTACTGTTTCGTCTGAGTGTTGTCTTCACCTCGTGTCATTTTTTCTTCGTCTTCGTGCTGGTTTCACTTCGTGTCAACTTCACTTCGTGTTGTTTCTTTGTATTCTGTCTTCGTGTTGGTCTTTCGTTTTTAGTCTTCGTGTCTTTCTCGCTTTGACCACACTCCGTGTCGTTTCTCCTCTCACAACTTCGTGTCGTGTTCTGTGTAGTGCGTGTTCTGTCACTACTGCACTTCGTGCCGTTCCTGTTACACTTAATGTCGTTCTTGTTTTCACTTCGTGCAGTCTTTCTCTAAGTATTGTTCATCTCGTGTCGATGTTGTTTGTTTTTGAAACCACACCTCGTGTTGTTTTCTGTGTTGATCTTCGTTCTATCTCCGTGTCGATTTCAGATTTCGACTTCGTGTTGTTTTCAACTTGTGACGGTTTCCGTCATCTGTCTTCATGTCGTACTTAGTGCGAGTTGTTTCCTTGTTATTTCTGACTCCGTGTTGTTTTTTTTCCCACACCTCGTGTCTTTCCTGATTTGCAAACCACTTCGTGTCGTTTCAGTCGTCTTAGTGTTACCCTTGTACTCGCCTCTCCGTGTTGACTTATTATTGTGTCTTCATGTTATTCTTGTGCTTATGTCCGTGTTCCCTCTTTCTTATCTTGTATTGTTCTTTCTCACCTCGTGCTGACTTCATCTGATCTCGTAACGTCTTCGTTGTTGTGTTACCCGTGTTCTCATGTATCTCGTGTCGTTCTTTTCTTATGTCGTGTAGAAGTCACGTCGTGTTGTTATCAAATACCTCATGCAGCTTTAGTTTTTAGTGAGCATATAGCGTGATAACGGTTTTATCTTCTTATAGGTACGAGGAAGAATACTCCCAAATAAATGGGGTGCACGTGATCCTAGACAAGAGGAACCAGTCCAGAAAGGTCACGTGGCATGAAAGTTCTGGATCGAGCGTGGGAGGCACACGCGTTTTGTGCTCTATCCATCTGCTGCCGCTATAAATAGAAACCTTCGCCCACCGATGAAGGTTGATCAGAGCCAAGAAAGAAAAGGCAGTGTTACAGAGAGCTCGATCCAGCAGTGAAGAAAAAGAAAAAGAGAGATAGTAGTGAAGAGAAAGAAAGAGAGAGAGATAGCAGTGAAGAGAGAAAGAGAGTTAGCAGTATCTGGTTTTGCTTCCCAGGAAGCTACAATTGTATTAACTTTCAGTATCGAATGTTTTCTCAATCAGTCTTTAGTTTCTTGTCTGATTTTCTTTATGTGTTCTTTGTCTAATTCTGATCTGTTCCCCTCCGGTGTGTGGAGGAAGGGAGTCTAACTCCGGTTTCCCTCTGGGTTGCAGAGGAAGAGAGATCGCTGATCTCTGGTGTTGCTAGTGACGGGTTGTCATTAGCAGGTTCCCTCCGGTGTGTGGAGGAAGGGAGAGGCACTCTCCGGTTCTGTTCGTGCTGGGTGCTAGAACAGGTTTCAAGCTCTGTGGGTAGCAGAGCTTGGTTCAGGGATTTGTCTCCCTTGGTTTTTCAAGCTGTGTGGCAGCAAGTTGTTCGCAGACTGAGTCTGCTGTGCTCTAGCAGTGGCTAGTGGAATCCTCACTCTAGTTGGAGTGAGGGGTGGATGTAGATTGCGGACTGTAGTCGAACCACCTAAAAACCGGTTGTCTTGTCTGTGGCTTACGGTCCTTATCAGCGCTCTCTATCTGCTTGTCTCTTCATCTAGTTGTTTGTTCAGCCCATTCATCATCATTCTCTCATTCGATCTAGATTGATTCCTGCATTTGGATTCTTTGTGTGCTAGTTTAGAAGGGGCATAAGCGTTAGATTTATTTTCTCGCCTAAACTCTGCAAATTGGGAGTGATCTATTCATCCCCCCCCTTCTATATCACTCTTGCTGCGCTAACATTCCTCACCTTTGCCCGCTTCTCCCTCCTCTTCCATCCCCGCCGCCCCCCTTCTTTCTTCGAGGGGGGGGGGTGGCCTTTCTCCCTCTTCTGCTCTTCAACCAACTTCTTCCCTCTTCTTTCACTCTTTGGATGATGCCTTTATCCTTGCTCGCACCACTTGGAGGTGCTTGCTTTCTCTTCGGCTTCTGGCCTCCTTCCAAAGAGTTGGCAGAGGAGGCCTTCACATTTTTTCCTTCCTTTCCTTCCTCTGATACCTTTTTTCTGAGTTTCTCGAGCGAACAAGCTCAGCTACCCTGTTATCCGAGCCAATTTCTACACTGGGTAGAGTTAGTGGCTCGGCTTGGGGGTGCTAGCCACGTCTGCGCCGAGTAGTCCGCTCGTGTTGTAGTATCAGTGGATGTAGTATTTTTGCTTTTGATACGCACTGTATTGGCTGTGGCCTATCTAATGTATGAAGAAGCATTAATGAAAAGAAAATTATCGCCATTTGTTGCATACATGTATGTGAAAAGCTCAAAAATAGAACTTTCGTATTGTTGTTGCATTCCATGTCCGGGGCATAGGCGTTCCTTCCATGGTAGACAATCGATATGCCCTTTTCCCAAGCGTCTCGACCACTCGGCAGGGGCCTTCCCAATTAGGGGCCAGCTTCCCCGCCGCCTCCAATGGTCGAGAGGCTTTGGCTTTTCTCAAGATGAAGTCTCCTTGATGGAAATGTCAGTCTCAGACTTTGGCATTGTAATATCGAGTAGGGTGCCGCTGATATTCCATGGCTCGGATGCTCGCGATCTCTCTTATCTTGCTTGCCATATCGAGGTTTTCTAGCAGTTTTTGCTCATTTGCCTCGGGTGAGAAGTTGATGACTCGAAGAGATGGGCTGTTGACTTCCAAAGGAATCACGGCGTCCGTGCCGTACACCAACTGGAAAGGAGTCTCACCGGTGGTGGTTCTTGAAGTAGTTCAGTGTGACCATACTACGCTTGGTAATTCCTCGACCCAGCTACCCTTGGCCTTATCGAGCCTGGCCTTAATGCCTTTTAATATAGTTTTGTTGTCATTTTTGACCAGCCCGTTAGCCTGAGGGTGGGCTACCGAAATGAACTGGTTGCGAATGTGAAGGTCGGCGCATTTGTTCCTGAAGTAATGAGAATCAAATTGCCGACCATTATCGATCACAATCACTCGGGAGATACCAAAATGACAGATGATCGATTTCCACACAAAGCTCCATACGACCGACTCGGTAATCCTAGCGGTGGCTTCGGCTTCAATCCATTTGGTAAAATAATCGATGGCAATAATGCCGAACTTCTTTTGGGCTTGGGCCGTGGGAAACATCCCCAAGATGTTGACCTCCCCCGAGCAAAAGGGTATGGCTTGGTAAGGGTGACGAGCTCTAAGGCAGGTTGATGGACCAGATGACCGAAACGTTGGCATCGGTCGCACCTTTGTATGTAGGCCGAGCAGTCACGTTGGAGAGTGGGCCACCAGTAGCCTGGTCGCAACAAGATCCTGGCAAGTGCTCTTCCTCCTTGATGTGCGCCGCAAACGCCTTCGTGGTCCTCTTGAATTGCTCGGCCGGCCTCCTCGATACCGAGGCACTTGAGGAGGGGACCGTAAAAAGAGCTTCGGTACAAAGCGTTGTCTAAGATGACGAAGCACCGAGCTTGATACTTCAGTCTCCGAGCGTCCCGAGGGTTAGAGGGCTATCGAGAATCCCAGAGCCAGGATATATATGGGGTCCGCCAATCGCTTGATAATGCCTGATCAACGGTCATGAGCTCTGCTTCTACGCTCGGTCGTTCTAGCTCTTCGAGGAAAACTGATCGTGTACCTTCTGGGGTAATAGAGGAGGCCAATCGAGAGAGGGCGTCCGCTTGGGAGTTTTCCTCCCGAGTGATCCGGATGACTTCAAAACTCTTGAATAGTGGGGCAATTCCTCTTACCAGTTGGAGGTATTTGATCATCGGTGTTTCCCGAGCTTCGTAGTCACCGTTGACTTGGCTGGAGACCAATTGGGAGTCAGTGTGGATTCTGACTCGTTCGGCCCCCAGTCGTCATGCCATCCTGGCTCTCGAGATGAGAGCCTCATACTCGGAGACATTGTTGGATGCCGGGAAGTTGAACTTCAAGGCGTATTACAGTTCTGCTCCTTCTGGGGATCGGAGAAGAATGCCGGTGCTACTGCCGGTGGAGTTGGTGGATCCATCAACGAAAAGATCCCAGGTGGGCCCAGGCGTCAACGGATGGACTTCCTCAATCGGGACAATACTCTCTGAGATGAAATCCACGAGTGCCTGTCCCTTGATGGTCGAGCGGGGGGGATAGGAGATATCGTAAGCCCCGAGCATTATATCCCACTTGACGAGGTGACCCGAAGCTTCAGGGTGAGCAAGGATCCTCTTCAGGGGCTCATTGGTCAACACGTCGATGGAGTGCCCTTGGAAGTAGGGCCGAAGGCGCTTGGCCGAGGTTACCAACGCTAGTATGAGTTTCTTGGTTCCAGGGTACCGTCGTTCGGCCTCGCTGAGCACCTTGCTGGTGTAATATACTGGTCTCTGCACTCCTGTGTCATCTCTAACTAGGACCGAGCTCACAGTGGAAGGAGTCGACGAGAGGTAAAGGTGCTGCGTTTCGCACGAGACTGACTTTGATAACACCGGGGGCGAGGCCAAAAACTCCTTTAGCCCTGCAAAAGCTTTCTGACATTCCTCATCCTAGGCGAACGTAGCGGATGCCAATTTGGGCCCTTTCAACAATTTGAAGAAAGGCAAGCATCATTCGGCCGCTCAGGATAAGAAACGGTTGAGCGCAGCAATTCATCCAGTCAGGCGTTGGACGTCCTTGATGCAAACGGGTGGCTGCATGTCCAGGATGGCCTGAACTTTGTCAGGGTATGCCTCGATCCCACGCTGAGTGACTAGAAAACCCTGGAACTTTTCGGATCGAAACCCAAAGGCACATTTAGCTGGGTTGATCTTCATGTTGTACCTTAGGAGAGTGTCGAACGTTTTCGCTAGGTCGGTGAAGTGGTCCTCGGCCTTGGGTGTCTTGACGAGCATGTCGTCGATGTAGGCTTCGAAGTTTCGACTGATTTGTCCTTCAAAAATGTGGTTGATCAGCCTTTGATATGTTGCCCCGGAGTTCTTCAGCCCGAAAGGCATTCAGGTGTAGCAGTATATGCCGAAGTCGGCGATGAAGGCTATCTTCTCGATGTCTTTAGGATCCATTCAGATCTGATGGTAGCCGGAGTAGGCATCCAGGAAGCTCAGTAATTCGTTACCGGAGGTCGAGTCGACTAGCTGGTCGATGCTCGGCAGTCGGTAACAGTCTTTCAGACCCGACGTCGGATCGACGCGAGACTAGCGCCGTCGTGAAGCTAGCTTGGAGATCTTCAACCACCTGGTGTTATAGGAATTTTCCTATCTCTATAGTTTCCTTGGTGGAATTTGTAACCGACGGACTGACAGACTCAAGAAATACTGGGCAGATTGGGATCTGCCTGAAAATGTGGGTTGACCGAAGATGAAACGGTGGAATTTGGACTTTAAATTTTTATGAAAGATAGAGGGGAAAGTAGGGAACACGAGGATAATTTTTTTGTAATTTTTTTGAGGTGGTTTGACAGGGGGAATGAATTTTATAATAGGGGGTGGTCGGATCTGGACCGCAGGAGATAGAACTGATTCCGGATTTTGCAATGGGTTTTTGGATGGGTAAACAAATTCATAAAATTATGAAAAAAATTGTGGAAGAGGGCTTTGTTGGATAGAAATCTCAGTCCAAATTTCAGATCGATCAAAAATGGGGAAGGGGCTCAAAACGAAGAAGAGTTGGGCTGCTGGAACACAAATCTGCACAGTGACAGATTGTGTAGATCGGGGGGAATAAATGGTAAAGGAGATAAACAAGGGCGGAAAAATGTGAATTTTTTTGTGGAGGCTGGGGGGAATGTGGGGAACTCACTCTCCAATTTTCAGCACGATCGGATCTCCTGATGGGGAGCTAAAAATCGGGCTTTAGACCTCTATCCAACAATGGACAGATCTGCGACGGCGAGGCGGTGGTGGTACGATGGCGGCTTGATGGTGGCGGCGGTGGAGCTTCACACTCAGAGGGGAGATACAACTTGGAATCCACCAAGTTTTCTAGGGAATTCACCCTAAGAATACAACAATCCAGCTACAAGGGGAGAGGAGAGAGAGGGGGCACCCTTGGGTAATTCTTAGAGTAAATGCTTAATTCTTCATTAATTCCCACAAAATGGAAAATATATGGATTATATAGAAATGTACAAAAGACCTAAACTATCCCTAGATCTAGGGTTAGGGAGGGGTAATCAAGGGAAAGGATAATTAATCCCCATGTGGTCAAGTAACCAAAATAAAAAAATACAACAATGAATAAACTATATTAAAGGGGGCGCCTTTGAAAATGAGAGGGGAATTTTGATTTTTCTTCCATTCTGTCCCCTTGGTCCAAGTCCAATCTTGGACTTTGAACCAGCCCCACATGGACCCTGGAAGTCAAGTGGCCCAATGAGAGAGAGGGTGGGGGACCTTACTGGGCATACTGGCATTTTACAAAGAAACCCAAAGGCCCTTTTGCAAAGAAACCCAAAGATTCCTAAAGAATAACAAATTGGCTTATAATGCCTTACAATTGTAACCAAATTAACCCAAGGATATAAATGCAAACAAAAAGGATACAAATATAAAAATAAAATGTTAGTGCTCGGTGTTGATTCTCATCATTTCTCTCTTGGTGGGAAGAACTCAACCCCGTCGAGTAAGGGGTGCGGCTGCTCGTGTGGCTCCTGCGGATCACCAGGTAGCGCTGAGTACACTCCACTCCAAGTAATCGTCACCTGCTCATCCCGTATATATGCGATATGCACATACTGTTATGGGAATGAGGCTAGTGGTGGACACTCCGGGGTGGGGTCACTCTCAAAGGGAGGAGACGGCTCAAAGACTCACTAGGAATCACCGTTGGGTCCCTTTATGTGGCTAGATCTGAGAGGTAGAATGGTTGAGCAGATCCCAAATTCTGACAAGTCTACAACGTAAACATTAGACCCGACTTGTCTCACACTCGAAAGGGATTGCCATCGTGAGCTGGCATGAGACCGACTATGCGACTCCTAATATGCTCGACACATGCATGTACGGACTCTAAGCAAATAAAGAAAAACACAAACTTCTACAAGACCCTAAACAAACCCACTGTTAGACAGACCCATACATATGCAATGGTGGACCAGGACATCCGAATGTGTGGCATGCATACACAAGACGCAACCAAATGTCGATAGAATCATGGACTCCTAGATATTCCAAAATGCACCACTCATGCACTGATGACCTTTTGGAATTCGGAGGTTTGGGTGGGCTAGGCGTGGAAGGTTTGCGTGGGCTAGGAGTGCCAAATTCTCCTACTTCCATACCCCAATGAATGGGCTCCTTGCAGAGTGTAGGTGGACTGGCCCGTGGGGTAGGGGTGTGATACTGGACTCCCTCGAAGAAGTGGAGTAGATGTGGTGGGTCAAGGGGTTCACTAGTGAAGGGGTCGAAGAGATCAAAGAAAGTATGACCCCTTGAACTGGGTTCCCACATGACACGGTCCCATGGGTGGAATACTTGAAGGTGTAAATGGCGACCTTCATTCATGGTGATCGGTTGGACGGCGGTCATATGCAAAAAATAAGGTTCCTCCCTCGGGAAAAGTGGAATGAAATCTGGCTCGACTGGCATGGGGAGGAATAAAAGAACCTCCGTGGTGACATGACCCACGGTGCACACGGAGGTAATGGACCCTAAGGCTAGATGTGTGAACCTACGACGATTGGGTTGGTCGAAGCCTCAGGCCAACATACACGTCAACGTCAATTGCCAGTCTGATCCCGTAATGAGGTCTTCCAATGTATCAACATGGTGAGAAGACCGAAAAGTGGTGTGGAATGAGTTGACGGGCACTAAGTGTAGTGCGGGGTCCATGGATGGGTAGAAAAAGGCTTTAGGGATCAAGCCTTGCTTGAGCAAGCTAAAAAATGGCTCGTCGATGATTAGCTTCCCCGATAGAAACATGGGTGGCTTTGGCTGAGGCGGCTCCAAAGGAGGTGGCTTCGAATAAAGATCGGAAGGTGAGGGTGGGGGAAAAGGAGCTCTCACGGGCGGAGAAGGGGTGTCCTTCTTGAGGGGAAGAGGTCCTTGGGGTGGCACCGGGTTGGGATGCTCGGGCAGGAGTCCGTCAATTTGAGTACACATCCTATCCAACTGATCCGACATGATTTTAAAAAGTTTGGCAACAGTGGGGGTTGGAGTAGGGGCATCGTGGTGGACTTGCTCATGGTCTCTCGGCCTAGTCATGGGTTTAGGCTCATCGACATGCGAGGCTCTTTGCCTCTGACTATGACCCACTTGGTTGGAGGTGATTGGGTGGGGTCGGTTGGAGGTTACTGGGCCGGGTAAGTAGACCCTTCTAAGCTCGCCCTTCATCTCTCGCCACGACTCTATAGGCCATTGCCTCCTAATTTCTCTCAAGTATTCTATGTCCCTCCATGTTTCGGCAGCTTCATAAAAAAGTCACCTTGTGGCAAAGTCGACTTGCATGGCATCGGACATAATGTAACACTCAAAGTATTTATCCATAGCGGCTTCCCACTCTAGGCAGTCGCTCGCGACTTTGGAGCCATAGAAGTCCGGGGCTTCGAGCCCACGGAGGTGGTGGTGTTGGATTCCCCATCCTTGGGTGTGTCGCCACCATTCATATAACGTGGGCGTTTGGGAATCCATAGGACACGGGGAGCTATAGGATGGCCATGCCGACACTTGGTGCAAGACGAACCGACTAGACACGACCCTAAAATAACAATGTAAAGTTAGAATGCAGACTCAACTACAAACCTAGACTCAACTAGTATCTGGTACGTGGCGGAGGTTTGATCCGAAGACCGAACTCACACAAGTGTGCAACCTTCCCAATAGGCGTAACCTATCGTTGCGGGAACACCTTTTGATATACCGGGTATAGGAATGCAATGCAAACTTTGGACCGACTAACCGACGACCCTAGACTCAACTTAGCTCTGATACCAATTTGATGCGGGGCGGGACGCGCACCTGGGACTCTAGCTCGCGGATGTCCCTAAGCAAGGGAAACGCGTGGATCTGTGCGGTTGAGGAACCGACAATGAGCTAGGGTGGTCAACTCTCTATCGTGCCCGGATCGGGTCACGGGATGGGTTTCGCTCTCTCTCGCATCGGTGATTACAATTATTGAACGAGCTAGATTAACCTATCACATGCAAGCAGCGGCATATAGAATTATATGAAATAAGAAAAATGCCGAGTGAGGGAGTGGAAATGATACCTCCATGCTATCGGGCGTGGGGAAGACGACCCCGGCCGAGACTCGTACTCTCGGTTCAGAAATACCAATAATTATAGAAATACCAATAATTACAGAAATAAATTTATTGCCCACTCCATGCAGGGAGGTAAAGGGCTACACATGGGACTCGGGAGTAGCGGGCTCGGGTTGATGGGCAGCGTTTTGGGTAGCTCCGGCGGTAGCGTGTGCCAATAAACGTGGGGTCCACGTCCTGGTTAGAGGGCCGATCGGGCTGGGAGTGGTACAGCTACGGAGGGGACTCCTGGGGGGATGATCCCTAGGAGGGGGACAGGTTGGTTCGCCTTGTGGAAGGCGAGGCGGCCGACTGGGGGATGTTGTTGCTTGCTATCCACGGACCTGTTCTACAGTTTCAGGGTGGCGTGACCCGGTGAAAACAACTGTGGCGATCAGACCCAACGTCAGATCGACGCGAGACTAGCTATGTCGCGAAGCTAGCTTGGAGATCTTCAACCACCTGGTGTTACAGGAATTTTCCTGTCTCTATAATTTCTTTGGTGGAATTTGTAACCGACGGACTGACAGACTTAGGAAATACTGGGCAGATTGGGATCTGCCTGAAAATGTGGGTTGACTGAAGATCAAATGGTGGAATTTGGACTTGAAATTTTTATGAAAGATAAAAGGGAAAAGAAGGAACACGAGGATAATTATTTTGTAATTTTCTGAGGTGGTTTGACAGGGGAATGGATTTTATAACAAGGGGTGGTTGGATCTGGACTACAGGAGACAGAACATATTCCGGATTTTGCAGTGGATTTTTGGATGGGTAAACAAATTCATAAAATCATGAAAAAAATTGTGGAAGAGGGATTTGGTGGACAGAAATCCAAGTCCAAATTTTAGATCGATCTGAAATAGGGAAGGGGGTCAAAACAAAGAAGAGTTGGGCTACTGGAACATAAATCTACACAGGGATAGATTGTGTAGATCGGGGGGAATAAATGGTAAAGGAAGATAAATAAGGGAGGAAAAGGTGAATTTTTTTGTGGAGGCTGGGGGGAACGTGGGAAATTCACCCTCCAATTTTTAGCACGATCTGATCTCTTGATGGGGAGCTAAAAATCAGGCTTTAGACCTCTATCTAGCAATGGACAGATCCACGACGGTGAGCCGGTGGTGGTGCGATGGCGGCTCGATGGCGGCGGTGACGGAGCTTCACACTCAGAGGGGAGATACAACTTGGAATCCACCAAGTTTTCTAGGGAATCCACCCTAAGAATACAGCAATCCAGCTGTAAGGGGAGAGGAGAGAGAGGGGGTGCCCTTGGGCAATTCTTGGAGCAAATGTTTAATTCTTCATTAATTCTCACAAAATGGAAAATACATGGATTATATAGAAATGTACAAAAGACCTAAACTATCCCTAGATCTAGGGTTAGGGAGGGGTAAACAAGGGATAGGATATTTAATGCCCATGTGGTCAAATGACTTAAATAAAAAAGTACAATAATGAATAAACTATATTAAAGGGGGGCACCCCTTTAAAAATGAGAGGGGAATTTTGATTTTTCTTCCATTTTGTCCCCTTGGTCCAAGTCTAATCTTGGACTTTGAACCAGCCCCACATGGACCCTGGAAGCCAAGTGACCCAATGAGAGGGAGGGTGGGGGACCCTGCTAGACCTACTGGCATTTTACATAGAAACCCAAAGGCCCTTTTGCAAAAAACCCAAAGATTCTTAAAGACTAATAAATTGGCTTATAATGCCTTACAATTGCAACCCAATTTACCCAAGGATATAAATGCAAACAAAAACAATACAAATACAAAAATAAAATGTTGGTGCTCGGTGTTGATTCCCATCACGGAGCTTGTATGAGTTTTCACCCATCTTAAGGAAGCATTCGTATGAAAGTATATCAGGGGTGCTACCATTGTCGACCAATATCCTGTCTACGTTACAATGGTTTATAGTAGCCGACACTATGAGAGCGTCATCGTACGGGGTAGATAACCCTTCCAGGTCTTGGTCGGAGAATACCAGGGCCTGCTGCTCACTCGCCAGTGGGGCTTTAGGGGGCTCAAAGGCCTTGCTTGCCCGTTCAGCGTGATGCTTCATTCCTCGACTACTGTCTCCTCCTGATGCCGCGCCGCCAGAAATGACATTGATGTGAACCTCCTTCTAACGCTCAGACACGTACCGAGATAAGTCTCCCTGGCAAACGAGACGCTCGATCTCGTCCTTGAGCTGGTGACAATCTTTGATATGGTGCCCGTGGTCGTTGTGGAACTGGCAATGTTTGCGATGGTTACGGTGCTTGGCCTTCATAGGCTCAGGCTGGCAGAGAATGCTCGAGCCTTTGATGTCTTCGTATATGTCATAGATGGGAGCGGATAGAGGAGTGTACCGCTCATATTTTCGAGGGGGTTCCCTTCGGTCTCCATCTTGATTCCGCTGTTTTCCTTGGCCAGAGCCTACCTCGGATGGTCGCTTCTTATCCCCCTCCCGACCGGAGCCCGTTGGGCCGCGACAAGCTCTAAGGACTTCCTCGCACTCCGCGTGGCGCAAGGCTAGGGTCACCAGATCGACGAGGGAGGTGGGGGGATGGAGGACCAGTTCTCGTCAAAGGTTCGCATCGCGGGTGCCTCCGATCAGCACGGTGATGGTTGAGGCGACATCCAGGTGGGGGATACGCAGGGCTTCCGATTTAAACCGATTGATGTAGGCCCAGAGTTTCTCCCACTGTGCCTGCTTTAGTGCCAGCAACCCCGCTACTAACCTTGGAGGGCCGCTGCTGGTGAAGCTTTCCTTGAATACTCGCCTGAATTGTTTGAAGTCGTGAATGCTGCTGGGGGCGAGTGCTCGGAACCAGGCCTGAGTGCCTTAGACCAAGGTGGTCACGAACGCTCAACATTTGACAGCGTCGGAGGCCCTGTGTAAGGTCATCAGGGAGTCGAAACTGTCATAGTGGTCGGCCGGGTCTCTCTGGCTGTCATACGACTTGAAGGTTGGCAGCATGATTCTAGGGGAGACCATGGCCTTCAAGATATGGTTGGAGAATGGGGATTGCTCCTCATCTTCCTTGGTGGAAGTTTTCTACAGGGCGCGGAGGGTGCACTCTTGTTCCACGAATCATCCCTCAAAGTCCCGCAACTGGAGGGACAACTCCGGTTTTCGCTGAACTGAGGGGCTGTGGGGGCGTCCCTGCGGGCTGCCGTGTCATCCCTCAGGGGGATCAGTTTCTGGGAACTACTGGCGCGTCCTGGTTCTTTCTCTCCTCAGGGTGGAGGAGGCTTGTTGTTCTGGGGGGGGGCGTGTGAAGGTCCCCCTGACCTGTTGCGCATATGCCGTCATCCCCAGAGGGTGAAGCAGCCTCCAGCCGTTTGCTGGGAAGCTTCTCCAATGGGGGGGTTCTCCCGTGGGAGTCGTGACTTCTCCTCCCTAGCCGCCTGGGTCCTTATTAATTCTACGAGGATATCCAGTTTTACGTTGATGGTTTGGAGAGTGTCAGAACTCTCGTTAGGAGGTTGCACCTTCGCGGGTGGTAGAGGTAGCTCGTCAGCTTGATTGTTGTCTTCGGAGGGAAGGTTTTCCACGGGGTGGGAGGGCGCAGGTTCCCCATTCGCCACTGTGGTCTTTCCTCTGCCGCCGGTGACCTTCCTACCAGAATTTCTTCGCACCATGATGACTCTTTGTTCATTTCTCACAGATGGCGCCAGATGAAGAGGCGTAATCTCGCGTTGATCCTGAGCCGTGAGATCCAGGGAGAATCTTTGGTCACGGTCACCATGTCTGTATGAACTGTAAGACAGGAAACGGATCAGAGGTGCCCAGGGAAGAGTCCCTGGGGAAAACCCTCTGATGCTTAAGTTAGCAAGTGTGATAGAGCATGGATGTGAAGAGAGAGGGTAGGAGAAATAGGGGACGCGAGATTATTCTCCACCAATAGGTGTGGTGGTTTTCTCTCAGGATCATTGCTTGCCTTCTCGGAGGGTCTCCCTGAAGTTTATATAGCAGTCCCTCTAACGTAATAGTCCAGGGAGCTGAGGGGATTTGGGGGGGGGGGTTACGTCCTCGTAGCGGGCTCTTTATGACAAAAGGACTCTTGCTCTCCCCTATCCCTTGGAGTTCCCTACTCTTGCTGGATGCGTAACGGACGCTTGGATAAGCTTCCGACAGTCGGTCCGAGCCAGAGGCACTTGCTCGGGGTTTTATCCTGAGCGATGAGTGTATAGCTCGGGTAAACCATGTCGGGTCCCTACAGGGGATCTCTCGACCGATCTGTCGCTCGGACTTCGAGACCTGAGGGCCGCCTAGGAAGTGCTGCACTGAGTGAGTTTTGGGCTTCAAGTAAGTGGGCCTAAAATGGGGCTGTCACTTTGGGGAGCTGGGCCTGGTTTGGTCGAATTTGACTTAGTTGGGCCGTGCTCTCGGGCGGCAGATTTTCCCCCTCTCCAGCTGGCATTGATCGCACCTTTGAACGTAGGTCATGCAGTCACGCTGGAGAGTGGGCCACCAATAGCCTTGCCGCAGCAAGATCCTGGCGAGCAATCTTCCTCCTTGATGCGTGTCGCAGACACCTTCGTGGACCTCTTGAATTGCTCAGCGGGCCTCATCGGTATCGAGGCACTTAGAGAGGGGACCGAAAAAAGACCTTCGATATAAGGCTGCATCCAAGATGACGAAGCGTCGACCCTGGTACTTCAGTCTCTGAGCTTCTTGAGGGTCGGGGGGCTCCTGAGAATCCCGGGGCCATGATATATATGCGGTTCAGCAGTCGCTTGATGATGCCTTATCAATGGTCATGAGCTCCGCTTCTATGCTCGTTCGCTCTAGCTCTTCAAGGGAAACTGATCGAGTAACTTCTAGGCCAACCGAGGAGGCCAGTAGAGAGAAGGCGTCTGCCCAGGAGTTCTCCTCCCGAGTTATCCGGATAACCTAAAAATTCTTGAATAGTGGGCCTATTCCTCTTACCAGTTAAAGGTATTTGATCATCGATGTTTTTCAAGCTTCGTAGTCACCATTGACCTGGCTGGCGACCAACTAGGAGTCAGTATGAATCCTGACTCGTTCGGCCCCCAATCGCCGTACCATCGTGGCTCCCGAGATAAGGGCCTCATACACGGAAACATTGCTGGATGCCGAAAAGTTGAACTTGAAGGCGTATTGCAATTCTGCTCCTTTTGGGGATCGAGAAGGACGTCGGCGCCACTGTCAGCCGAGTTGGAGGACCCATCAACGAAAAGATCCCAGGTGGGCCCGGGCGCCAGCAGAAGGGCTTCCTCGGTCGGGACCGTGCTCTCCGCCATGAAGTTCGCGAGTGCCTGTCCCTTGATGGCCGAGCGAGGGCAATAGGAGATGTCGTAAGCCCCGAGCATTATGGCCCACTTGACGAGGCGACCCGAAGCTTCAAGATGAGCGAGGATCCTCTTCAAGGGTTCGTTGGTCAATACGACGATGGAGTGCCCTTGGAAGTAGGGCCGGAGGCGCTTGCTCGAGGTCACCAACGCTAGCACGAGTTTCTCGGTTGCGGGATACCATTTTTCAGCCTTGTTGAGCACCTTGCTGGTGTAGTATACTGGTCTCTGCACTCCTGCGTCATCTCGAACTAGGACTGAGCTCACTGTGAAAGGAGTCGATGAGAGGTAAAGGTGCAGTGTTTCACCCAAGACTGGTTTCGATAACACCGGGGGTGAGGCCAGAAACTCCTTTATCTCTGCAAAAGCCTTCTGACATTCCTCATCTCAGGCGAATGTGGCGGATGCCAATTTGGGCCCTCTCAACAATTTGAAGAAAGGTAGGCATCGTTCGGCTGCTTGGGATAAATAACGGATGGGCGCAGCAATTCGTCCAGTCAGGCACTGGACATCCTTGACGCAGACGGGCGGCTGCATGTTCATAATGGCCTGAAACTTGTCGGGGTTGGCCTCGATCCCGCGTTGAGTCACTAGGAAACCCAGGAATTTCCCGGATCGAACCCTAAAGGTGCATTTAGCTGGGTTGAGCTTCATGTTGTACTTAGGAGGGTGCAGAAGGTTTCTGCTAGGTCGGCGAAGTGGTCTTTGGCCTTAGGTGTTTTGACGAGCATGTCGTCGATGTAGGCTTCGACGTTCCGATCGATTTGTCCTTTGAAAATGTGGTTGATCAGCCTCTGGTACATTGCGCCAGCGTTCTTCAGCCAGAAAGGCATTCGGGTGTAGCAGTGTACGCCGAAGTTGGTGATAAAGGCGGTCTTCTCGATGTCTTCAGGATCCATTCGGATCTGATGGTAGCCAGAGTAGGCGTCCAGAAAATTGAGCAATTTGTTACCGGAGGTCGAGTTGACTAGCTGGTCGATGCTCGGCATTGGGTAACAGTCTTTCGGAGTGACTTTATTGAGGTCTGTGAAGTCCACACACATTCGCCATTTGCTCGAAGCTTTTGGTACTAAGATGACATTAGCAAGCCACGTCGGGTAGAGGACCGAACGAAATAGGCTGATTTTCTTCCTTTTTATAATCAGCTATTTGATGATCGTCTACTTCTCTGGGGCATGCTTTCTTCGACGTTGCTGGACGGGTTTCACCGACGGGTCAAGGTTGAGCTTGTGCACCACCATCTCCCAGAGATCTCGGGAAGATGCTCATCAGACCACGCGATGACTTGGATGTACTCTGAAAGAAAATCTTTATATTGCTCTCGTACATCAGGTGATAAATCAGCTCCAATCTTTACTCCTAGGGCCGGGCCGTCTTTGAGGAAGATCGTCAGCAATTCACCACCGGGCTCGGATGTTGTCGGTTCATCCTCGGCTCTCCCGACCCCTTTCTTTTTTCCCTCTGACTTTATGGCTTCAACCGAGATTATGTAGCACCTTCTAGCTATTGTCTGGCTACCTCGGACTTCCTCGATGCCGTATTTGGTGGGAAACTTCATTTTTTGGTGATAGGTGGAGGGCACTGCTTTTGTTCGGCTCAGGATACCTCGGTCGAAAATGGCATTATAGGCTAACATCCCCTTAATCACTATGAAGTCAACCATAATCGTGACGATCTTAGGAGGGGTACCAATGGTGACCAGCAGGCTTAGGGCTCCCTCAGGATAGGTTGCCTGGCCATTGAACCAGTAGAGGGGGGTTCGAATTGGGCGGAGCTTGGATACATTTTCACCCATCTTAGGGACACATTCATATGAGAGTACATCAGGGGCACTACCATTGTCAACCAATATCCTATCTATGTTACAATGATTTATAGTAGCCGATACTACAAGAGCGTCGTCGTGCGGGGTAGCTATCCCTTCCAGGTCTTGGTCAGAGAATACTAGAGCCTGCTGCTCGCTCGCCGGCGGGGCTTTGGGGGGCACGGAGGCCCTGCTCCCCCGTTCAGCGTGACGCTTCCTTCCTCGGCCACTGTCTCGTCCTGATGCCGTGTCGCCATAAATAACATTGATATGGACTCCGCGGGGGTGATTGTCAATTTATTCTGGGACGCCACGATCCTCCCTCTACTCGGACACGTGTTGAGATAAGTGCCCCTGGTGGATGAGACGCTCGATCTCGTCCTTGAGCTGGTGACAATCTCCAGTATGGTGCCCATGGTCGTTGTGAAACTAGCAATGCTTGCGACGGCTGCGATGCTTCAAGTTGGTCGTCATAGACTCGGGTTGGCAAAGAAGGCCCGAGCCCTTGATGTCTTCGTATATCTCATAGACGGGGGCAGATAGAGGAGTGTACCGCTCGTATTTCCAAGGGGGCTCCCTATGGTCTCCGTCTTGATTCCGCCTTTTCCCCTGGCGCGAGCCTTGCTCGGACGGTTGCTTCTCGACTCGAGCCCATTGTGCCGTGGCAAGCGCTGAGGACTTCCTCGCACTCCGCGTGACGTAGGGCTAGGGTCACCAGATCGGCGAGAGAGGTAGGGGGATGAAGGGCTAGTTCTCGCCAGAGATTCTCATCGCGAGTGCCTCCGGTCATTGCGGTGATGGCTGAGGTGACATCCAGGCGAGGGATATGTAGGGCTTCCGATTTAAATCAGTTGATATAAGCTCGAAGCTTTTCCCCCTGTGCCTACTTTAGCGCCAATAGCCCCGCAATCGACCTTGGAGGGCCGCAGCCGACGAAGCTCTCCTTAAATACTCACCTGAACTACCTGAAGTCATGAATACTACTAGGGGCGAGTGCTCAGAACCAGGCTTGAGCACCCTGGACCAAGGTGGTCACGAATGCTCGGCACTTGATAGCGTCGGAAGCCCCGTGCAGGGTCATCAGGGCGTCGAAGCTGTCGTAGTGGTCGGCTGGGTCTCCCTGGCCGTCATATGACTTGAAGGTTGGCAGTGAGAGTCTGGGGGAGATCTTGGCCTTCAAGATTTGGTCAGAGAACGGGGATTACTCCTCGTCCACCTTGGTGGAAATCTTCTTTAAGGCGCGGAGGGCATACTCTTGTTCCGTGAAACATCGTTTGAAGTCTCACAGTTGGAGGGATAACTCCGGTTGTCACGGGGCCGATGGGCTGTGAGGGCATCCTTGCTGGCTACATCATTATCCCTTGGGGCATCGGTCTCCGGGGGCTGCTGGCGCGTCTCGGGCCTTTCTCTCCTCTGGGTGGAGGAGGCTTCTTACTCTAGAGGAGGGGCATGTGAAGGTCCTCCCGACCAGTTGCGTATAAGTCGTCATCCCTGGAGGGTGAAGCGGCCTCCAGCTGTTTGCTGGGAAGCTTCTCCACGGGGGGGGGGGGGGGGGGGGGGGGGCATTCCCAGGTGTTGGGTCCCGTAGTGCAGGAACACGGATCTAGAGGGGGGGTAAATAGATCCTTGTGCTAAAAACTATGTCCAATTAAAAATACAAACTACCACACATCGAAATTTACAAGATTGATAGGATTGAGGAAATTAATCTAAACAACTTTAAACTTAATTCACTCAATCTCACCGAGCTCACATGATTACATAACTAGATAGTAGAGAACACACAATCACACAAATCAAACCACAAAACACGGGATTTTTAAGGTGGTTCGGGACCACGACGGGCTCCCTACGTCCACCCCTCACCAAATCGATGAGGCTTCACTACATGCTACAAAGTGTAGCAACACGGGGAAGAACCCCAACACACACACACTGCTTTCGCAGCAAACCACACACGAGGCCTCGCCTCAAACTACTGCCACAGCAGCACACACACACACACACGTTGGGGAACACACCCCGAACTGTATACTTCACACGGAGACACAACTCTGTCCACACACACGTAGGACAATGCCTACACAACCACACGGGAGAAAACTCCCAACAACACACGCAGATATACTTCGCACCAATCGACACACAACAGACCACACACACACTCGGAGACCCCTTTCTCCGAACACCCACACAAAGTATTATTTCAAATGTATATGAATCAACACACATATATGCTATGACCCCCAAACAAAATATATAGATGAAAACTGGAAAGTTGCATCAAGTATAAGGCTCCCCCTTCTTCAGCAGAATCTGATTCTCCTTGCTCGTTGATGGATGATCATGATTTAGACATCATCTTCTTCGTCTCCTTGAAATGCACGTCTTTACCTTCTTCCAATTTCTTCTTCACCTGAAAGAACAGATAGAAATGATAAGCTTCAAATCAAGCCTGCTTATATCAGAAAATTGATTTGGCTCATAAACCCCTCTACTCTCATCCTTGTTGGTTGCACTCCTCCATCTTCTTCTTCTACAAGAGAAATGAAAGCATTAGTTCATCTTGTTGCTTAGGATGAAAACGCAGTACTAATAAGAGGTCAATCAATAGATGAACAAATGAACATGTATATATATATTGCCCCTCTTAGATAATCATTCAAGAACTTGAGCAATCTCAAACAAAAACACAAAAGTGAGAGATCAAGATAACTCCCTCAGATTTTTGATGAAAAGCTTCTGCAGGATGAGGAACGTTCTTGAAGAAGGATGATCGATTCTTACTAAAACATAGTTGTAACTTGATTTACTTCGCAGCTTCTAGTTGTATATGATCTTGGGCCTTGATTCAAGATTCTTCCTCTCAATTTCAGCTTCAGAGCAAGGTGGAAGAGGGCTTGGAGGCTTCAACTCCGAACCTGCACACCAAAGAATAGTTTTCAGCCCTCTTCTTAGGGTTTTCACTCCAATAGGATGTTTTATAAGCTTAGAACGGTCAAGGGACAGGTAGGAGACCAGATCCACTAATTAGGGAGTGATATAGGGAATTAGGATGTGATTGGTTGGACTTTCGGAGCAAGAAAACGGCGATCAAAAAGTGCGGCTCGAGGTCCTACCGGAATGGGTCGACCCTTGGGGTCGACCCTCGGGCAAACAGAAGCCAAACAGAACTGATTTTGTGTTCTGTTTTATAGGGGTCGACCCCAGGGGTCGACCCTCGGGCTTCCAGAAACCAAACAGAACATGTTTTGTGTTCTGTTTTACATGGGTCGACCCTTGGGGTCGACCTTTCCATGGGTCGACCCTCGTCCCTCCTGAACCCAAAACAGAACCTTATTTAAGGTTCTGGGTTGCAGGGGTCGACCCCAGGGGTCGACTCTTTCAGGCAGACTACACAAAAAATAGCTCTGCGCGCTTCGACGACAGGAATTAATTCTCCTAGCTCCGAACTCCGATCGAAGCAAGACTGGAGGCGTTGGAAAGAGGACTCCCAGAGCTACAACATATAATGTTAGAGGGAAGATCCAATGGTTGGATTGAAAATGGTGAAGACTGTAAGACAGTTTGAGTTTGAAAAATAACTAAAACCTCCATCAAACCAAAGGGAAACAATTGATTAAATGTTACCATAATCCCATGAAGATCAACCATGATTTTTTATCCTGAAAAACATGATAAAGTAAGGTGTTAGTTGACAATTAAGATCTTTACATCAAGCATTAACACTATGACTATGTTCACAATAAATTACTTCGTTGAACCTATTCCAAGAGTGAATGATGAACGAGATATCCATTTAAATCCACATAACAACACTTACCTCATTGTTTTACCTGAATTCACATTTCTTGTTGATTGGTTGAATCATTCATACACATAGTCATGAAATTCAAAATCTCATTCTCCATTGACTGATGGTATGCATGTGGAATTCAAAGAGTAAAGAGCCAAGCCACATAGAACAATATTGAGTCACATTCAATTTGATCATCATCCAAGCTTTCAAACCACACATCATTACCTTGGGGGCAAGCAATGATATTTGCATCTCAATCATTCATTTAGCATTATCAAAGTCCACATTCATACTATGAGGCTCAATAAGACATGATGCTTAATATGACATGATGCTCGAGTATGATTTTCACAAAGGCCTTTCACATTGAAGATAGAGCAACCGCACCAAGTGTAGATGGATTGTATATGTAATGTGCTAACCTCAAAGCACGTATGAACCTCAAAGAGTCATAGATGCATTGACATGATGATAAGCCTTGTAGAATTACAATGCATCCACATGATGATATCCCAATAGAAATAGTTTATGATCATTTCCACAACCAATTCAAGTGAAGAGCATTCACGCACAAGGCTAAGCAACAAAGGTATTTTGTAATCATCAAAATCACATACACAACAATCTCCCCCATTTTGATGATGACAAAATATTATGCTATAATGCTCTCTCCCCCTTTGACATAATCAGAAATGGGGATCATGATGGGGAATCCAGAATGGCAAGAACCTATGGACAACCGGAGTATGAAGAGAACTAATGAGCACAATATGCATGAACGAATTGCAGAACTGTGGGATATCAAATGTTGAAATGAAACTCTTATACCAATTGTCTGATACCAATTGTTGAAAGTGGAAATGCAAAGCTCCCACTTAGACATAGACACATTTGAAGACTGTTTTGATTTTCAAATTTTTGATTTTTAGTTTTCTTGTAAGATGCATGATACAGGATGTATGAAAATGATGAGACATGACATGCATACAATGTAATCAAGCAGATATCTATAGATACATGCAACATAACTCCTTCACAAGAAGTGATACCAATTGATTTACAGTAAAGAGATAGGTGTAGGAAAAGTGCAAGTGAGTCATTAAGTTCAGAATGCTCATGATTACACCTAGAGGATTGTGCAGATAAATAGGAGAAGACGTACAGCAGGTCATTGCAATTAATCAAATTTTCAGAATACATATCAAATCAAATTACCATGTGCAAGTGAGTAACATGAGAATGAAGTTTAGCCATATGGATAATCATATTTTCAAGTAAACACAATAGTAAGTGTACAAACTGCATTTCAATCTAGAGAACAACGTATTGGAGGCTTCGCTCTACCTCAATCGAATATATCATCAGAAATTTTCATACTGACAATCTGAATTTTTCTAAGAAGGATTAAGTTCAACATAATTCCTTTTTACGCGAGGAGACACATGGAGCTCATGCCAGAATCCCCGGTTACTCAGAATACTGAACCTTGTCACCTCATTTGAACAGAGATACTTTAGTCAACACTTTTCAGAAATGAACCACATCACGTCTCAGGTGACATGTGCCCAGTTTACTCAGTGAGACTTAGCATTGCTCTGCCTTTCATTCCAACCAATTTTTTTGTATGTGGAGGCAGGCAGCTTTTTCCTCAACTGTCTCTTATCATCCATGCAGCAAGTTGAATTACTTTAGAGTGTTGAAATGAAATTCCTATATCCTTATGAATAACACTCAATTTCACATTAAAGTGCATGAAGTGTACGAATTTGATTTAACATGTATGGAGAAAATTTAACTCATAACAAGATAGTGTAGCTCCCCCTATGTAAATGCAATAAGCATGAAATGCTCCCCCTAAGAGTTTGACATGAAACACACTTGTTAAGACTCAGATGCAACATTATTTAACAATGGAGTGTTTGGTCTTAGAAGTTTCAAAGGAAGGGGTTGAATAGCATATAATAACATGCAAGCATACAATGGAGATATGCATATGCAATGCAAAATGAAAAGGTATGCAATTTCAATGCTTGAAATGTTGGCTCCACAGATATGATGACTAATGTTGGAAGTATTCTTTTTGGCATTTATGCAACTTGAAATGTTCAAGATGATGCATTTCAAAATATCCACTATATGCATGCTAGAAATGCCAACTATGCAACAAGACACACGATGAGCTTCATCTTCCAAAAGCACTATGTGAATGATATGTAGAGAGTGATTTGTAAATATGCAATGTGATGCACGATTCAGATTTCACATGACACTCTATATGCACCTAATGCAACTAATGCATGACATGCATTACCAAATGTTGAAATGTGAGGACACCACTTTATTCTGAAAAGAGAATTCATAAAATTTATTCAGAGCATCAAAACCATCACATGTGAACTTTTCTTGAAAATAATTGTGCTTTTAACCAAAAAGATGAGTGGCACATTGGTAAAGACCATGAAACATTGATCAACTTCAGTCCTCAAAAAGTTCAGCCACAGAACAACATCATCATGCTGAGAGAATGGAAAACATCAATCTCAAAATTTTCAGCATGTAAAACTCCCCCATAATCAATGCATGATTTCAGAAAATTCATTTAAGTTAGATGCCATATGCATAAATGATTCATAGTACCGGGCGGAGGCATATTCTCACGCATGGTGATAACTTTCAGATAGGCTTGACCTGTCCTTCCACATGTCACCATTTTATATACCATGTAATCATTGAAATGATGATCAGAAAAATACAATGCATTCCAATATGACATCGGGGGTTTAGCAAAAGGCATTCAATGGCTACACTCTCATATATACTGCTCAGATGTTCCAATACCATTCAGCCAAGCATTCATCATCCACATTGTCAAAAGTAACCAAGGGGTATTCAAACTTCAAAATCACTGTCTGTCAAGATATGGCATTAACATCAAGACAAAGAGCTTCATACAAACACTTTATTTTCTCACCTTTGTCTTGAGTTACCTATATTGACATTTTCAGATTCTTTGCTTTATTTCGCTTGTTGTCATCTACATCAACAAGCTCCTTTCTTTCTCTCCTGCAAGAATTAGAATGATATCAGCCAGAAGAAATGGAAGCAGATCTAATCTTACATTTAAGTCCTCTTGAGCTCCTTTCTTTCTCTCCTGCAAGAAATATAACGATATTAGCCAAAGGAGTTCCCTTGAGACCCCAAATTCGCATTTCATATAAGGCAGCACATAAGGATATGACAAGATCAAGAACCCCATGCCAAAACCCTTCTAAAACCCCTCTAGGGTAATGGGGTTAAAAGTTCAAACCAATCGGTCCTCAAGATGGGCCTTTCGACACTAACTTAGGAACAAGCAAAACTGCCTAAGACAGTTAATCTGAGTCCAGAAAAGTCAAACATGAATTAAACTCCATCTAGGCACATGGTGATACATTCAAACATTTGAATTCTTACCATTATTTTAAGGGTTGATGGTCATCATCAAACCTATACTGCAAAGAGTTTAATTCATGTCAATATTAAGCCAATACATATGAAGAAACTAACTTCAAGGCTTTTCATCACATGTGACTATCTTTCTCTCAACCTGCAAATTAGAGAGTTAAATTCCAGCAACATAAACTTAGAATTCACAACTTGATGTGCACAAACCCGAACAACCAACTTACAAATCAGTGTCAATTCAAGGACAAGCCCATGTTAACTAAGGCATCATACCAGAACTGGCCTAGTCGACTTAAAGCCTTCCTCTTGGTCACATGGCAATCCTGCAACAAAGTTCTCATTTGGTTGTTTTGGGTACCCAAATCTTCTTGGGTCCCGGATGGTTAGTTGCACCTCTAATGGGTGCCTTCCACTGTTTTTGGGCATGCATATCATCAAAATACATTAAGGAGCAAACATGCATGGTATGCCCAAATTCACCACAATAATGACAACAACCACGTGACTTCACAGAATTCTCATAAACATGATAATCAAATTTCTGTGATTTAGCATCAATGTTATCATTGTAAGTATGGAAATTTTTCTTCTTCACAACAGGATGAGCATGAAGTTTTTGTGGGTTTGCAAAAGTATAATTGTTTTTGACTTTGAAAATCTTTCTTTCATTTGCTTGCCAACACTGTGACACACGGTGTCCTACCTTTCCACATGTAAAACAACCACCCCTTTTTCTTTTGGGAACAAGTTCATTTTTGCATGCTTTCAAATCATCCGATTTCATCAAAAAGTAATCATGCATCATATGAGCAAGTTCACCACAATAAAAACATGAGATTTTCTTTATGGATGCATGTGTGTGTGCAACATAATTTTTCATGGCATTCATCGTGACACCAACAACATTTTTAGCCTTTTGATGTAGGTTTTGTTTCTTCTTCAGACTTTTATTTGATTGCTTTGTTGTTTGAGGAACAGATTGATTTGGAGACCCATTTGATGTGCTGGCTATATTAGAACCATGGACAAATGATGTGTAGACTTTATTTTCAAAGTTCTTTTCGTTCACAGGATTATAGCCCAGCCCTTCTCTTTGGAAATTCACTTTAGTCCCCAATATCTTGTTCAGATTTTCTTCCCCATTCACAAACTTAGACAAAGAAGCATTCAGATCAAGAATTTCTTTTTCAAGAGATGAAATATGCAATTCATAGGAAATGATCTCATTTTCACAAGAAATGCCTTTTTCATTCAATTGAGCATTGATGGTTTGGTAGCTTTCCATCTTTTGTTCTAACGCAAGCATCTTGTCAGATTCATCAACAATCACAGATTTTCCCTTTTCAAGTTTTTCAAGATTTTTCAATCTACTTTCAAGCAGGGAGATCTGAATTAGCATTGCACTATTCTCCTTTTTGAGTTCTTCATTTTCATTTACAAGTTTATTATTCATAATCAATTCATTGCAAATATCATGATCAATAGAGTTTGACTCCATTTTGTTTCTTAGATCTGTTTTAGTTTTCTCCAATTGATCAATTGTGTTTTTGAGGGCAACATTTTCATTTCTCAAACAAGCAATGGTTTCTTTGTGACATTCAACATCATGCTCTAAAAGATCATTGAAGTTAACAAGCTCAGAACATTTATCACAAGAACCATTTTCATGGACCAAGTTTTCAGATTTCTTTTTCAATTTTCTATTTTCTGACTTGACTTTCTTATATTATTTTGCCAACTCATCATAAGCTTCAACAAGATCGTCAAGAGTAAATTCTTCAGAATCAGAATTTACCTCTTCTGCATTTTTGTCACTTTGTTGATCCGCATCATCGGCCATGAGACATTTTTGTCTTTCCTTTTCTTGAGCTTTAATCAACCGGTCCATAAGCTCCTTTGCCGTCCTACAAGAAGATGCAAATGGATACTTGTTACTACTTACAGAAGCTTTCAATAAACTCAAAGCAGTAACACTATCATGATGCATCCTTTTATCCTGATTAGACCACTTGGTCTCATCTAGAGGTAATATGTGTGGACCATGACAAATCAATTTCCAAAGACTAGGATTAATAGAATTGATCACCATACACAATTTACCTAGCCATGAATTAAAATTCAAACCAGTGAAGATTGGCAAACAGTTCATTGATATATGTTTAGTAGAAAAATTCATGATTGTGGAATGCACTGGGATCACTCTGTAGATCGCAAGATCTAGGGACAACAGAGCCTCGCTCTGATACCAATTGTTGGGTCCCGTAGTGCAGGAACACGGATCTAGAGGGGGGGTGAATAGATCCTTGTGCTAAAAACTATGTCCAATTAAAAACACAAACTACCACACATCGGAATTTACAAGATTGATAGGATTGAGGAAATTAATCTAAACAACTTTAAACTTAATTCACTCAATCTCACCGAGCTCACACGATTACATAACTAGATAGTAGAGAACACACAATCACACAAATCAAACCACAAAACACGGGGATTTTTAAGGTGGTTCGGGACCACGACGGGCTCCCTACGTCCACCCCTCACCAAACCGGTGAGGCTTCACTACACGCTACAAAGTGTAGCAACACGGGGAAGAACCCCAACACACACACGCTACTTTCGCAGCAAACCACACACGAGGCCTCGCCTCAAACTACTGCCACAGCAGCACACACACACACACACACACGTTGGGGAACACACCCCGAACTGTATACTTCACACGGAGACACAACTCTGTCCACACACACGTAGGACAATGCCTACACAACCACACGGGAGAAAACTCCCAACAACACACGCAGATATACTTCGCACCAATCGACACACAACAGACCACACACACACTCGGAGACCCCTTTCTCCGAACACCCACACAAAGTATTATTTCAAATGTATATGAATCAACACACATATATGCTATGACCCCCAAACAAAATATATAGATGAAAACTGGAAAGTTGCATCAAGTATAAGGCTCCCCCTTCTTCAGCAGAATCTGATTCTCCTTGCTCGTTGATGGATGATCATGATTTAGACATCATCTTCTTCGTCTCCTTGAAATGCACGTCTTTACCTTCTTCCAATTTCTTCTTCACCTGAAAGAACAGATAGAAATGATAAGCTTCAAATCAAGCCTGCATATATCAAAAAATTGATTTGGCTCATAAACCCCTCTACTCTCATCCTTGTTGGTCGCACTCCTCCATCTTCTTCTTCTACAAGAGAAATGAAAGCATTAGTTCATCTTGTTGCTTAGGATAAAAATGCAGTACTAATAAGAGGTCAATCAATAGATGAACAAATGAACATGTATATATATATTGCCCCTCTTAGATAATCATTCAAGAACTTGAGCAATCTCAAACAAAAACACAAAAGTGAGAGATCAAGATAACTCCCTCAGATTTTTGATGAAAAGCTTCTGCAGGATGAGGAACGTTCTTGAAGAAGGATGATCGATTCTTGCTAAAACATAGTTGTAACTTGATTTCCTTCGCAGCTTCTAGTTGTATATGATCTTGGGCCTTGATTCAAGGTTCTTCCTCTCAATTTCAGCTTCAGAGCAAGGTGGAAGAGGGCTTGGAGGCTTCAACTCCGAACCTGCACACCAAAGAATAGTTTTCAGCCATCTTCTTAGGGTTTTCACTCCAATAGGATGTTTTATAAGCTTAGAACGGTCAAGGGACAGGTAGGAGACCAGATCCACTAATTAGGGAGTGATATAGGGCATTAGGATGTGATTGGTTGGACTTTCGGAGCAAGAAAATGGCGGTCAAAAAGTGCGGCTCGAGGTCCTACCGGAATGGGTCGACCCTCGGGCAAACAGAAGCCAAACAGAACTTATTTCATGTTCTGTTTTACAGGGGTCGACCCCAGGGGTCGACCCTCGGGCTTCCAGAACCCAAACAGAACTGATTTTGTGTTCTGTTTTACAGGGTCGACCCCAGGGGTCGACCCTCGTGCCTCCTGAACCCAAAACAGAACCTTATTTAAGGTTCTGGGTTGCAGGGGTCGACCCCAGGGGTCGACCCATTTCAGGCAGACTACACAAAAAATAGCTCTGCGCGCTTCGACGACAGGAATTAATTCTCCTAGCTCCGAACTCTGATCGAAGCAAGACTGGAGGCGTTGGAAAGAGGACTCCCAGAGCTACAACATATAATGTTAGAGGGGAGATCCAACGGTTGGATTGAAAATGGTGAAGACTGTAAGACAGTTTGAGTTTGAAAAATAACTAAAACCTCCATCAAACCAAAGGGAAACAATTGATTAAATGTTACCATAATCCCATGAAGATCAACCATGATTTTTCATCCTGAAAAACATGATAAAGCAAGGTGTTAGTTGACAATTAAGATCTTTACATCAAGCATTAACACTATGACCATGTTCACAATAAATTGCTTCGTTGAACCTATTCCAAGAGTGAATGATGAACGAGATATCCATTTAAATCCACATAACAACACTTACCTCATTGTTTTACCTGAATTCACATTTCTTGTTGATTGGTTGAATCATTCATACACATAGTCATGAAATTCAAAATCTCATTCTCATTGACTGATGGTATGCATGTGGAATTCAAAGAGTAAGAGCCAAGCCACATAGAACAATATTGAGTCACATTCAATTTGATCATCATCCAAGCTTTCAAACCACACATCATTACCTTGGGGGCAAGCAATGATATTTGCATCTCAATCATTCATTTAGCATTACCAAAGTCCACATTCATACTATGAGGCTCAATAAGACATGATGCTTAATATGACATGATGCTCGAGTGTGATTTTCACAAAGGCCTTTCACATTGAAGATAGAGCAACCGCACCAAGTGTAGATGGATTGTATATGTAATGTGCTAACCTCAAAGCACGTATGAACCTCAAAGAGTCATAGATGCATTGACATGATGATAAGCCTTGTAGAATTACAATGCATCCACATGATGATATCCCAATAGAAATAGTTTATGATCATTTCCACAACCAATTCAAGTGAAGAGCATTCACGCACAAGGCTAAGCAACAAAGGCATTTTGTAATCATCAAAATCACATACACAACAATCTCCCCCATTTTGATGATGACAAAATATTATGCTATAATGCTCTCTCCCCCTTTGACATAATCAGAAATGGGGATCATGATGGGGAATCCAGAATGGCAAGAACCTATGGACAACCGGAGTATGAAGAGAACCAATGAGCACAATATGCATGAACGAATTGCAGAACTGTGGGATACCAAATGTTGAAATGAAACTCTTATACCAATTGTCTGATACCAATTGTTGAAAGTGGAAATGCAAAGCTCCCCCTTAGACATAGACACATTTGAAGACTATTTTTGATTTTCAAATTTTTGATTTTTAGTTTTCTTGTGAGATGCATGATACAGGATGTATGAAAATGATGAGACATGACATGCATACAATGTAATCAAGCAGATATCTATAGATACATGCAACATAACTCCTTCACAAGAAGTGATACCAATTGATTTACAGTAAGGAGATAGGTGTAGGAAAAGTGCAAGTGAGTCATTAAGTTCAGAATGCTCATGATTACACCTAGAGGATTGTGCAGATAAATAGGAGAAGACGTACAGCAGGTCATTGCAATTAATCAAATTTTCAGAATACATATCAAATCAAATTACCATGTGCAAGTGAGTAACATGAGAATGAAGTTTAGCCATATGGATAACCAGATTTTCAAGTAAACACAATAGTAAGTGTACAAACTGCATTTCAATCTAGAGAACAGCGTATTGGAGGCTTCGCTCTACCTCAATCGAATATATCATCAGAAATTTTCATACTGACAATCTGAATTTTTCTAAGAAGGATCAGGTTCAACATAATTCCTTTTTACGCGAGGAGACACATGGAGCTCATGCCAGAATCCCCGGTTACTCAGAATACTGAACCTTGTCACCTCATTTGAACAGAGATACTTTAGTCAACACTTTTCAGAAATGAACCACATCACGTCTCAGGTGACATGTGCCCAGTTTACTCAGTGAGACTTAGCATTGCTCTGCCTTTCATTCCAACCAATTTTTTGTATGTGGAGGCAGGCAGCTTTTTCCTCAACTGTCTCTTATCATCCATGCAGCAAGTTGAATTACTTTAGAGTGTTGAAATGAAATTCCTATATCCTTATGAATAACACTCAATTTCACATTAAAGTGCATGAAGTGTACGAATTTGATTTAACATGTATGGAGAAAATTTAACTTAAAACAGATAGTGTAGCTCCCCCGATGTAAATGCAATAAGCATGAAATGCTCCCCCTAAGAGTTTGACATGAAACACACTTGTTAAGACTCAGATGCAACATTATTTAACAATGGAGTGTTTGGTCTTAGAAGTTTCAAAGGAAGGGGTTGAATAGCATATAATAACATGCAAGCATACAATGGAGATATGCATATGCAATGCAAAATGAAAAGGTATGCAATTTCAATGCTTGAAATGTTGGCTCCACAGATATGATGACTAATGTTGGAAGTATTCTTTTTGGCATTTATGCAACTTGAAATGTTCAAGATGATGCATTTCAAAATATCCACTATATGCATGCTAGAAATGCCAACTATGCAACAAGACACACGATGAGCTTCATCTTCCAAAAGCACTATGTGAATGATATGTAGAGAGTGATTTGTAAATATGCAATGTGATGCACGATTCTAGATTTCACATGACACTCTATATGCACCTAATGCAACTAATGCATGACATGCATTACCAAATGTTGAAATGTGAGGACACCACTTTATTCTGAAAAGAGAATTCATAAAATTTATTCAGAGCATCAAAACCATCACATGTGAACTTTTCTTGAAAAAAGTTGTGCTTTTAACCAAAAAGATGAGTGGCACATTGGTAAAGACCATGAAACATTGATCAACTTCAGTCCTCAAAAAGTTCAGCCACAGAACAACATCATCATGCTGAGAGAATGGAAAACATCAATCTCAAAATTTTCAGCATGTAAAACTCCCCCATAATCAATGCATGATTTCAGAAAATTCATTTAAGTTAGATGCCATATGCATAAATGATTCATAGTACCGGGCGGAGGCATATTCTCACGCATGGTGATAACTTTCAGATAGGCTTGACCTGTCCTTCCACATGTCACCATTTTATATACCATGTAATCATTGAAATGATGATCAGAAAAATACAATGCATTCCAATATGACATCGGGGGTTTAGCAAAAGGCATTCAATGGCTACACTCTCATATATACTGCTCAGATGTTCCAATACCATTCAGCCAAGCATTCATATTCCACATTGTCAAAAGTAACCAAGGGTATTCAAGACTTCAAAATCACTGTCTGTCAAGATATGGCATTAACATCAAGACCAAAGAGCTTCATACAAACACTTATTTTCTCACCTTTGTCTTGAGTTACCTTTATTGACATTTTCAGATTCTTTGCTTTATTTCGCTTGTTGTCATCTACATCAACAAGCTCCTTTCTTTCTCTCATGTAAGAATTAGAATGATATCAGCCAGAAGAAATGGAAGCAGATCTAATCTTACATTTAAGTCCTCTTGAGCTCCTTTCTTTCTCTCCTGCAAGAAATATAACGATATTAGCCAAAGGAGTTCCCTTGAGACCCCAAATTCGCATTTCATATAAGGCAGCACATAAGGATATGACAAGATCAAGAACCCCATGCCAAAACCCTTCTAAAATCCCTCTAGGGTAATGGGGTTAAAAGTTCAAACCAATCGGTCCTCAAGATGGGCCTTTCGACACTAACTTAGGAACAAGCAAAACTGCCTAAGACAGTTAATCTGAGCCCAGAAAAGTCAAACATGAATTAAACTCCATCTAGGCACATGGTGATACATTCAAACATTTGAATTCTTACCATGATTTCAGGGGTTGATGGTCATTATCAAACCTGCACTGTAAAGAGTTTAATTCATGTCAATATTAAGCCAATACATATGAAGAAACTAACTTCAAGGCTTTTCATCACATGTGACTATCTTTCTCTCAACCTGCAAATTAGAGAGTTAAATTCCAGCAACATAAACTTAGAATTCACAACTTGATGTGCACAAACCTGAACAACCAACTTACAAATCAGTGTCAATTCAAGGACAAGCCCATGTTAACCAAGGCATCACACCAGAACTGGCCTAGTCGACTTAAAGCCTTCCTCTTGGTCACATGGCAATCCTGCAACAAAGTTCTCATTTGGTTGTTTTGGGTACCCAAACCTTCTTGGGTCCCGGATGGTTAGTTGCACCTCTAATGGGTGCCTTCCACTGTTTTTGGGCATGCATATCATCAAAATACATTAAGGAGCAAACATGCATGGTATGCCCAAATTCACCACAATAATGACAACAACCACGTGACCTCACAGAATTCTCATAAACATGATAATCAAATTTCTGTGATTTAGCATGAATGTTATCATTGTAAATATGGAAATTTTTCTTCTTCACAACAGGATGAGCATGAAGTTTTTGTGGGTTTGCAAAAGTATAATTATTTTTGACTTTGAAAATCTTTCTTTCATTTGCTTGCCAACACTGTGACACACGGTGTCCTACCTTTCCACATGTAAAACAACCACCCCTTTTTCTTTTGGGAACAAGTTCATTTTTGCATGCTTTCAAATCATCCGATTTTATCAAAAAGCAATCATGCATCATATGACCAAGTTCACCACAATAAAAACATGAGATTTTCTTTATGGATGCATGTGTGTGTGCAACATGATTTTTCATGGCATTCATCGTGACACCAACAACATTTTTAGCCTTTTGATGCAGGTTTTGTTTCTTCTTCAGACTTTCATTTGATTGCTTTGTTGTTTGAGGAACAGATTGATTTGGAGACCCATTTGATGTGCTGGCTATATTAGAACCATGGACAAATGATGTGTAGACTTTATTTTCAAAGTTCTTTTTGTTCACAGGATTATAGCCCAGCCCTTCTCTTTGGAAATTCACTTAGTCCCCAATATCTTGTTCAGATTTTCTTCCCCATTCACAAACTTAGACAAAGAAGCATTCAGATCAAGAATTTCTTTTTCAAGAGATGAAATATGCAATTCATAGGAAATGATCTCATTTTCACAAGAAATGACTTTTTCATTCAATTGAGCATTGATGGTTTGGTAGCTTTCCATCTTTTGTTCTAACACAAGCATCTTGTCAGATTCATCAACAATCACAGATTTCCCTTTTTCAAGTTTTTCAAGATTTTTCAATCTACTTTCAAGCAGGGAGATCTGAATTAGCATTGCACTATTCTCCTTTTTGAGTTCTTCATTTTCATTTGCAAGTTTATCATTCATAATCAATTCATTGCAAATATCATGATCAATAGAGTTTGACTCCATTTTGTTTCTTAGATCTTTTTCAGTTTTCTCCAATTGATCAATTGTGTTTTTGAGGGTAACATTTTCATTTCTCAAACAAGCAATGGTTTCTTTGTGACATTCAACATCATGCTCTAAAAGATCATTGAAGTTAACAAGCTCAGAACATTTATCACAAGAACCATTTTCATGGACCAAGTTTTCAGATTTCTTTTTCAATTTTCTATTTTCTGACTTGACTTTCTTATATTGTTTTGCCAACTCATCATAAGCATCAACAAGATCTTCAAGAGTAAATTCTTCAGAATCTGAATTTACCTCTTCTGCATTTTTGTCACTTTGTTGATCTGTATCATCGGCCATGAGACATTTTTGTCTTTCCTTCTCTTGAGCTTTGATCAGCCGGTCCATTAGCTCCTTCGCCGTCCTACAAGAAGATGCAAATGGATACTTGTTACTACTTACAGAAGCTTTCAATAAACTCAAAGCAGTAACATTATCATGATGCATCATTTTATCCTGATTAGACCACTTGGTCTCATCTAAAGGTAATATATGTGGACCATGATAAATCAATTTCCAAAGACTAGGATTAATAGAATTGATCACCATACACAGTTTGCCTAGCCATGAATCAAAATTCAAACCAGTGAAGATTGGCAAACAGTTCATTGATATATGTTCAGTAGAAAAATTCATGATTGTGGAATGCCCTGGGATCACTCTGTAGATCGCAAGATCTAGGGACAACAGAGCCTAGCTCTGATACCAATTGTTGGGTCCCGTAGTGCAGGAACACGGATCTAGAGGGGGGGTGAATAGATCCTTGTGCTAAAAACTATGTCCAATTAAAAACACAAACTACCACACAGCGGAATTTACAAGATTGATAGGATTGAGGAAATTAATCTAAACAACTTTAAACTTAATTCACTCAATCTCACCGAGCTCACACGATTACATAACTAGATAGTAGAGAACACACAATCACACAAATCAAACCACAAAACACGGGGATTTTTAAGGTGGTTCGGGACCACGACGGGCTCCCTACGTCCACCCCTCACCAAACCGGTGAGGCTTCACTACACGCTACAAAGTGTAGCAACACGGGGAAGAACCCCAACACACACACGCTGCTTTCGCAGCAAACCACACACGAGGCCTCGCCTCAAACTACTGCCACAGCAGCACACACACACACACACACACGTTGGGGAACACACCCCGAACTGTATACTTCACACGGAGACACAACTCTGTCCACACACACGTAGGACAATGCCTACACAACCACACGGGAGAAAACTCCCAACAACACACGCAGATATACTCCACACAATCGACACACAACAGACCACACACACACTCGGAGACCCCTTTCTCCGAACACCCACACAAAGTATTATTTCAAATGTATATGAATCAACACACATATATGCTATGACCCCCAAACAAAATATATAGATGAAAACTGGAAAGTTGCATCAAGTATAAGGCTCCCCCTTCTTCAGCAGAATCTGATTCTCCTTGCTCGTTGATGGATGATCATGATTTAGACATCATCTTCTTCGTCTCCTTGAAATGCACGTCTTTACCTTCTTCCAATTTCTTCTTCACCTGAAAGAACAGATAGAAATGATAAGCTTCAAATCAAGCCTGCATATATCAGAAAATTGATTTGGCTCATAAACCCCTCTACTCTCATCCTTGTTGGTCGCACTCCTCCATCTTCTTCTTCTACAAGAGAAATGAAAGCATTAGTTCATCTTGTTGCTTAGGATGAAAACGCAGTACTAATAAGAGGCAATCAATAGATGAACAAATGAACATGTATATATATATTGCCCCTCTTAGATAATCATTCAAGAACTTGAGCAATCTCAAACAAAAACACAAAAGTGAGAGATCAAGATAACTCCCTCAGATTTTTGATGAAAAGCTTCTGCAGGATGAGGAACGTTCTTGAAGAAGGATGATCGATTCTTGCTAAAACATAGTTGTAACTTGATTTCCTTCGCAGCTTCTAGTTGTATATGATCTTGGGCCTTGATTCAAGGTTCTTCCTCTCAATTTCAGCTTCAGAGCAAGGTGGAAGAGGGCTTGGAGGCTTCAACTCCGAACCTGCACACCAAAGAATAGTTTTCAGCCCTCTTCTTAGGGTTTTCACTCCAATAGGATGTTTTATAAGCTTAGAACGGTCAAGGGACAGGTAGGAGACTAGATCCACTAATTAGGGAGTGATATAGGGCATTAGGATGTGATTGGTTGGACTTTCGGAGCAAGAAAATGACGGTCAAAAAGTGCGGCTCGAGGTCCTACCGGAATGGGTCGACCCTTGGGGTCGACCCTCGGGCAAACAGAAGCCAAACAGAACTGATTTTGTGTTCTGTTTTATAGGGGTCGACCCCAGGGGTCGACCCTCGGGCTTCCAGAAACCAAACAGAACATGTTTTGTGTTCTGTTTTACATGGGTCAACCCTTGGGGTCGACCCTTCCATGGGTCGACCCCAGGGGTCGACCCTCGTGCCTCCTGAACCCAAAACAGAACCTTATTTAAGGTTCTGGGTTGCAGGGGTCGACCCCAGGGGTCGACCCTTTCAGGCAGACTACACAAAAAATAGCTCTGCGCGCTTCGGCGAAAAGAATTAATTCTCCTAGCTCCGAACTCCGATCGAAGCAAGACTGGAGGCGTTGGAAAGAGGACTCACAGAGCTACAACATATAATTTTTATGGGGAGATCCAACGGTTGGATTGAAAATGGTGAAGACTGTAAGACAGTTTGAGTTTGAAAAATAACTAAAACCTCCATCAAACCAAAGGGAAACAATTGATTAAATGTTACCATAATCCCATGAAGATCAACCATGATTTTTCATCCTGAAAAATATGATAAAGCAAGGTGTTAGTTGACAATTAAGATCTTTACATCAAGCATTAACACTATGACCATGTTCACAATAAATTGCTTCGTTGAACCTATTCCAAGAGTGAATGATGAACGAGATATCCATTTAAATCCACATAACAACACTTACCTCATTGTTTTACCTGAATTCACATTTCTTGTTGATTGGTTGAATCATTCATACACATAGTCATGAAATTCAAAATCTCATTCTCCATTGACTGATGGTATGCATGTGGAATTCAAAGAGTAAGGAGCCAAGCCACATAGAACAATATTGAGTCACATTCAATTTGATCATCATCCAAGCTTTCAAACCACACATCATTACCTTGGGGGCAAGCAATGATATTTGCATCTCAATCATTCATTTAGCATTACCAAAGTCCACATTCATACTATGAGGCTCAATAAGACATGATGCTTAATATGACATGATGCTCGAGTGTGATTTTCACAAAGGCCTTTCACATTGAAGATAGAGCAACCGCACCAAGTGTAGATGGATTGTATATGTAATGTGCTAACCTCAAAGCACGTATGAACCTCAAAGAGTCATAGATGCATTGACATGATGATAAGCCTTGTAGAATTACAATGCATCCACATGATGATATCCCAATAGAAATAGTTTATGATCATTTCCACAACCAATTCAAGTGAAGAGCATTCACGCACAAGGCTAAGCAACAAAGGTATTTTGTAATCATCAAAATCACATACACAACAATCTCCCCCATTTTGATGATGACAAAATATTATGCTATAATGCTCTCTCCCCCTTTGACATAATCAGAAATGGGGATCATGATGGGGAATCCAGAATGGCAAGAACCTATGGACAACCGGAGTATGAAGAGAACCAATGAGCACAATATGCATGAACGAATTGCAGAACTGTGGGATACCAAATGTTGAAATGAAACTCTTATACCAATTGTCTGATACCAATTGTTGAAAGTGGAAATGCAAAGCTCCCCCTTAGACATAGACACATTTGAAGACTATTTTTGATTTTCAAATTTTTGATTTTTAATTTTCTTGTGAGATGCATGATACAGGATGTATGAAAATGATGAGACATGACATGCATACAATGTAATCAAGCAGATATCTATAGATACATGCAACATAACTCCTTCACAAGAAGTGATACCAATTGATTTACAGTAAGGAGATAGGTGTAGGAAAAGTGCAAGTGAGTCATTAAGTTCAGAATGCTCATGATTACACCTAGAGGATTGTGCAGATAAATAGGAGAAGACGTACAGCAGGTCATTGTAATTAATCAAATTTTCAGAATACATATCAAATCAAATTACCATGTGCAAGTGAGTAACATGAGAATGAAGTTTAGCCATATGGATAACCAGATTTTCAAGTAAACACAATAGTAAGTGTACAAACTGCATTTCAATCTAGAGAACAGCGTATTGGAGGCTTCGCTCTACCTCAATCGAATATATCATCAGAAATTTTCATACTGACAATCTGAATTTTTCTAAGAAGGATCAGGTTCAACATAATTCCTTTTTACGCGAGGAGACACATGGAGCTCATGCCAGAATCCCCGGTTACTCAGAATACTGAACCTTGTCACCTCATTTGAACAGAGATACTTTAGTCAACACTTTTCAGAAATGAACCACATCACGTCTCAGGTGACATGTGCCCAGTTTACTCAGTGAGACTTAGCATTGCTCTGCCTTTCATTCCAACCAATTTTTTGTATGTGGAGGCAGGCAGCTTTTTCCTCAACTGTCTCTTATCATCCATGCAGCAAGTTGAATTACTTTAGAGTGTTGAAATGAAATTCCTATATCCTTATGAATAACACTCAATTTCACATTAAAGTGCATGAAGTGTACGAATTTGATTTAACATGTATGGAGAAAATTTAACTTAAAACAGGATAGTGTAGCTCCCCCTATGTAAATGCAATAAGCATGAAATGCTCCCCCTAAGAGTTTGACATGAAACACACTTGTTAAGACTCAGATGCAACATTATTTAACAATGGAGTGTTTGGTCTTAGAAGTTTCAAAGGAAGGGGTTGAATAGCATATAATAACATGCAAGCATACAATGGAGATATGCATATGCAATGCAAAATGAAAAGGTATGCAATTTCAATGCTTGAAATGTTGGCTCCAAAGATATGATGACCAATGTTGGAAGTATTCTTTTTGGCATTTATGCAACATGAAATGTTCAAGATGATGCATTTCAAAATATCCACTATATGCATGCTAGAAATGCCAACTATGCAACAAGACACACGATGAGCTTCATCTTCCAAAAGTACTATGTGAATGATATGTAGAGAGTGATTTGTAAATATGCAATGTGATGCACGATTCCAGATTTCACATGACACTCTATATGCACCTAATGCAACTAATGCATGACATGCATTACCAAATGTTGAAATGTGAGGACACCACTTTATTCAGAAAAGAGAATTCATAAAATTTATTCAGAGCATCAAAACCATCACATGTGAACTTTTTTTGAAAACAATTGTGCTTTTAACCAAAAAGATGAGTGGCACATTGGTAAAGACCATGAAACATTGATCAACTTCAGTCCTCAAAAAGTTCAGCCACAGAACAACATCATCATGCTGAGAGAATGGAAAACATCAATCTCAAAATTTTCAGCATGTAAAACTCCCCCATAATCAATGCATGATTTTAGAAAATTCATTTAAGTTAGATGCCATATGCATAAATGATTCATAGTACCGGGCGGAGGCATATTCTCACGCATGGTGATAACTTTCAGATAGGCTTGACCTGTCCTTCCACATGTCACCATTTTATATACCATATAATCATTGAAATGATGATCAGAAAAATACAATGCATTCCAATATGACATCGGGGGTTTAGCAAAAGACATTCAATGGCTACACTCTCATATATACTGCTCAGATGTTCCAATACCATTCAGCCAAGCATTCATCATCCACATTGTCAAAAGTAACCAAGGGGTATTCAAAACTTCAAAATCACTGTCTGTCAAGATATGGCATTAACATCAAGACCAAAGAGCTTCATACAAACACTTATTTTCTCACCTTTGTCTTGAGTTACCTTTATTGACATTTTCAGATTCTTTGCTTTATTTCGCTTGTTGTCATCTTCATCAATAAGCTCCTTTCTTTCTCTCCTGCAAGAATTAGAATGATATCAGCCAGAAGAAATGGAAGCAGATCTAATCTTACATTTAAGTCCTCTTGAGCTCCTTTCTTTCTCTCCTGCAAGAAATATAACGATATTAGCCAAATGAGTTCCCTTGAGACCCCAAATTCGTATTTCATATAAGGCAGCACATAAGGATATGACAAGATCAAGAACCCCATGCCAAAACCCTTCTAAAACCCCTCTAGGGTAATGGGGTTAAAAGTTCAAACCAATCGGTCCTCAAGATGGGCCTTTCGACACTAACTTAGGAACAAGCAAAACTGCCTAAGACAGTTAATCTGAGCCCAGAAAAGTCAAACATGAATTAAACTCCATCTAGGCACATGGTGATACATTCAAACATTTGAATTCTTACCATGATTTCAGGGGTTGATGGTCATTATCAAACCTGCACTGTAAAGAACTCAATTCATATCAATATTTAGCCAATGCATATGAAGAAACTTACTTCAAGGCTTTTCATCACATGTGACTCTCTCTCTCTCAACCTGCAAATTAGAGAGTTAAATTCCAGCAACATAAACTTAGAATTCACAACTTGATGTGCACAAACCTGAACAACCAACTTACATATTAGTGTCAATTCAAGGACAAGCCCATGTTAACCAAGGCATCACACCAGAACTGGCCTAGTAGACTTAAAGCCTTCCTCTTGGTCACATGGCAATCCTGCAACAAAGTTCTCATTTGGTTGTTTTGGGTACCCAAACCTTCTTGGGTCCCGGATGGTTAGTTGCACCTCTAGTGGGTGCCTTCCACTGTTTTTGGGCATGCATATCATCAAAATACTTTAAGGAGCAAACATTCATGGTATGCCCAAACTCACCACAATAATGACAACAACCAAGAAACTTCACAGAATTCTCATAAACATGACAATCAAATTTCGGTGATTTGGCATGAATGTTATCACTATAAGTATGGAAATATTTCTTCTTCACAACAGGATGAGCATGAAGTTTTTGTGGGTTTGCAAAAGTATAATTATTTTTGACTTTGAAAATCTTTCTTTCATTTGCTTGCCAACACTGTGACACACGGTGTCCTAGCTTTCCACATGTAAAACAACCACCCCTTTTTCTTTTGGAAACAAGTTCATTTTTGCATGCTTTCAAATCATCCGATTTCATCAAAAAGCAATCATGCATCATATGACCAAGTTCACCACAATAAAAACATGAGATTTTCTTTATGGATGCATGTGTGTGTGCAACATGATTTTTCATGGCATTCATCGTGACACCAACAACATTTTTAGCCTTTTGATGCAGGTTTTGTTTCTTCTTCAGACTTTCATTTGATTGCTTTGTTGTTTGAGGAACAGATTGATTTGGAGACCCATTTGATGTGCTGGCTATATTAGAACCATGGACAAATGATGTGTAGACTTTGTTTTCAAAGTTCTTTTTGTTCACAGGATTATAGCCCAGCCCTTCTCTTTGAAATTCACTTTAGTCCCCAATATCTTGTTCAGATTTTCTTCCCCATTCACAAACTTAGACAAAGAAGCATTCAGATCAAGAATTTCTTTTTCAAGAGATGAAATATGCAATTCATAGGAAATGATCTCATTTTCACAAGAAATGACTTTTTCATTCAATTGAGCATTGATGGTTTGGTAGCTTTCCATCTTTTGTTCTAACACAAGCATCTTGTCAGATTCATCAACAATCACAGATTTCCCTTTTTCAAGTTTTTCAAGATTTTTCAATCTACTTTCAAGCAGGGAGATCTGAATTAGCATTGCACTATTCTCCTTTTTGAGTTCTTCATTTTCATTTGCAAGTTTATCATTCATAATCAATTCATTGCAAATATCATGATCAATAGAGTTTGACTCCATTTTGTTTCTTAGATCTTTTTCAGTTTTCTCCAATTGATCAATTGTGTTTTTGAGGGCAACATTTTCATTTCTCAAACAAGCAATGGTTTCTTTGTGACATTCAACATCATGCTCTAAAAGATCATTGAAGTTAACAAGCTCAGAACATTTATCACAAGAACCATTTTCATGGACCAAGTTTTCAGATTTCTTTTTCAATTTTCTATTTTCTGACTTGACTTTCTTATATTGTTTTGCCAACTCATCATAAGCATCAACAAGATCTTCAAGAGTAAATTCTTCAGAATCAGAATTTACCTCTTCTGCATTTTTGTCACTTTGTTGATCTGTATCATCGGCCATGAGACATTTTTGTCTTTCCTTCTCTTGAGCTTTGATCAGCCGGTCCATAAGCTCCTTTGCCGTCCTACAAGAAGATGCAAATGGATACTTGTTACTACTTACAGAAGCTTTCAATAAACTCAAAGCAGTAACATTATCATGATGCATCATTTTATCCTGATTAGACCACTTGGTCTCATCTAAAGGTAATATGTGTGGACCATGATAAATCAATTTCCAAAGACTAGGATTAATAGAATTGATCACCATACACAGTTTGCCTAGCCATGAATCAAAATTCAAACCAGTGAAGATTGGCAAACAGTTCATTGATATATGTTCAGTAGAAAAATTCATGATTGTGGAATGCACTGGGATCACTCTGTAGATCGCAAGATCTAGGGACAACAGAGCCTTGCTCTGATACCAATTGTTGGGTCCCGTAGTGCAGGAACACGGATCTAGAGGGGGGGTGAATAGATCCTTGTGCTAAAAACTATGTCCAATTAAAAACACAAACTACCACACAGCGGAATTTACAAGATTGATAGGATTGAGGAAATTAATCTAAACAACTTTAAACTTAATTCACTCAATCTCACCGAGCTCACACGATTACAAAACTAGATAGTAGAGAACACACAATCACACAAATCAAACCACAAAACACGGGGATTTTTAAGGTGGTTCGGGACCACGACGGGCTCCCTACGTCCACCCCTCACCAAACCGGTGAGGCTTCACTACACGCTACAAAGTGTAGCAACACGGGGAAGAACCCCAACACACACACGCTGCTTTCGCAGCAAACCACACACGAGGCCTCGCCTCAAACTACTGCCACAGCAGCACACACACACACACACACACGTTGGGGAACACACCCCGAACTGTATACTTCACACGGAGACACAACTCTGTCCACACACACGTAGGACAATGCCTACACAACCACACGGGAGAAAACTCCCAACAACACACGCAGATATACTCCGCACCAATCGACACACAACAGACCACACACACACTCGGAGACCCCTTTCTCCGAACACCCACACAAAGTATTATTTCAAATGTATATGAATCAACACACATATATGCTATGACCCCCAAACAAAATATATAGATGAAAACTGGAAAGTTGCATCAAGTATAAGGCTCCCCCTTCTTCAGCAGAATCTGATTCTCCTTGCTCGTTGATGGATGATCATGATTTAGACATCATCTTCTTCGTCTCCTTGAAATGCACGTCTTTACCTTCTTCCAATTTCTTCTTCACCTGAAAGAACAGATAGAAATGATAAGCTTCAAATCAAGCCTGCATATATCAGAAAATTGATTTGGCTCATAAACCCCTCTACTCTCATCCTTGTTGGTCGCACTCCTCATCTTCTTCTTCTACAAGAGAAATGAAAGCATTAGTTCATCTTGTTGCTTAGGATGAAAACGCAGTACTAATAAGAGGGCAATCAATAGATGAACAAATGAACATGTATATATATATTGCCCCTCTTAGATAATCATTCAAGAACTTGAGCAATCTCAAACAAAAACACAAAAGTGAGAGATCAAGATAACTCCCTCAGATTTTTGATGAAAAGCTTCTGCAGGATGAGGAACGTTCTTGAAGAAGGATGATCGATTCTTGCTAAAACATAGTTGTAACTTGATTTCCTTCGCAGCTTCTAGTTGTATATGATCTTGGGCCTTAATTCAAGGTTCTTCCTCTCAATTTCAGCTTCAGAGCAAGGTGGAAGAGGGCTTGGAGGCTTCAACTCCGAACCTGCACACCAAAGAATAGTTTTCAGCCCTCTTCTTAGGGTTTTCACTCCAATAGGATGTTTTATAAGCTTAGAACGGTCAAGGGACAGGTAGGAGACCAGATCCACTAATTAGGGAGTGATATAGGGCATTAGGATGTGATTGGTTGGACTTTCGGAGCAAGAAAATGGTGGTCAAAAAGTGCGGCTCGAGGTCCTACCGGAATGGGTCGACCCTTGGGGTCGAGCCTCGGGCAAACAGAAGCCAAACAGAACTGATTTTGTGTTCTGTTTTACAGGGGTCGACCCCAGGGGTCGACCCTCGGGCTTCCAGAAACCAAACAGAACATGTTTTGTGTTCTGTTTTACATGGGTCGACCCTTGGGGTCGACCCTTCCATGGAACCAAAAATAGAACCTTATTTAAGGTTCTGGGTTGTAGGGGTCGACCCCAGGGGTCGACCCTTTCAGGCAGACTACAAAAAAAATAGCTCTACGCGCTTCGACGACAGGAATTAATTCTCCTAGCTCCGAACTCCGATCGAAGAAAGACTGGAGGCGTTGGAAAGAGGACTCCCAGAGCTACAACATATAATTTTAGAGGGGAGATCCAACGGTTGGATTGAAAATGGTGAAGACTGTAAGACAGTTTGAGTTTGAAAAATAACTAAAACCTCCATCAAACCAAAGGGAAACAATTGATTAAATGTTACCATAATCCCATGAAGATCAACCATGATTTTCATCCTGAAAAACATGATAAAGCAAGGTGTTAGTTGACAATTAAGATCTTTACATCAAGCATTAACACTATGACCATGTTTACAATAAATTGCTTCGTTGAACCTATTCCAAGAGTGAATGATGAACGAGATATCCATTTAAATCCACATAACAACACTTACCTCATTGTTTTACCTGAATTCACATTTCTTGTTGATTGGTTGAATCATTCATACACATAGTCATGAAATTCAAAATCTCATTCTCCATTGACTGATGGTATGCATGTGGAATTCAAAGAGTAAGGAGCCAAGCCACATAGAACAATATTGAGTCACATTCAATTTGATCATCATCCAAGCTTTCAAACCACACATCATTACCTTGGGGGCAAGCAATGATATTTGCATCTCAATCATTCATTTAGCATTACCAAAGTCCACATTCATACTATGAGGCTCAATAAGACATGATGCTTAATATGACATGATGCTCGAGTGTGATTTTCACAAAGGCCTTTCACATTGAAGATAGAGCAACCGCACCAAGTGTAGATGGATTGTATATGTAATGTGCTAACCTCAAAGCACGTATGAACCTCAAAGAGTCATAGATGCATTGACATGATGATAAGCCTTGTAGAATTACAATGCATCCACATGATGATATCCCAATAGAAATAGTTTATGATCATTTCCACAACCAATTCAAGTGAAGAGCATTCACGCACAAGGCTAAGCAACAAAGGCATTTTGTAATCATCAAAATCACATACACAACACCAGGGAAGTCGTGACTTCTCCTCCTTAGTCACCTGGGTCCTCATTAATTCTACGAGGACATCCAGTTTTGCGTTGAGGGTTTGGAGAGCGTCAGAACTCCCGTTGGGGGGTTGCACCTCCGTGGCTGGTGGAGGCAGCTCATCGGCTTGGTTGTTGTCATCAGAGGGAGGTTTTCAGTGGAATGGGAAGGCACATGTTCTCCTTCCTCTGCCACCATGGTCCTTCCCTTGCCGTCGGTGGTCCTCCTACCGAAATTCCTTCGCACCATGATGGCTCTTCGCTCGTTTCCCACAGACGACGCCAGATGAAGAGGCGTAATCTCGCGCTAATCTTAAGTCGTGAGATCTTGGAAGATTCCTTGATCACAGCTACTACGCATATATAATCTGCAAGACGGGAAATAGATCAGGGGTGCCCAGGGATGAAACCCTGGGGAAAACCCTCCGATGCTTAAGTCAGCGAATATGATAGAGCACGAGTGGGAGGGGAGGTGGTAGGAGAAGAAGAAGAGGGTGTGAGATTGTTCTCCACCAAGAGGTGTGATGGTTCTCACTCAGGATAGTTGCTTACCTCCTCCGAGAGTCTCCCTAGGGTTTATATAGCAGTCCGTTTAATGTAGGAGCCTTGGGAGTCGAGGGGATTCTGGAGGGTTACGTCCTCATCGTGGTCTCTTTATGGCACGAGGACTCTTGCTCTCTGTCACCCCTTGGGGTTCCCTGCTCTTGAAGGATGCGTAATGGACGCTTGGATAAGCTTCCGACAGTCGGCCCAAGCTTGGGACGCTTGCTCGGAGTTTTCTCTCGAGCAATGTGTGAGTAGCTCGGATAGGTTGCGCTGGGTCCCCGTAGGGGCCTTCTCGACCGATCTGTCGCTCGGACTTCCGAACCTAGGGGTCGCCTAGGAAGTGTTGGTCCGAGTGAGTGTTGGGCTCAAAGTAAGTGGGCCCGAAATGGGGCTGTCACTCTGGGGCGCTGGGCCTTGTTTGGTCAAATAAGACCTAGTTGGGCCGTGCTCTTGGGCGGCGGATTTTCCCCCTCTCCAATTTTCATTCACAATTACTAGATCTATTTTATTTCTTTAAAAACTTAATTTCATCTTTAAATCAGAAGTTTCAATACTTTTACGTATTTTATATAAACAAAAATCTTAATTATTTAACTTGATTATTTGAATTTAACTCGCTTATCTAATTAGAATTTGGAAATTTAGAGGTTTTAAATTTTAAAAGATTAATTCCTTCTTTTAAACCCATCAAACTTTTAGTTACTAGCACCTTTCATAATCAGAAATTTTATTGCACTTATTGAGATTACCCCTTATTTGTTCATAAATTTATATTCATTAATTATATTTTTCATTTTAAGCCGGGTTACTACATCCTCCCCACTTAAAAGAATTTGGTCCTCCAAATTCACATGATATTCTTCCCAAAATAAAATGTGGGCGTACCATCTATTTCTCAATTAACTCCAAATTGCACCTTGATCACTAATCGCCAAAGTAATCCTATTAGTAATAAAAATATAAATTTTAAGGAACGGAATTGAGCTAGTTTAGAGTTAAAGATAAGGTGTTGGCCCAGATAGACATTTGGACAACAAGGGGGGGTTGAATTGTCCCCTTTAATGGTAGTGGTAGTTTTTAAATTTTGCGCAACAGAGTAAATTAAACTACCAACAAGAGTTATAGAGAAAGGAAATAAACGCACTACAAGAACAGATTCTCTTGAACTCTCCGATCTCACACGAATAGGCTAAGCAAATAACGATTGAACAACCACAGAACATGGATAGCAGACGTAGCGATATTCGATGATGCACTGAATAAAAATCTATAAACTAGCCTGTGAACGGAGATAGAGGAAATGGACAATCACACAAGCAAACCACATAGCACATAGATTTTTAGGTGGTTCGGGACCACGATGTGCTCCCTACGTCAACCCCTCACCAAAACCCGGTGAGGCTTCACTAACACGCTACGGAACGTAGCAACCGGGACGAACCCCAACACCACACACACACGCTACTTCCGCAGCAATACACACACACAGGGCCTAGCCCCAGACCGCTGCCACCGCAGCACAACCACACAGACTCGGGGAACTCACCCCGCACAAGGTTCCACACGTGGAGACGTTGCTCCGTCCACCACACAAATATATCATGTTTAGAAATAAAAATGAATGTTTAATAGATGCTTAATAGAAATGATGAACTGAAGAATAATCATCAAAATAGACATGGAAAGGTTGCAGAAATATCCTCTTGGTAAGTGGAGGCCGCCCAAATATGTCTTCCTTGAACTTTGATGGTGAGTGGGAGATAGATCTTGAAAATGCGAAGCCGATGAAGCTCTTCCACGAAGATTCGCCCACGATGAGCTTGAATGCTTGAAGACGGATGATACTCTAAGTATTTCCAGTCCGAATCACTCCTACAAGAGGAACTGTTCCTCCCAAGATTATGATGTGTGGCTCAAAGAGTTTTGATGATGACCAATGCAATGTGACTAAATGGTTTAATGATTTACTCTCTAGATCCTCTTGATGAATGAATCGATGAGTTCATGGTTTATGAAATGGGAATGTTCTTGATTGATTGTTGGGTTATGATTTGAAGTCCTAAATCAACTGTGTGTTATAATGATGATATCGGTATGAAGTTCAATGATTCGTTGTCATGCGGATTTGAGAAAATCTCTGCTGAACTGTTTATAACTTCGCAGCACTTGGACTTGCAAATTCAAGGCAAGCTCATTGAAGTGATGCTATTCTCTTATGAAACATTTGTCAATGGATTTTGGAAATCCTTGGTTTGAGAAAAACTGCCACTTGTGTGAGTTTATCACAGGGTCAAATTCAAAGCGGTTTGGATGGGTAAAGGTATGAATTCAAATATATGTGCTAATTTGTGCATGATAAATAGAATGTGACGCTAAACTCTTCATGAATGGTCAATGGAGATCAGATAGATATAAGCCTTTCTATCTCACAGGTTAGAATATGGTAAAAGCCACAGGGGTAAGCTTATTTAATCATTCATAGGTTCGTGACATAATGTGGAATGCATGAGCAGATTTGTACTATGAATGCCAATACAAATCTAATTTTCTTGTGGTGTTCTTGCAGGTTGGAAGGTTTTCTAATACCCAATTTATAATGGCAAAACCCTGGTGAGGTTGTATGATTTATTCTAGCTAATTGGGTGTTTTTGGGTTCATAAAGGCTTGGTGTCGACACCTGGTGTCGACACCATAATCCCAATGTTCTGTTGATTTTAAATTCCAACAGTCAGGGAGCTGGTGTCGACACCTGGTGTCGACACCCCTTCCCCAGCTGTGCAGTTTTAAATAATCTGGGAAGTAGGTGTCGACACCAGGTGTCGACACCCACTTCACTTTGCATTGGCCAGCAGTTTTTCTGCTATGGCCTTAGCCACGGTGTCGACACGGCACCGCCGTATGAGACATTTGTGTTCTTGCTCGAAACCCTACCCACTCCTTTCCAAATGCTCACGGGTGATTGGTTCATGGTCCTAAAGTCTTCCACAAGTGTGGAAACTTGTTTTCTCTATAAATAGAAGCTCCTAGGGCGTCCAGTAAAATGCTTTTGAAAGTAATACACTATTTTGTTCTTCTTGTTATGCAGGGCGGCGGCAGTAGCTTCCGCACCTTCTCCAGATCGATTTGGGCGCGATTATTGGAGGAGAAGGGTTGTATTTCATCTTCCTAACAAGGCTCTGTTGAATGCTGCGTGGTTAATCAAGTGGTATGCAAGTAGACGCCAAGAATCATCCGCCATCTCCGAAGAACATTCTTCATTCTGTAGAAAAGCTCTAGCATGTTCGATCAATTGAAAGGGGGAGCTCTATCCACTGAAAAATCAGTTTCCCTTTGCTTCTCCAGCTACTCTTAGTTCTATCTTGAATATTTGTTGTAACTATAGACTCCTTGAACTCGATTTTTGTGTGTTTGGTTGGGAACTGTGACATAAGCGTGTGTGTGTGGTTTGGTGGCCCAGATCGACTGTCGTGTGTGTTGTTGCTGTTGAGTACAGTGGTGTGGCTCACATCTTAGTGGAGCATTAATCCTCACTCGGTGAGGGATGGACGTAGGGGACACTGTTGTGAACCCGAACCACCTAAAAATCCTGAGATTCATTGTGGTTTGCTTTATCGCATATTTGTATGAGTGGGCCCAGCGCTAGGTCGAGTGATCCTCCCCTCTATTAGAGTTCCACTGCATTCTCCTATTCATGTTTACGAGAGAGATCATGTTCATGTTTGAATAAGTGCTTGTATGCTTAAGAATTCCCTTTAATACGACAGTTAACTTTCTTAACAAGCATCTCGTCTTGTGAAGTTTTTTTTGGAGCAATCAAATCACCCTTTCCATCTTGATTGCCACTAGTCAGGGCACAACAATTGGTATCAGAGCCCTGGTCTCTGATTGAGTCGACCATGCGGTCGTAGAGCTAGATCCTAGATCATGGCAAACATAGGGATGATGCCCAAAGGGCATTTGGTACACAGGCCTCCGTTTTTCGATGGAACAAACTACACTTATTGGAAAAATAGAATGTATGTTTTCCTGCGTGCTCAAGAGTATGATGTGTGGAATGTGATCAATAAAGGTCCTTATAAGTTGCCTGACAAAGAAGATGATTGGGATGATGAACATATCAATAATTGTACAGCTAACTTTAAGGCCATGAATATAATTCAATGTGCTATACATCCAAACAAATATTCACGAATCTCTGTGTGCTTCTGCGCAGGAAATGTGGGAGAAGCTACGCTTGATCTATAAAGGAACTTCTGAAGTCAATGAGACCAAAGCAAATCTATTGGTCCGAGATTATGAGTTGTTTATGATGAAGCCAGAAGAATCCATTTTTGAAATGTTCGCGAGGCTGATGGAGATTACAAATGGTTTGAAGGCTCTTGGCAAGAAGTATTCAAACCAAGATCTTGTAAGGAAGATACTGAGATCTCTATCATCACAGTGTCACACAAAGGCCACTGTAATTGAAGATTCAAAGGATCTCAGCACCTTGACTTTGGATGAATTAGTTGGCTCTTTGATGACATACAAAATTAATATCAAAAGGAGCGAGGATGATCATAAAAAGAAGAAGGTAGCCACAACATTGGAGTTGAAGGTAAACAACCAAGAATCTAATGAAAGTGAGGAAGGCTCCACGACCAATACTGAAGATGAGGAGCTGGTTGCTATGATCACCGGAAGGGCGAGAAAATTTGTCAAGAATACTAGGAAGTTCGGTGGTCAGTTCAAAAAAGGACCAAGAAGGCAAGGTCTTAAGAAAAATGAAAGCAACAAGAAGGATGAAGTAATCTACTATGAATGCAAGAAACCTGGTCACATGCGGGGTGAGTGCCCAGATTTGATGAAGAGATTCAAGAAAGGAAGATTCAAAAAGCCCAAGGCCATGGTCGCCATATGGAGCGACGAGGATGAGGAAGGATCCGGAAATGAAGATGACTTGGATGAGCTCGTTCAGAATCTGTGCTTCATGGCAGATGAGGACAACTCAAATGAGGTAGATTCTGAATTCGAATCTCTTACATGTGAACAATGGCAGATTGCATATGAATCATTATATAGAAAATGCAAAAAATTTAAATCTGAAAATAAACTTCTGAAAAAGAAGATGGAGCATCTTGTGCATGCTGAAAATTCTTGTGAAAGTTGCAATGCCTTGAAATCTGAAATTGAGAATCTCAAACATGAAAAATGAAATTCTTATGTCTAAAATTGAATTATTTGAAGAAGAGAGTTCATGCATGCGTAAAGATCAAACTACCTTTATCAAAATGCATGAAAACTTGAAGAGGGAATTAGATCAAGAAAGGTTGGAAAGAATTGCATGTAATTAAACCAAGGAAACAGCTGAAAAGAAAATTGAAACCTTGATGTTTGAGATAAATGAGTTGAAAAATGTTCTTGCTACCTTGGAAAAAGGGAAACAATTGATGAACACTTGTGTGGATCCTCATGAAGAAAGTTCTCTACATACCTTTGAAAAGAGAAAAACATCACAATCCAAAACACACATGACTCCTTGGGTTTCAAGAAGCTCGTTTTCCTCTTCGTCTAACACACATGTGCATAACTCATTTATGAATGTGAACAGGAGGAGAAACCGTGATAACAGAGTCACTACATGTTTTTATTATGGAAGGTTAGGCCATGATATGTATGATTTTAGAACCATGAGATTTGATGATGAACATTTTGCAAGAATGGTGAATAGGTCACATAGGCCTTTTTTGTCTAACCATCATGGACCCAAGCTTGTTTGGGTACCAAAAACCCCATAAGTATTCTCTTTGAATTTGCAGGTCTGCCTTGGAGCTAGAAAGAACAAATGGTATCTGGATAGTGGATGTTCAAGACATATGACGTTAAACAAGGAAATGTTTGCAGACCTACAAGAAAAGGAGGGTGGAGTGGTAGCTTTTGGTGGAAAAGACAAAGGAAAAATTGTCGGAGAAGGTAAGATAGGTAAGAACCAAACTCACGTCTTTGAAAATATTTTGCTTGTGAAAGACTTGCATCACAATCTCCTGAGCATAAGTCAACTCTGTGACAAAGGTTGTAATGTGTCTTTTGATTCTACTCACTGCACTGTGGTAGATAGAAACTCTCATGAAATTAAGTTCATAGGGTTTAGACACAATAATGTATATATGATTGATCTTGATGATGCCTCACATAACAATATGTGTTTAGTTTCTAAAAACACTGATGATGCTTGGCTTTGGCATCGCCGTCTTGGGCATGCCAGTTTTAATGTGATGTTAAAATTGTTCAGAAATAATTTGGTTGTTGTTTTACCCAAGTTGAAGCTTGTTGATGAAAGAATCTGTGGGGCATGCAGTAGGGGCAAGCAGACAAGAACATCTTTCAAATGTAAGAGTGATGTAACCAGTTCTAGGCCTCTTGAATTGATCCATATCGATCTGTTTGGACCAAGTAGAACACATAGCTTGGGTGGTAAGCTATATGGGTTTATGATTATGGATGCCTTTTAAAGATATAGTTGGGTGCATTTTCTCTCTCATAAAAGTGATGCCTTGATGGAGTTTGAAGCATTTTGCATGTTGGTTCAGAATGAAAAAGGATGTTGCATCAAGGCCGTTCGGAGTGATCATGGTAAGGAATTTGATAATCATGAGTTCAGTAATTTTTGCAGGGCTCAAGGATATATGCACAATTTCTCCGCACCAAGGACCCCCGAGCAAAATGGGGTCGTTGAGAGGAAGAACCAGACACTAGTTGAAATGGCCAGGACTATGCTAAATGAGAACAACTTGCCGAGGTATTTCTGGGCTGAAGCAGTGAACACTGCGTGCTACATAATCAACCGAGCCATGGTAAGGCCATTATTAAAGAAAACACGTTATGAGTTATATCGAGGTAAGAAACCGAATATTTCTTACTTCAAACCTTTTGGCTCCATTTGTTACATCCATAACAACGGTAAGTTGGACTTGGCAAAGTTTGACCCCAAGAGTGATAAGGCGATATTTCTTGGATACTCCCTTAGCTCAAGAGCCTATCGAGTGTATAACTTGAGAACTCTTGTAGTTGAGGAAAGTCCCCATGTCATTGTTGATGAATCATCATCCAAGGATACTAATGAAAAGTCTATCTTACAGGAAGGAGAATCAGAAGATGATGATACGGAAAAATTGTTAGAGAAAGTTGATAAATCAGGAGGTGAAGAACAACACGATGCTGGTGGAAATCAGGAAAATCAAATTGAACTGCACCTGCCAAGGCAATGGACTTTTGCAAAAGACCATCCGTCGGAGGTTGTCATCAGCAATGTAGAAGATGGAATAAGGACGCGATCCTCATTCAAGGAAGTTGAAAATCTGGATTACATTGCTTTACTTTCGCAATCTGAACCTCACTCCATAGAAGATGCCTTAAAAGATGATTCTTGGATCATGGCTATGCAAGAAGAACTACACTAGTTCTAAAGGAACAAAGTGGGGTTCCTCGTGCCATGTCCTAGAGACCACTCAGTGATTGGAACCAAGTGGATCTTTAGAAATAAAACAAACGATCAAGGGGTGGTAACTAGGAACAAGGTGAGGCTTGTAGCCAAAGGTTATAGCCAGGAGCTAGGAATTGATTTTGATGAGTCATTTGCTCCAGAAGCAAGACTCGAGGCAGTGAGGATTCTTTTGGCATTTGCATGTTGCAATAACATCAAATTGTTTCAAATGGATGTTAAAAGTGCATTCTTAAATGGCTATATCCAGGAGGATGTGTATGTGGAGCAACCGCCGGGGTATGAGGACACGGAGCATCCAGATCACGTATACAAGTTAGACAAAGATCTTTATGGTCTGAAACAAGCACCCCATGCATGGTATGAACGGTTAAATGAATTCCTAATTCAAAATGGATTCAAGCAAGGTAATGTCGATCAGACTCTTTTTACACAATTGAATGGTAAGAAAATTGTAATCGTTCAAGTGTATGTGGATGATATCATCTTTGGCTCCACAAAGGATACTCTCAGTGAAGACTTTGCAAAATTAATGCAAAGTGAGTTTGAAATGAGCCTTATGGGAATGTTAACATTCTTCTTGGGATTACAGGTGACACAGACGACTGATGGTTTATTCATAAACCAAAAGAAATATGCTATAGAGCTACTCAAGAAATTCAAACTAACTGAAACAAAGCCACAACCAACTCCCATGTCCACATCATTAAAGCTTGACCATGATGAGAAAGGTAAGGCCGTCAATCAAACCCTTTTCAGGAGCATGATAGGATCCTTGCTGTATCTGACTGCCAGCAGGCCCGACATTCAATATGCAGTATGCTTATGTGAAAGATTTCAATCGAATCCTAAAGAGTCTCATATGTCGGCCGTGAAACGCATCTTTAAATATATTGCTGGCACTTGTGAACTAGGACTATGGTTTCCGCGTAGTTCATGTCTTGAATTGGTTGGTTATTCCGATGTCGATTATGCGGGTTGTAAAATAGACCGGAAGAGCACAAGTGGTTACTGCCAGTTCCTTGGACGTTGATTGGTTTCATGGGCCTCCAAGAAATAAAATTCTATGGCATTATCAACCGCCAAGGCCGAATATGTGGCTGTAGGTAGTTGTGTTGCCCAAGTGTTCTAGATACAACAACAGTTGATTGACTTTGGCATCACACTTAAAAACACAGCCATTCTATGTGATAACACCTCTGCAATAAATCTTTCAAAAAATCCCATGCATCATTCTCGCACTAAGCATATTGAAGTTAGGCACCATTTCCTGCATGATCATGTTAGCAAAGGTGATGTCGAAATACAGTTTGTTGATACAAATAATCAAATTGCAGATATTTTTACTAAACCTCTTAATGAAGATAAATTCACTTCTTTTAGAAGAGAATTGGGCATTTGTCGCTTAGAAGGTTAGTGTATGTATTGCATTTGTTTTGTCTCATCTCATGCATTTGCATTTACTTCACCTCTCTAGTAGATCCTTGCATTGGTAGTTTCCCTTGGTCATGCATATGCATCATGTTGATGTATGTATTGTGTTTTAATTGCTTGAATGTGGAATGTCAGTGCATGGTGTGTGCTTCATTATAAAAACCTAATTATGCACTCCTTGGCTTCCTATGACTTCATACTCCTTGAAGAATAAAGCACAGCCACATGAAGGAACGGGTTGACACAAGGTCCGGGAAGGTTGGAATTAGAAATTGTTGTGTGTGATTGATTATGTTTTTGAATTTCCCCAAATTGACTAACCCAATCATTCTATCATATGAGTTGCTCAAATTTATTCCTAAGTCAATTGGGTTTCAAGCCTTATTCCTTGGAGTTCAAAAATCCATTTTAAACTCACTGCTGAAACCTTCATAATATGCAGACAGGGCGGTGTCGACACCTGGTGTCGACACTCATCCCTGATCTCTCATTTTTTTGTCGGGCAGAACAGGGCTGAACCGGTGTCGACACCTGGTGTCGACACCGTCCGGTCACGACCCCTTCCCCCGAACTGGCCCGTGGGGTTCGAACCGCATTCGAACTCGATCGAACCCTCTCCCCTTCATGCCCTAAAGCCTCTCCCTAACCCGTGCCGCCATCCTTTCTTCCCCCACGCCCCTCCTTGCAAGCACACACTCCCCTTCCGGCCCTAGAACGAGCGGACGACGCCACGGCACCCGCACCCTCCCCTTGCTGAGCATCCGCGGCCGTTTCCTTCGGCCATTGTCCCATGGAACGTGGGTGCCTTGTGGAGAAACCATCCATCCGAGGTAAGGGTTCCCTCGTTGAACAGAGCGACCTATTTCTTGCCTCCTTCATCTCCATTCGAGGTGGTTTCCAATGGCTCCAAAAAGGCATGCGTCCAGCAAGGAAAAGGTTGAGGAATCCCGCCGAAAAAAGGAAGTCAGGGCTAAGACTGATGCACATCATGCCTTCCAGTAGAAGCCCATGCCCGCACAGTTTAAAATGATGGATAGAAAAGTTCTTCGACCACGGACTGTTGATTTTCTAGATCTTCACAAAGCACTTCCCGAACTGCCACCGTTGATAAAGGCTCAGCAAAATTTGGGTTCATTTATGTCCGGTCATAGAAAAATCTACCATTCACTTGTGCTCCAATTTTATGGTAACATGGTTGTCAACAACAGCAAGTATATGACTGTCGTCAATGGCCAAGTTATCACTCTTTCAAGACATTTTCTAGCAGGTGCATTTGATTTGCCTAATGCTGGTGATACTTATGAGAATGCAATGCATGCAGAACATGAGGTTTATGAGATAATGACAGGGGAAGAAATGGGGGACCGGTCCGTTAGCGGCCTAAATGCAAACCATTTCCCCCCTCTATAGTGCATTCTCCATCACATGCTGACTACCATATTACTTCCCAAGGCTGGAGGAAGAGAAAAGGTCACAGATCAGCAAATGTTTCTTTTATATTGTCTACTGCAGCAAGAGCCGATCAACTTTCCTTCGGTTCTGCTTGATCATATAACTAGTTGTACCCAAAACTGTAGTAGAACTCTTCCATATGCAGCCACCTTAACTACTGTCTTTCGTGCGGCCAACATCTCATTAAAAGACGAGCCATGTCAAACACTATGGGAAGCATACATTTACACTGTTCATTCAATCTGCAAGAACATGGGCTATGTAAGGAATGCTCAAGGACATTTAGTGCGGACACTCAAAGCTGTGCCAGAGAAGGATCCCAAGGATGCTTCTGATGATGAAGAGGCCGATGCTCACCATGAACAAGGTGGCACCTCCGGAACTCACGCAGCCTCCACGGACTTATCTGGATTACAACTCTCAATGGAGACTATGGGCGGTGAGGTGGGTCACCTCAGGGAGACGGTGGACGTTCTTACTCAAGATGTGGCGAAATTGAAGCTTCATCACACCACGTACCTCCAGGTGTTTCAGTCTATCAATACTTCCCTTGATGCTCTTAAAACTGCCATGGATGCTTAAACCGCCCAGTTCACAACCATAGCTGATCACATTCTCCATCCACCTCCTCCACCTTCTCCGAGTCGGAATGATTGCTGTTGTGACATGTTGGCAATGCTACTTGTGTCCCGGTTCCCCCTTATTTTTGTTGATGTCAAAGGAGGAGATCTATGTATCTCTATGTTGCTTATTATGTGTGTTGCATGCTTGCATGCTTGCTTGTTCACATGCATTTAGTTTGCAATCGAGTCTTTGTTAGAAATCGAGTCTTGTTTAGTTATTTCATGGCATGGCATGGCATGGCATGGCATGCTTAGTTGTTTGGTCAAGGAGTTTCATGGTTCACTTATCTTCTAATGAAATTGCTAATTATGGCTGTGGAATTGTTTTGTTGTTGTTGCCATTCTGATCAACAAATATGAAAGCTTGTGGTTCAATGCATGAATGTTCAATCAATTTCTTGATAAGGTTAACTTGGTTGCTTGATGCACAGTCACTTGGATTGCACATTGGTCCTTATATCCCTTTCATGCTGATCAATCTCATCTTTTTCTACAGTAGCACATAGCATTTTTGTCATCATCAAAACGGGGGAGATTGTTGCTCCCAAGATTATGATGTGTGGCTCAAAGAGTTTTGATGATGACCAATGCAATGTGACTGAATGGTTTAAGATTTACTCTCTAAATCCTCTTGATGAATGATTCGATGAGTTCATGTTTTATGAAATGGGAATGTTCATGATTGATTGATGGGTTGTGATTTGAAGTCCTAAATCAACTGTGTGTTTAAATGATGATATCTGTATGAAGTTCAATGATTCATTGTCATGCGGATTTGGGAAAATCTCGGTTGAACTGTTTCTAACTTTGCAGCACTTGGACTTGCAAATTCAAGGCAAGCTCATTAAAGTGATGATATTCTCTTATGAAACATTTGTCAATGGATTTTGGAAACCCTTGGGTTGAGAAAACATTGCTACTTGTGTGAGTTTATCACATGGTCACAATTCAAAGTGGTTCGGATGGGTAAAGGTATGCATCCAAATATATGTGCTAACTTGTGCATGATTAATGGAATGCATCGCTAAACTCTTCATGGATGGTCAATGGAGTTCAGATAGATATAAGCTGTTCTATCTCACATGTTAGAACATGGTAAAAGCCACTGGGGTAAGCTTCTTTAATCATTCATAGGTTCATGACATAATGTGGAATGCATGAGCGGATTTGTACTATGAATGTCAATACAAATCTAATTTTCTTGTGGTGTTCTTGCAGGTTGGAAGGACTTCCAATACCCAATTTATAATGGCAAAACCCCGTGAGGTTGTATGTTTTGATTCTAGTTGATTGGATGTTTTTGGGCTCATAAAGGCTTGGTGTCGACACCTGGTGTTGACACCATAATCCCAATGTTCTGTCGGTTTTAAATTCCAACAGTCAGGGAGCTGGTGTCGACACCTGGTGTCGACACCCCTTCTCCAGCTGTTCAGTTTTAATTAATCTGGGAAGTAGGTGTCGACACCAGGTGTCGACACCTACTTCACTTTGCAGTGCCCAGCAGTTTTTCTGCTATGGGCCTAGACCAGGTGTCGACACCAGGTGTCAACACCGCCCTTGAACTGCATTGGCCGGTAGTTTTCTGCTATGGCCTTAGCCCCGGTGTCGACACTAGGTGTCGACACCTTTGCGGCACCGCAAAATGCGACCTTTATGATCCAAGCTCGAAACCCTACCCACACTATTCCAAATGCTCTCAGCTGATTGGTTTGTGGTCCGAAAGTCTTCCACAAGGGTGGAAACTTGCTTTGGTTATAAATAGAACCTCCTAGGGTGTCCAGATCTAAGCATGTGTAGGGTAATACACTGTTTTGTTCTTCTTGTTGTGCAGGGCGGCGGCAGCAGCTTCCATACCTTCTCTAGATCGATTTGGGCATAATATTGGAGGAGAAGGGTTGTATTTCATTTTCCTAACAAGGCTTTGTTGAATGTTGTGTGGTTAATCAAGTGGTACGCAAGTAGAAGCCAAGAATCATCCGCCATCTCCGAAGAACATTCTTCATCCTACAGAAAAGTTCTAGCACGTTCAATCAATTGAAAGGGGGAGCTCTATCCACTGAAAAATCAGTTTACTTTGCTTCTCCAGCTGCTCTTAGTTCTATCTTGAATATTTGCTGTAACTATAAACTCCTTGAACTCGATTTTTGTGTGTTTGGTTGGGAACTGTGACATAAGCGTGTGTGTGTGGTTTGGTGGCCCAGATCGGCTACCGTGTGTGTTGTTGCTGTTGAGTACAGCCCGTGTGGCTCACATCTTAGTGGAGCATTAATCCTCACTTGGTGAGGGGTGGACATAGGGGACACGGTTGTGAACTCGAACCACCTAAAAATCCTGAGATTCATTGTGGTTTACTTTATCTCATATTTGTACGAGTGGGCCTCGCGCTAAGTCGAGTGATCCTTCCCTCTATTAGAGTTCCACTGCATTCTCCTATTCGTGTTCACGAGAGAGATCTTCGTGTTAGAAAGAGTGCTTGTATGCTTAAGAATTCCCTTTAATATGGCAGTTAACTTTCTTAACAAGCATCTCGTCTTGTGAAGTTTTTTTTGGAGCAATCAATTCACCCCTCCCCTCTTGATTGCCGCTAGTCAGGGCAGAACAAGAAGAAAATGATAAGCCCTCAAGAAATGCTCACTTCCACTCCACCTGCGGCCAAGCCCTCTCCTCTCACCTTCAAAACCTAAAATTCGCAGCATATTTATAGTAGCAACTTAGGGAATATGAAATGCCACATAACCCCTTGCAAAAACCTTGCAAAACATGTCTAAGATATGTATGAGTGCCCTAGGGGTAATAGGGTAAACAACCAAGGCAAATGGAATAAGAAAATAGGGTTTTGAAATGAATCCGAAAAACCCGTTCCGGACGAACCAGAAAAAGTGTCGACTCTCAGAGTCGACACTTTCTTAACAAGACACTGCCCACGATGAAAACAACACACCCAGGACAAAAGTGTCGACTCTCAAGTGTTCTGCCAGCCACGAAATCAACACACAGGCCAAAAAGTGTCAACTCACAGAGTCGACACTTTCTGTCTGGTCTGATAAAACAACGCAAACAGAACAGGGGGAAATAAGTGTCGACTCTGTGAGTCAACACTTTTTCTGACATGAATGAAAACTCAATCAAACTCAATTGAAACTCCAATATTCCTCATCCAAACATTAAAAACAAATTTCCATGTATTAAAATAAAGTATTGGCATACTTTAAACCACATTCTAACTAATGATGATTTAAATGGGTTAAGCATCCTGCTAGCCAATATAAATTTATTTTGTCAAAGCATGAATAGTTTTAAGCATGTTGCAAGCTCCAAGGCTCCAAGAACAATATGCATGAGTACACGACCATTTAAAGTTTGTATGAGCATTTGCTGTGCAATCTACCTTCATTCATCTATGTTTCATTGACAGCCATTTGATCTAGAATTGATCATGCATTTCAACACACAAAAGCTCATCAAGTTCCATTGAAACATAAAAAACTACCCATTTTCTTTACGACCTCACATATCAAAGAATTGATCATGCAAGTATTGGGCATTTCCAAACTATCAAATACTCAAGTAAGAGTGCAGTCATCAAGACATGTATTGCTATACATGAAATTCATTCAACCCAATACATCAATTCACATATGAATGGTTAAACATTATTCAAGCTAATTTCAGCAAGGAGTATGAAAAGAAATTTGAACCATATACTTCCTCAAAAGTCCCATGAGAGTATGGAATGAAAAACATGAATGAAGATACCAGTACCAAAATATTCATCAAGCATGGGTTTGACTCTTAAATTAAGTCCTCCTCGGATGTTAATCTTGCAATGCAAGATTATCAAAATGTAAGCTCCTTTTGCATGAATGGACATTTTCCTCAACACATGCACACATAGTTTGTCATCATTAAAACTTAAACTCTAAAATCAACTAGGGATCCAACAATCTCCCCCTTTTTGATGATGACAAAACAAATGACGTGTGCATGATAGCTATATATGAAAACTATGTATGTGACTAAAATGCAAATACCCAACGCACACTTTTCTCCCCCTTTTTGTCATTAACAAGAAGTTGACTGACAATGGGGTTATGTATGAAAGATATGTACATGTATAACAAAAAAAATAAAGTATGAGTTCAAGCAACCAAGCAGCCAAGCATGAAACTCAAGCAAGCATGTAGTAATCTATAGCTCTCCCTCAATGGGATAAAAGGATAGTGAGTGAGCATTTGATTCATATCAAAATGTGAGACATTTGTAGATCGGATTAAAATCCTCACTTAGGAATGAAAAAAAATAAAATGCATAAAATGCAATAAAAATAGCACGAGGAGCTTAAAGGGGAGTTGTGATCGCCAGAGGGATTACCTCAATAAGAAGAAAAGGAGATCGTGTGTACCTGGTGGAAATTGGGATGCGGGATGGATGTGGATTTCCTCCTCCAACTTCAATCGGTCGGCCGATGAAGTGGGTTTTCTTGGTTGATTACCTTGCAAAATGGACAATAAAAGAAAATAAACAAGAAGAGAGGGATCAGCCCAAATGAAGTAGTATCTATCCAAATAGACATGTAATAATGAAAGAAAGAAAGGCACGTGCGCACCTTATTTTTTTGGTTGTTTTTAAACCCCTTAATAAGACTTAAGGGAGGGGGAGTATGATGATAAAAATGCAACAAAGTGTGAATAAATACGAAGGATGAATAGATATGATGAATGGAGTGGTATGAATGAAGTAAAACAAACAGATGAAAAGCTGAGAAACCCTGCTATCCCTGGCGACAGTAAAGGGAAAACCGGATGAATATGATGGAAGTAGATGGATGAAACCGGATGAAGGCCAACGAAGGACGCAGAGGGAAAGCAGCAAAGGACGAAGAAGGCTCTGCTCGTGACCTTTTGAATGCTTAACCTTTTGAATGCTTCTGAGTCATTCACCTTCTGATTCGTTCTCAGTCATTAACCTTTTACACGATCGATCAAGGCCTCAATTTATAGCCTCAATCGGATGTGATCAAACAAGGTAAGATAAGAACGGGTAATGAGGCATCCAAGGAAGGATCAAGATCGAGCAAGAGTCCCATGGATGGCAGGGAACTGTGAGGGAAAGATGGAAAAAGGAAGGACTCTGGAGTGAAACATGACTTAAGACAGGGCGTCAAATCATGAATTGACGACCTTCACAAAGGCGTTTCTTGAAACACGACCTAGGAAAGGCCGTTTCTTCCTAGATTTAATTTAAAACTTTCTTTGTTTAGAAATCAAGGGAACACGCCTGAGGTAACGGCGTTTATTAAAAACACGCCCTGAGGAAGGACGTTACTCACAAAATGCTTTTTATTTTGAAAATAGATAATTCCAGAAATTAACGGATAATACCAGGAATTGACGCCCTCTCTTGTGGTCGTCTCTTCTTTGAAAAACACCCTATGACAGGTCGCTAATTTTAAAAATAACGCCCTTCTTCAGGTCGTGAATCACAAAAATGCAGAAAAATGCATAAAACTCACAAAAATAGAAAAACTTCATTTTATAGGAATATTGAAGTCCACTTGGGGCGTTTATATAATGACATGAGATTTGATCAACATAACGTCAATTTTGGCGTGTCTACAGCTGCCCCGCCTTGGCGTCTACTTTGCAAGGGAGTGAGACGGAAATGGAATGAAGTGTAATGAAAGAAATGAAGTGAATGAACTGATAAGGAGACACCAAGGTGTGATGTGACACGCCTCATAACATTAAGCATTTGAAATCTTTTCAAGATTCTGAGTGAAACAACTCTGAGTGGTTCCAAGGAAACATCAATTTGTTGGATAAATGGAGATTAAGCAAATAAAGGGATGTGCGCGTGGGCACGACAGGGAAAGACCATTGGAGAGCGATTACCAGCCAACGTGGACGTGCTACAACCAAGGTAAATTTTGCAGAAAAGTAAAGAGAATTGGGATAGAGATCCAACAAAAGGGATACTTTCAAGGAATCAGCCTGAACGGCTTCAAATAGAACGAAGTACTTGATTTGAAGTGGAATATCTCATGTCAACTCAATCGAGAGCGAGTGAACTTCATTATTGCCATAATATGAAGATTTTCAGCATGAAACTCAAAGTCCTACATGATGCATGCTGGGCTAAAAGAAAAAGGTTTAAAACAAACTAAAAATAAAAAATAATCAAGGATAATATTGCTAAGTTATTTTGATATGGTCAAGAATCCATATCTCTGAGCTAACACTAAGCCGAAGCCCGTTTATCCGCGCATCAACTCAGAAAGCGGAACCATCGTCCCAAACCTTTAACAACTCAACGGCCTATCCGTGTGATCAAGACTTTCCTGAAATCGTCATTGTTTTTGATGAAGGGGAACTCGAATTTCAGGTTCATCAAAATCACAAGGTCCTTGACATACTATAATAGTGTAGATATCATATAGTAACAATGCTTACAAAAATAGATACAAGGTGGCACTATGTCACTCCCATGAATGATCCAAACGCCTCGAATCCTGCAAACTTCTGCACTTGAAACTTATTAGCCTTCATCCATCAATTCAGAACATGACATGAACATAAGTGCTTAATCATAAACAACTTCACCAAAATAATAGCACTTAAATTCATCAAAAGCATGGAGAGGTCAAAAATCCGTAGGCCAATAAAACACGCCTAAGAACAGGGCGTTAATAGCATGAAAGACGCATGTACTATAGGTCGTTAAACATTTAAAACACGCCCTACTCAAAAGCGTAACCAATAACAGAAGCTTAGAATAAACACGACCTCATCAAGGGCGTTACATAAAACACGACCACTGTCAGGTCGTCAAATCAAAAAGCGACGCCCTTACACAAGGCGTTAATTCAGCACGAACCTCCGTTTCTAACAGCACAGCACAGTCCTTAACCTAATCAAACTTATATCTTCGGGACTCTTTAGGTCTCTTCAAATCCTTATAAAAAGGAAGGCTTTCTTTCACAAACCAATCGAAATTTTTCTCTGCAGCCGAACTGCTTCTTTTTCTTCTTCTTCTGCTTCTGTTCTTCTTCATCTGCTTCTGTTCTTCTTCATCCGCAGTAAAGCGATGGACAGGGTGATGAAGAAACCTAGGCTTTCTTCTCCCTGAATTACTGAAATACAAGGGCACATAAGCAACCGAATTGCTTCGAATCAGGTAAAATATTCCTCTGTTCTTTGTTTTTGTACTGTTCCTTTTCTTTTCTTTTCCGCCGAACTCTCCTCTTATATTGCATATGCTTATGTTTGTCACTGCATGTTATATTCTCTTCTCACAGGATTACCCAACCCTTCCAGGAGCTAGAAGATATATAAAAGTCAAGTGGTTACCCCTCATCCTCTCCAAATTCTCCTCAGATATGAGGGTATATGTAGCTAGATGGCATCTCTTGGGGTTGATAACCCATGCCAAGCATTATGATCAAATCCACATAGATTGGGCTGCCATAGGAGCATTGATTGAAACATGGCATCCTTCCACCCATACTTTCTTATTTTCCACATTTGAGGCCACCATCTTGCTGGAAGAAGTAGAGATGATCCTAGGCTTGAAAAGGATGAAACACGAAGAAGAAGAAAAGATGACCATCATGCCAAGGCCAATCTCCTCCCATGAGTTGCTAACCTCGTTAATACCTAGCCCAAATATAGTGAACCAAATCAAGGTCACCAAAGGAGTTAACCTCTTGAAGCTCGCCTCGTGGGTGTACAAGAGAGCGGGTCAAGCTAAAGATCAAGAGGAGATAGAAAGAGTGACCAAAGCCTTCGTGGTGTGCTTAGCAGGAGCACTCCTATTCCCATCCACGGAGGACTTTCTAGAGGAGTCCCAATTGAGCGCAGTGGTGAGCTTATGGGAAGAAGAAAGAGTTGGACCGACGATCCTAGCATATCTCTATAGCGGGCTTACATCGGCGGCCATGGGAAGGCCCATCTACGGGTGCATGCTAGCACTCTCAAGTTGGGTCGATCTACACTTCAAATTCGATTCATGCCACGAAGCCCAACAACCCTCAAGAATTTTCTCAAAGAGCCCACTCTCCTATATAACCGGCTCATTAGGTATAAGCAATAGAGTGACTAACCGGATTCCTCAAATTAAGAAGAGAGGGGATTGGAGGGAGCACTTAAAGGTAATGCCAAAGAATCTCTTTACTTGTGCCCCGGGTGTATTCAAAATGCAGGAACTTCGTGCACGCTTCTCCATCGGGACGGACCTTCGTCTTATTGGCGCTTCGGACTTCGTTTTGTACAACTCTCACAGGTGCCTTCCTCAAATTGGACTTTCAAGGCAACACTTAGAAGACATCTCCCATCTCCCTCCAATCAAATCAAGAGACCTAGGCAGCAATGAAGATGGTGAGGAGGTTATCACCATTCAAGCTCTGTGGAGGCTAAGCAAGCTTCATCAACCTGTAGAAGACTTGGATGAAGACAAGGAACAGTGGAAAAATTATGTAATCTCATTGAGAAAATTAAGGCCCAAAGTGGTTCATTAGTCATTGTAGTTTCTTCTTCAAAATAATAAAGATTGCCCTTGTGATTGAGCCAAATACCACTGTGATTATGATCGAAATCTTCCAAAACCTGCGTTTCTGTTGCAAATAATGCCTCAAATAAAGGCGCGAATTCAAGAAATAACGCCTTACCTCAAGGCGCCTCCACCGGCCCATCTTCCACATTTGACGCCTACATGAGTGGGCGTGACTTGAAATAACGGCTTTAAGCAAGGCGTGACTAAGTTCAAACCCCAAAGAATATAATCGTTGACTAATTAAAAGTAACGCCTTCGCCTTAGTCCTTTCTCAAGCATAACACGCCCTCAACAGAGGCTTTACTCTAAGCCAGCAATGATGACTTTCATTACATCAATCAACGCCCATTCAATGCGTCTGACGACGGTTATCGTTCCCCATGCAAAACAAATTAACGCCTTAATCATCGTCGTCTACCTTTAAGAAACGCCCAGAGCTTCGTCGTGAATTCCATTAGAAACGCCTTCCCTTAGGGCGTGTCTTCTTTTCGAAACCCAAAAGTCATCGGCCCCTTTCTTCTTCCTCCTTCCGTTCTCATTTCCCCCCTTCTGCAAACCCTAACTGAAACCCCCCCTCTTTCGATCTCCCTCTCTCGTTCTCCTCTCTCACTCTCTCAATCTCCCTCTATCTCTCTTTCTCTCCTAGGCCGAGCCATGGCCAAACGCCAGAGGGTGAGTGCCCCAGAGGTGGTCGACCTCGACGTTGCCCACGCCCAAGAGGAAGCCGCCGTGGAGGAGCTCGCCATTGTTGCGGTTGAAGAACCGGCGGTGGCTGCCGGCGGCGACGAAGCCGGTGAAGCGGCAACAGAAGAAGGAGGAGAATATGGAGGTGGAGAAGAAGAAGAAGAAGATGAAGAAGAGGGAGATGGAGAAGAAGAAGGACCACCGCCCACGGCGGCGGTCGCTCCCCGGGGCCAACTCCGGCGGCCCAGACGGCCACTGCCTCGGCCACAACCCCAGAAGCACAAAAGGTAAGTTCCCCCGCCTCAATTCCATTTTTTTTATTTTATTTGCATTTTTCCTGATTTTTTCATAGCCCTCGGGTGCGAAACCTGCAACTCAGAAAAGAAACGCCCCCCACGGGGGCGTTAATCACAAACGAAACGCCCTAACCCAGGGCGTAAATTTCATTTATTTTCTGAAAATCAATTAACCTCCATGAAAAACGCCCTGAAGCATGTCGTTTCTCCAAAAATTATGATTTTTCATTAATTCCATGCCCATTAGATGTTTTCATTAATTATTTCGCATGCTGCCTAAATGGAAAACGCCCAGGCCGAGGGCGTGATTTGAAAACAATTTAGGATTTTAGAAATGAACAACATGTTCACGCCCTACCCAGAGGCATTTCAAATATGGAAAACGCCCTCACCAAGGACGTTACTTCAAACCACATTTAGAAAAACGCCTCCCTTAGGGGCGTGAATTTACCAAGAAACGACCTGAGGAGGGTCGTGACTCCCAAAATATTAAAATCAATGCCCAGGCAAAACATAGTGCAATGACACACGATTAACCAAACAATTAAGCAAAATTCTTCTCTTTTAATGCGTGCAGGGGCTGATGAGGACCCGTATCTCATGGGTCATGGTCTGGGCAGCATATCAGGGTCTCCCCGACTTCCAGAGGGTTAGGGTAGATGCTATGGGGTTCGGGGCCTTCCTATCCATTGAGCCATTTAGACCCGACCTAGCACTTATCCAGGTTTTACGGGAACGCTGGGATAGGGTGAGCCGGTCCTTCTTGATGCCCTGGGGGCATATGGTTCCTACCTTGGAGGATGTGGCCAGGATCACAGGATTGAGGGTAGATGGTGAGGCCGTGAGCGGGTTCACCTATCCTGACTACACGGAGATGGCCCAGAGATTGTTAGGGCTGGATATGGTCTATGAGGTACCTAGTGAGTGCAGGACCATCTTCCGTACCGACCTGACTACGGTGATGGGTTTAGGAGATGCCAGGCATAGGTCAGGGGAGACATTAGGTGAGTTTGTACAGAGGCTGACCGACGGGGTGAGAGTGGTATGCTGCCAGGACCCGACTGACCATGAGAGAGCAGATTGAGACCTGAGGAGGTTCCTGCTGCTGCTGCTCGGTAGATTATTGCTGGGGACGAAAGCCGACGTCATCAACTGCCGCTTCTTGGCGATCCTCGAGGACCTGGAGACAGTTGGCACCTACGCCTGGGGAGCGGCGCTGTTGGCACACCTGCTGGCGGACCTGTCCACGGGCACAGGACGTGAGACGACCGTCAGTGGCTTCTCACCTTTTCTTCAGGTAGTTATTTTCCTTTTTTCCTTTTCTTTTCTTTTCATGCAAATGAATGCTTTACTAATGCAATGCATGGATGCAGGTGTGGAGCCACTTGTACATGCCGATGGGGCGCGTCGACCCACGGCCAGGAGCTGAGGGATCCTTCCCTCTGGCGCGACGCTGGTTACCAGTCGTCTTCGGTGCCCCACTCGACTATGAGTTGTGGGTTCTACGGAGAGAGTTCCGCGACTTCCCTCCCTCGCTGGTATGTATGAATAAATGATATGCATTTCTTTTGAATTGATTTGAATTGATTATGATGAAATGATAAAGACATGTATGAATGCAGGTGCAGTGGAGGCCATACGAGGGGATGACAGATGAGGGCCAGCCTTGGGTCGTATCGGGGCGACCTCGCTTTGGGCGTGAGCTGTGGCTGCACTGCTTGAGCGAGATTGAGCCGTTACGGCTCAGGTTGGTGATGAGAACCCTGGGTTTGCACCAGGAATGGATCGAGGTCGGGGAGCCTCGAGGGATTGGCAAGAAGACCCGCGGTCGCACCAAGACGACCGATTGGAGGGTACGTTTCGAGGAGCAGTACGCCGACTGGCAGCGTGGCGGGACCAGAGTCACCTCCCGAGCGACCGACAGCTCCGAGTACCTCCGGCGCTACTGGGAGGTATACGCCGGCCGACCCCAGATGAGGGTCTTAGGGGTATGTATGAATGCAATTATTTCTAAATGCAGATGCTTATACATGTCTATTATGCAACTAATATGTGATGAATGCAGGATGCGCGAGACATCGCGGCGATGGATGCCCAGGCCCATCTACACGGCCTGGAGGACCAACTAGCCACCACACGGGCAGACCTAGAGGCCCTGGTGAGTGTTTAAATTACTTCCATATGCAATTGAATCTTTTCAGTTGAATTATTGATGATTAGCCACTGACGATCTTAATGAATGCAGCGTGCCCAGCAGGGAGTAGTGAGGAGAGATCCAGGGGAGGCCTCCAGCTCGAGGGGACCTAGCGCGGAGGTGACCGCGCTATCAGAGCAGCTAGCTGGAGCGGTTACACGGGCTGAGGCAGCAGAGCGGGCTCTCGCCTCGCGGGTAAATTCTGAACTCAAACTCAGTCAGTTCATTTATTGATTAAGTATGGCATTGTGTACTGATAAAAGTTATGTTACAGACTGAGGAGCTCCAAGCCGCCCTTGCTTGTGTCTGTGAGGGACAGCAGACGACGTCCTCGCAGGTGAGTGATTTACCTTCAACCATGTGTTGTTTATTTGCTTCATTGAATTGTCGATCTTTATGATTTGTTTGCCTGTTTTCAGAGTGCACAGCAGCGAGCGGCGCGTACCGAGTTGGCGATCCGCGAGCAGCGGATCACAGAGTTGGAGCGCTCTGCGAGGCGTCGGGAGGAGCTTCCCCAGGACGTGGTGGAGCTGCGGGTGACCCTTGAGCTGGAGAGGCGCGAGCGTGCCCGGGAGCGTGCGGAGCACCAGACGGAGCGTGCCCGGTTCCTTGAGCTTCAGCAGGCGGAGCGTGCCCAGTTCCAGGAGCAGGTAGCAGCACGGGAGCGAGAGCTAGTCGACTCGAGGACCCAGTTGATCCTTTCTCAGGAGCGCCTGCGAGTGTCCGAGGAGCGGTTGCAGCGAGGCTGTGAGCGAGCACGGGCTGCGGGGTACTCCTTCACCAGCTCCACCTTCGTGGCGGGTTCTTCCCTCCGAGAGAGGAGCGAGACAGGGGGACACGTTCGGGTTCCGGCTTCTTCACGGGGGCCTATGCCTCCTCCACCAGCGCCAGCTCGGGACGGTGAGGAGGAGGTTGAGAGTAGGAGAGTAGAGGAGGGTGGAGGCGAGAGCTGAGAGTTTTGTACTTGTACTCCTCCACCCTCACACCTGTACATGATAGACATGATGATATATATATATGGGAGATTTGAGCTTTTGTTACCTGAGCACTTGTGTTGTTGTGGACTTGTGTTTGTGTACTTTTCCTTTCCTCCACATTCTTCATGTTTACTTTGCTTTTGCCCTGTATCTGCAGCTGCGGTTTTCACTTGAATAAAACAGGTTAATTCATCTGTTCGACTTGGCCCCTTGCCCAATGAGCAAGGGGTGGCAATATTCTGACCTTAATGACGGGTCAAGGGGCCAAGCCTTTAATCAAATAAGGTGAAGTGAAATAACCAATAAAGGGGAGATGCATCATGCAAGCACACACATGCAAACAATAAATCAAAATATGCACAGGCAAAATGCAGGCATACGAATGAAGAAGGCATTATATATATATATTTTTTGTTATTTTCCTGAAAGAAAACGCCTTAGATTAGGTCGTGACTCGGGTGAAAGACGCCCCCTCAGACGGCGTGCATTTTAAAAGGATTTTGGAATTTGGTGAAAAGACGACCTGAACTAGGGCGTTAATTTGATAAAGACGACCCTCACGAGGGCGTGAGTTTAATTAAAAACGCCTTAGTGAGAGGCGTGAATTATATGAATTTTCAAAAAGATTGACAAGGCTATCCAGATCGCGGGCCCTACACGGTCACCATCTAGGATTCATTAATCTTTCTTAAATAATTAAAAGGGAGTCAACGTGCTCAAAGTTGACTTATATCCGAGATTTCGCACAGTGCAATTTCTTAAGTTCGTCTTGACCATCCTGCCAGTTCGTGACTTTACCACCTAGAAAGGATGGAAGAAAATATAAGGGAAGCCCATAAGGGGTTCTGGGATGCTCAAAGTAAAGTTACCTCCCCTGCCCTATGCCTGTTGGGGTTCGATCTTTGCCGTAGGAAATTATTACCTTTTTGCCCATTTATAATGCATGCATACGCCCAAGGTTTTCCTTGCGGGGACTTTGCCCTCTTGACATGCTTTTCTTTTCATAACTTGACTTTCACTTTGGAATTGATTTGCATTGATGAAAAAAATAAACCTAATTGTACTTGGGCTTTTGTGACATTTGCTCCCTTTTGGGCCTTGACTTCCACCTACTAGGGCGGCGGACAGGCTTGGCGCCTCTGCCTCGAGGTCTCCCTTCCCCCCTTATGGGCCGAAGAAGAAAAGAACGGGTATTGTCTTTCACTTTTAGTCAGGTTTTTGACTTTCTATCAGATTTTGCACTGCTTGAGTTCAAGAATAAAGTGTGTAGTGTGTGCGGGTGTCAACCCCATTTTTAAGTTACCAAGACTGATAAATGAATTCTAAATTTTGACCTTTCAGGCCTTGATCTTTTGTGTGCCATGACAAAAGCCTTTTTGTTTGTTTGAAATTTCTCTCTTTTCTTCTTTTTTTGTGTGTGTTTTTTTTTTTTTGGATTTGGATTTTGGCAAATATTCTAATTTTTTTGGATTTGGAAAATATTCATTTTTTTTGTTTTGTGGGATTTTGGAAAAAATTCATTTTTTTTGTTGGATTTTGGGAAAATATTCATTTTTTGTTGGTTTTGGAAAATCAGGGGTAGTATTTCTTAAGATATAAACCGTTCCAAGGGTGAGTTAACTCTTCACCTTCAGCATTAGTTAATTTATAAGTATTTCCAGGAAAAACTTCTTTTATAACGAACGGTCCCTCCCAATTTGGTTGGAGTTTGGAACGGGGGCCACCCGGCTTAACAAAAATTCTCTTGATTACCATTTCACCGACTTTAAATTTTCTCTCAATTACTTTCTTTTGGTAAAAACGTGAGAGCCCATTTTGATAAACGCGCGCATGCTCAGCGGCGACCAGACGCTTCTCATCTAGGAGTTCCAATTGGGCAAGGAGTGAATCACGACGTTCATCAATAGAAAGTTCCTCATCCAATTGTACTCGCAGAGAGGGAATAAGAATCTCATAAGGGACTACTGCCTCCATCCCATAAGTAAGGGCGAAAGGAGTTTGCCCAATGGGAGTTCGAATGGAAGTGCGGTAGGCCCAAAGAGCTTCAACCAGCTTGTCTGGCCAGTCCGAAAATTTATTAGCCTCACACGTCTTTTTAACGATCTTGATCAAAGTTTTGTTAGTTGCTTCTACTTGTCCATTACCCTGCGGATAATAGGGAGAAGAATGATACAATGCAATGTTATACCTGTTGCAGAGATCCTTGAGATCTTGAGAGATAAATTGAGGTCCATTGTCGGTGACGATGGTGCTCGGGATGCCGAACCTCGTGATGATGTTCTTCATGATAAATTTGCAAACGGTTGATGCTTTAATTTCCACGTAAGCTTCCGCTTCCGCCCACTTGGTGAAGTACTCCGTTGCCGTGAGAATGAATGATTTTTGCTTGGTCAGGAGGTTCGAGTCACCAAGAGGTCCAATGATGTCAAAAGCCCACATGGAAAAAGGCCATGGGGAGGACGTAGGATGGAGTGAAGAAGCAGGAGAATGAATCTTGTCGGCGTGCAGTTGGCACTTAACACACCTTCGAACGTAGATAGAGCAATCCTCTTCTAGAGTTGGCCAATAGAAACCTAGCCTAAGGATTTTCTTAGCTAGCATCTGGCTGTTCACATGACCACCACACACACCAGAATGCGCCTCTTCCACGACTTTCCAAGATTCATCATCATCGAGGCATCTCAATAAAACACCGGTGAGCCCTCTTCGGTAGAGCACACCTCCAACCAAAGTATAACGTTGAGCCACTATTCTAATTGCTTTCTTTTCTTCTGTTGTGGCTTCCTCGGGATAAGACTGATCATTACAGTATCTGGCAATCTCATAATACCAAGGCTTCTCTTCGTTAGCCAATTCTTCTTCCCAGTCCAAAAGCATAACCTCTTTGCCTTTAAGAGTTTCTTTCTGCTTGGCCTTCTCGAGCACCTGATCCCTAATATCAAGGAAAGCACGATCCTTAATAGCTGGAGTGTCACGCTGATGAATCAGAGGGACATGGAAATCACGCTCAGGGGGGAAGACTAAAGCAGAAGCTAAAGAAGCAAGAGCGTCAGCTAGAATGTTCTGACTGCGAGGCACATGAACGAAGATTAACTTGGTAAAGAGTTTGGCATAAGCTGAAGTGAGTTCCTGGTAGGGCTTAAGCTTAGGATTGATAGTGCGGCACTTGACCAATACCTGGCGCAGAATGAGTTGACTATCACCGACAATCTGCAAGTGAGTGACACCATATCGATGAGCGGTTTGTAGACCGGCCAAAAGAGCTTCATACTCGGCTATATTATTGGTGACGGGGAAAGTAAGCCGAGCAGCAAATGGAATGGTGACTCCTTCAGGTGTTAAAAGAACCATGCCGATCCCTCTTCCTTGAGAATTAAGAGCTCCATCAAAATGTAACGTCCATATAGGATCAAGGGGTTGATTAATGGACATTAATTCTTCATCTGGGAACTCAGAATTGACAGGATCAAAATGAGGTAGAGGGTGATGAGCAAGATGTTCGGCGATGGCATATCCTTTGATAGCTTTTTGTTGAATGTAAGTGATATCAAACTGGGAGAGGAAGCTTTGCCAGCGTGCTAATCGATCAGTGAGGACAGATTTTTCAAGGAGGAATTTGATTGGATTCATGCGTGCAATGAGCTGAACCTCGTGAGCTAGGAAATAGTGTTTTAATTACTGAACTACCCAAACCAAAGCTGCACAAGTCTTCTCCATGGCTGAGTACCTCTGCTCACAGGGGTTAAGAAGTTTAGACAAGTAGTATGCTGCCCTCTCCTTACTTTCTTCATCCACTTGAGCTAAGACAGCACCTACAGAGTCATCCAGGACTGAAACATACAGAATAAGTGGTTTGCCTGGAATTGGCGGCCTCAGGACAGGGGGATTGGCCAAATAATCCTTCAATCCGTCAAAGGCTGCCTGACATTTGTCATCCCAATTAAACTTGACTCTCGGCTTGGTAAGCTCGTAAAATGGCCTGCATCTTTGTGAATGCTGGGAGACGAAGCGGCGAATGAATTGCAACCTCCCTATTAATCCTCGAACTTCCTTCAAATTCTTGGGAGGAGGCATATCTCTAATGGCCTTTGCCTTGTTGGGATCAACTTCAATTCCCCTCTTACTGATAATGAATCCAAGCAACTTTCCTGAAGAAACGCCAAATACGCACTTCTTGGGGTTCATTTTTAATTGATATTCTCGCGACCTCTGTAGAACCTTAGCTAGAACCCCAGGATGCTCAATCCTTGTCCTTGATTTCACTACCAGGTCATCCACATACACCTCGATGTAAATATCAATCATGTCATGAAAAATCGCCATCATAGCCCTCTGGTAGGTGGCTCCAGCATTCTTAAGTCCAAAGGGCATGACCACATAGCAATATGTACCCCATGGTGTAGTGAATGAGATTTTCTCTTGATCCTCTTCAGACAGACGAATTTGATTGTAACCTGAAAAGCCATCCATAAATGAAAGAGTTTCAAATCCTGCCGTGTTGTCGATCAGAACATCAATATGAGGGAGGGGGAAGTCATCTTTAGGACACGCCCGGTTGAGGTCCCAGAAATCTATGTAAATTCGAACTTTTCCATCTTTCTTCATAACCGGGACAATGTTAGCCACCCAATTGGGATAGAGAACGACTCTAACAAATCTAGCCTTATGGAGTTTATCGACCTCTTCTTTCATCTTCAAAGCCATGTTAGGGTGGAAACGCCTCAACCGTTGTTTGACCGGGACAGACCCTGGCTTAAGTGTAAGGCGGTGTTCAACGAGCGCAGGGTCTAATCCCGGCATATCTTCATAGCTCCACGCGAACGTGTCCTTGTATTCTTGCAGAACCAAAATGAGCGCCTCCTCCTCGGAGGGCGGTAAATTCTTACTGATGAGGACAATCCTAGGGTCTTCCTCGGTACCCAGATTGATTTCTTTGGTTGGCTCTTCTACCGAGGCTGATGGTTCGTCGAATCGTCTCATGCCACTAGCAAAGGCATCCACCTCGTCCTCATAGTCTTCATAACTTTCTTCCCCCTCTTCAATAGGGTCTTCATCATTCATGATTTCATAAACGCCCAAACCCTCATAAGCAGCAACAGAATCCTCATATTCTAATTCCGGCAGGATGATCGGTTCTTCCACAAACTCAGGGATTGCTAAACAAGCTTGGCATCTGACAGCCAACTCCAACAAAAATCTTCGGGGAATCTGCCTACCCTTGGCCTTCTTATGTGGAACTATCCCCTGATTTTTATTATTAGAAGGAAAGGAGGAAGAATAGGAACAACTAGCTTGACCAGGGGAAGGAGATGAAAAAGCGGATACAGGAGGTGATACAGAGGAGGGACCCTCACCAGAGGGGGAGAAGAGATTGATCAAGGAATCCTGAAGGAGCGGCCCCTGGGTTGGGACGCACTCGGGAGAAAAATAGGAGGTCTCCTCAATAGAAATGGAGGATTGGAATGTTGGAGATTTGGCATTTTTTTTCGTTTTTAGCTTTTCCTTTGTTTTTATTTTCTTCTTCAAGTAAAAAGTAATGTGAAGGGAGAATAGCAGGAGGAGTGGAGATTGTAAGATTGGAGAAAGATTTAATCAAAGATGGCCCACGCGGGGGCGAGATGGAGATTTTAGAAAATCGCTCGAGGAGCGAAGGAGCAATCGGGAGGGAAATCTGAATTGGATCGGGAGACAAGTTGATGGTAATCGGTGGTGGTCGCGGCACGTGACCAAACCAACGGGAATAGAGAGAAGCCAACACAGATGGATGCACAAAAGTGAGGGAGAAAAGACCGGGCCACAGCCTATCCACGGAAAATCCTTCTTCAAAGGGGACATCTGGCTCCCCCGTATCTGTGTAGTCACTTAACATCTGCCTTTTATCTGTGATTACTGTTGGCATTTCAATCAGTTCTTGAATCAGCGGCGGCCACTCTGGATCCGTCGGCATGAACAAGCGGCTCAGAGAGATCGTGATGTCATTCATGTCAAACCACCTGTACCAGTCACATTCCGGATCACCCATTTTTCTTCTTTTATCTGGCCTTAAAGACTCCAGGGCTTTGTAGGTAGCCAGTGGGGCAATGTGACGAGCAAACTGTCTGGCGTGCACATCTTGACAATCAAGCAATGAAGTAATGACGGTAGTCTGCTCATTGTTCTGAATGCCACCGGTGACAAAATGTGTCTTTAAAGTCCAGGTGAGCGGCTGGCGGTCTGGTTTGAAGGTGGACGTCATAACAGCCCACGGCTCTCCTTCATTCTTGCCTGATGCTTTGTAGCCTAAGCCGCCTCGTGCAATCACCTTTTGAGGCCTAATGGGCCTAATCCTGCCCTGGAGTTTGGCACCCAGGCCCTTGCCATCTTGATATCCCATTCTTATCAGAATGTTCCAGTCGGGGGTATTTATCATATTTTTCTTTTTCTTCTTCCCCTTAGAAGGCAGGGGTGTCATAGCAACTGTGGTAACAGTCTCAGATAGCATTGGCCGTGGACGGGGAACGTCCAGCACAGATAATAACGGCTTGTTGGCAGGCCATATGGAAGGAACTGATGAAGCTACATGAATGTCTTCCTCTGGCAAGATCGGCACGCTGGTCACCTTGATAATGCGGCCCTTGTGCGGAAACTTGAGGCACTGATGGTTTGTAGAGGGCACTGCGTCAAGCTGCTGAATATAAGGGCGACCCAGGATGCCATTAAAGGTCGGATCCATATCCAGAATATGAAAATCTGCTGTAATGGTGGCTGGACCCAAGCTGACTTTGAGAGTAATCATACCCAGAGGGGGTTTCTTTGTATTGTCATATGCCGTGACAGTAATGGTAGATGGCCGAATCTGGCTCTCAGGGATACCGCATAACTTCAGAGTGCTCGGAGGCAACACATTGATAGATGCACCGGTGTCTACCAAACACTGCTTAACGGCCACTTTGTTGATATCAACCGTAATACATAGGGCATATTTTCTTGCCGGTAGAGGTGCTAACTCATGTTCATGGAATGTGATTGCCGGCTGACTGCTGGCAGGGGTCAAGACTGTAATTATCTGTTCAACCGGAAGGTCCTCATTGACCATGACCTTCTGCAGGTATTCCTTCAGGGCCAGCTGATGAGTGGTGGACCTCTTGATTAATTCAAGAATGGAGATTCTGGCTGGAGTGCGATCCAAGTGCTTTAATAAATCATACTGAGTTCCCGGCATTGAATCTTGTTCCTGTTCCTGCTCTTGCGGCCCCTGCACGGGCTCTAGCTCTCTCTGTGGGAAAATACGGTGGAATATCCGTCCACTACGGAGCGGCGCTACGCCTTGACGCGCCTCTGTCGGGGCAAAAATAGGAGGAGGGTTGGAAGAAGAAGAAGGAATGTTGGTAGCAGAAACCCTGCTAGGGGATATCAAAGGGGAATTCAATGAAAGGGGCGCCCCCGTAGGAGACGTGGTAGTGGTGTTTAACAAAGATGCCCCCGCGGGAAGCATGGGAGGAGTATTTGATGAAGGTGCCCTCACAGGAGGCGTGGGAGAAGAGAGGGATATCCGAATGCGAGGAGCATTGGCAGGTGGTGGAATAAGGAGAGATCGTGGCACAAAAGGTGGTTGAACTGATGACGGGGGAACTCTTGCCGGTGTAGGAGTGGTAGAGGGGGTAGCGGGTGCTGGCGGTGAGCGGAGTAGGAGTGGCCTGGATGGCGCGTGTGTGGGATTGGTGGTGGAAGGTGGAATGGTAGGTTGTGGAGGTGGTAGGCGGGTAAGAAGAGAGCGAGTCGGCAAGGCCGTGGAATTGGTGGAGGTAGAAGGATTGACGGGGCGTAGAAGGGGACGTCCCGATAGGAGCATAGAAGAAGAAGGAGGTTTGCGCAAAAGGCGCGGAGTTTGATTTTGAGTTGGATCATGGTGAAATGCCCCGACAGAGGCGTTTTCTTCGTGCCATCCCTGCCCTCTCTCCACCTCGTAGAGAGACATGACAGGGTTCACATGTTGATTAGAAGCGTGCTCCGAAAATGGATTACGGACGATCCCCATGTCTTGCTGGGGTGCTGGAGCTTGCTGTGGCTGAACTTGTTGCGGAGCTGGCTGCTGTTGTTGCTGATTTTGTTGTTGCCGAGAAGCCCTTCTTTCTTTCATAGCGGCTATGAATTGTCTCATCTCATCCCAATTGATGTCACCCTGGTCATTTAGATCGTAGATGTAATCTCTGAAGTGGAAGCAACGATCTAGGTTGTGACCAGGGCCGCGATGAAAGGCACAATAACGGGATGTGTCAACATTAGCGGGCCACACGGTTCTTTCCTTTGGTAATGCGAGCAAGTTGGCGGCCATCAGGGCATTAAAAATATCGGGGAGACTTTCAGGAAGTGGGGGATAGTGGTCCCTTTTGGGGCCAAGTGGCGGTCTCCGTTGTTGTTGTTGGCTGTAGTTGGCTGGTGGGGGCACTTGATGGTATTATGGTGGAGCTGGAGGATCTATGCGGGGGGCTTGGTTTTGCGGTGGAGTGAAGGAGCGTTGAGACGCGAATTGGGGTGGTGGAGTAGGGTTAAAATGAGGGTTCTGTCGTGGAGGTGGCGGTGGACGTGGGTTAGCTTGATTATGGGGGTTGCCAACTACGCCAACCTGCTCATTTGTGACAGTGCCTTCAGTCGTGGGCCCGCTGTTGACATTTGTATTCTTTTTAAATAGCCGAGGCTTCGGCTCAAACATGCCCATGATGGGCGAGTCCTTCATTTGCGTTTGTATATAACGAGCTCTTTCATAGAGCTCTTCCATAGTTGTTAGCCGATTCATGGCCAAAATATGCCGGAATTGGGGGGTTGCATTAGAAATGACCATTTTCACTTGCTCCTGTTCCGACAATGTGTCCTTTAGTTTCTCGGCCATAGACCGCCACCTATCAGCAAATACAATGAAGTCCTCCTCGGGCTTCATCTTCTCGGCAACTAAATCTGTAACAGAAAGGGAAGGTCCCACCCGGTCTCTGTACTTTTGCAGGAATTTTCTTTGAATAACATCAAAATCGCCGGCATCAGCCGGCTCCAAAGAATAAAACCATTCGAGGGCTGGCCCCTCAAGAGACCTCCTGAATAAGTAGGCCAAGGAGGCCTTATTGTCTTGCCAAAAGGAAGTCTCATATCGGAAATCCTTTAAATGAATGAATGGGTTGCCCGTCCCATTATATCGCCGAAAATTTGGCATTTCAGAAGGTGGTAAATGGAACACCGGCAACGTAGGAAGAGAAATTTCGGAGCATTCTTAGTCGCTGTAACCTTCTTGAGCTGTTCCTCCATGCTGGCCAGCTTCTGAAGCAAGAAAGTGTTGGTATCGGGCTCGACCGGGGCCTGATTCTGAGCAAAAGAAGGCGGTATAGGCGTTCGTAGAATCCGAGGAGGTTGGAAGGATTGATGCCTAACCGCTGAATAGCTCGCCTGCTGGGCCGGCGTGGCCGCAGTAGGCGTTTGTGGACGAGAGGAGGGGGGATGCAAGACCGCCTGGTCATTAACAATCTGATGGCCACTCACGGCCGGAGGGGGATTAGAAGAAGAAGAAAGAACCGACTTCCCTTTTAAAGCGGCCTGAATGGCTTGCCGCTGGGAGTCATCCAACTGGGAGAGAGCCTGGATCAAATCCGTGACATTAATGGATGGGGAAGGGTTCCCCGAAGTGTTGGAAGATGGAACTTGAGACGAAGGGTCCGCCTCATGAATAGTGGTATCAACCACATGAACTTGTGAGTAATGGGGGTGAGGAGGAAGATAGTTCCCCTCATAATAAACAGAATCCTGGAGAGGGTCCTCATATTGACCAAATATGTTCTCATTCTCATCATCATAAGAGTACCCGTTGCCTGACATGTTGATGGTTTTACCTGAACGGAGTTTCATTCTTAAGAGAGAGAGTGTTTAATGAAGGAACTATCACAAAATATTTAATCCAAACAAGGCAATCAAATCACCCAACTATGTTTATGCAAACAAGGTTGGCAAGAAACACAAGATTTTAATGTTTGACGTTTGAATTAGGGTGGATTATTTGTGAAAGTTCACTCTTTTGCCAAATGAGACCTAGTTTGATCCAAGTGTAACCTCCGGGTCAACTAAGTTTTTCTCTCTCTTTAACAACGCATAGGTTCTCTAAACTCCAGGTACTTCAAGGGTACAACCAGCCCGGCGTCCGTGAGGGAATCCACGGGTGCGGGGACTTATGGAGGTCTTGGAAAAGGGATTTCCGGTCCAAAGAGACGGAATGCTCAATGAAGGGTCGTCCCGATTCCAAGAAGGGTGTGTGGATCCTAGGGTAGAGAGAGGAGGTCTCTCAACCAAGCCAACAAATCAAGACAATCCAAGCAGCAATGTAATATCAAGACAAATGCCAAGCAATGAATAAGAGCTAATCTGTGAAGAAGAACAGTAAAGAAACGCCCTGGGAAAGGTCGTTTTCACAGCAGGAGGAAAGACACGCCCTGTGGTAGGTCGTGACAAAATGAAAACACGGCAGCATGGCTGTCGTTAAACTCTGTGAGGGGCTCACAGTCGGTAGGAAAACATGCCTTTAGGTGAGGCGTTATAAAGAAAGGACACCTCCAGAGGAGGGCGTCAAAACTCAGAAAAAACGCCCTGATGATAGGCGTTGATAATAAATGAAACGCCTCTGGGAGAGGCGTTAATCCACAGGCGATATGATAAGCAGCAGTTATGATAAATAGAAACGCCCTAATGACAGGCGTTGATAAGAAATGAAACGCCTCTGAGAGGGGCGTTAATCCACAGACAATGCAGCAGACAGCAGTTATGGTAAAAGATGCCCTGGAAGTGGGCGTTACTCAACGAAACACGTCCCTGAGGGGCGTTAAATAGCAGACGATAAAATGAGCAAACAGAACGCCAGCAGGTGCAATAAACACACGCCCTGAAAGGGGGCGTTAATCAACAAAACACGTCCATGTGAGGGGCGTTAAATCAAAAGACGCCCTTGTTGAAGGCGTTAATAAGCAGCAATTGACTGATCCGGGGAGTGTGCAGGGTGCACAATGGAGGGTGCCCGAGGGGCACAAGGGAAAGGGTACCGAGGGTACCGAGGGGAAAGGGCACGCGAGGGTGCCTAAGGGGAAAGGACACACGAGGGTGTCAAGGGGAAAGGGCACACGAGGGTGCCAAGGGGAAAGGGCACACGAGGGTGCCAAAGGAGATGGTAATCAATAAAGAAAATAGTGGATGTCCCACCGTGGTCGCCAATTTGTAGATCGGATTAAAATCCTCACTTAGGAATGAAAAAAAATAAAATGCATAAAATGTAATAAAAATAGCACGAGGTGCTTAAAGGGGAGTTGTGATCGCCAGAGGGATTACCTCAATAAGAAGAAAAGGAGATCGCGTGTACCTGGTGGAAATTGGGATGCGGGATGGATGTGGATTTCCTCCTCCAACTTCAATCGGCCGGCCGATGAAGTGGGTTTTCTTGGTTGATTACCTTGCAAAATGGACAATAAAAAAAACAAACAAGAAGAGAGGGATCAGCCCAAATGAAGTAGTATCTATCCAAATAGACATGTAATAATGAAAGAAAGAAAGGCACGTGCGCACCTTATTTTTTTGGTTGTTTTTAAACCCCTTAATAAGACTTAAGGGAGGGGGAGTATGATGATAAAAATGCAACAAAGTGTGAATAAATACGAAGGATGAATAGATATGATGAATGGAGTGGTATGAATGAAGTAAAACAAACAGATGAAAAGCTGAGAAACCCTGCTATCCCTGGCGACAGTAAAGGGAAAACCGGATGAATATGATGGAAGTAGATGGATGAAACCGGATGAAGGCCAACGAAGGACGCAGAGGGAAAGCAGCAAAGGACGAAGAAGGCTCTGCTCGTGACCTTTTGAATGCTTAACCTTTTGAATGCTTCTGAGTCATTCACCTTCTGATTCGTTCTCAGTCATTAACCTTTTACACGATCGATCAAGGCCTCAATTTATAGCCTCAATCGGATGTGATCAAACAAGGTAAGATAAGAACGGGTAATGAGGCATCCAAGGAAGGATCAAGATCGAGCAAGAGTCCCATGGATGGCAGGGAACTGTGAGGGAAAGATGGAAAAAGGAAGGACTCTGGAGTGAAACACGACTTAAGACAGGGCGTCAAATCATGAATTGACGACCTTCACAAAGGCGTTTCTTGAAACACGACCTAGGAAAGGCCGTTTCTTCCTGGATTTAATTTTGGAAATAAAACTTTCTTTGTTTAGAAATCAAGGGAACACGCCTGAGGTAACGGCGTTTATTAAAAACACGCCCTGAGGAAGGACGTTACTCATAAAATGCTTTTTATTTTGAAAATAGATAATTCCAGAAATTAACGGATAATACCAGGAATTGACGCCCTCTCTTGTGGTCGTCTCTTCTTTGAAAAACGACCTATGACAGGTCGCTAATTTTAAAAATAACGCCCTTCTTCAGGTCGTGAATCACAAAAATGTAGAAAAATACATAAAACTCACAAAAATAGAAAAACTTCATTTTATAGGAATATTGAAGTCCACTTGGGGCGTTTATATAATGACATGAGATTTGATCAATATAACGTCAATTTTGGCGTGTCTACAACATGAAGCATAATCAAAAAAATGTAGTGCATACATATGCTAGAGGCATTGCATAAACCATGATAGGTACAAATTCAAGATACATAAACATCACAATAATACCCAAGAGTGAAGTATGTGCTAATGAGCAATGAACTTCAAACATATATGGATATTGGCAGAATTTCTAGAAAATACTAGAGGGTTATTTTTTTTCTACACTTCCATTCCAATCCTTGACTTTTGGTAGCTTCACACAACCCCCCCTTTTTTGTTTCTTTTATTGGATTTCACCGTTCGGTGTGAGTCACCTCATGTGTCTCAATGGGGTTTCCTGGCTGCTAGGATTCATCACGCATGTGGATTTTGTTTCAGCTTTCGATGCGAGTTTCCTCATTTATTTCAGTGGGGATTCCCAGCTACTAAGTTTGACATTCCACTTGTTGAAGTTTTTATGGGGTTGTCAACTTTTTCCTTACAATTACTCTTAATTTCCATGTAGAAATTTGTTTCCCTTATAGTGTTGAGAAGAATTTCTGAAATCCTTATCGATTAGAGTCATATGCATCATTTTTATGCAAAGTGTGTGGGTAATTTCTTTGTAAGTTGAAAATGAATTTGCCAAACCAAGGATATGAGTCCCCCTAAATGTATGCACCATTGGAAACAAATCCCCCTCCTTTATATGTGTTATTTTCCACAAATGATCAACATTACTGTAATTTATATAACAAGGAGGTGATGTCTTAGAAGATTTTCAAGAATTGGTTTTCTAGAAATATATATACATGCAAACAAGTAAAGATTTTGAAATTAAATTCAAGCAAGAAGATTTTCAATACGAGGCGGAGAACGTAGGTCCGAAGACCCGACTCTCGCATGGTGAGTGTTTCTCGATGGATGTAATCCACCATTCTACAAAACACCATTTGAAATACCGAAGAATCATGGCAATTAAGCACGCAAGTATGTAAGGTATGTCCAAGTAAATGCATGTAACTGAATAGATGATGAAAATTTATTTCTATTCACAAGTATGCAAGCATATGTGCAATTCTAAAGCATGATTTGTATAAAAAAAACTATTATTTGAAAGAAGATAAACAAAAGTGTGTATGAAAGTTACTTCAACTCAACAAACCTCTTTATTACATCTAAGATTAACAAGGGGTAATAACAAGATTGAAGTTGGTCGAATTTGCAAGACCCAACCAAGTGTATACTTGAATCATTTAACATAAGATTTCAGAACTTGAGCTCTCTTACCTTCGCCTTGAGAAATAATTATTTACTTCGGTCTCAAGGCACCCCTACAAAATAAGTTTCTTACTTCATAGATTTGGGTACCCAAGCTTTCTTGGGCCCCTTGGAGTTAGTTCCACTTCGAACAAAAAATATTTTGTTCTTCTTCTCAAACCATTCATCATCGGCCCTCACCAAATTGCAAACATACATGGAATGGCCGATCATACCACAATAAAAGCAAGTAATATTTGGCTTTCTGAAATGATTCTTCCTATGCATGTTTCGAGGATTTACAGATGAGTTCATGCAAGGATTAGCAGAGGAATGATAACATGAATCAACAGATTTCTGAAATTGATTTCCTACAAAAGAATTTTTCTTTATGGGAGAGTGTGCCATAACTCTCTTCTCATTCCTTTGATTACCTTTACCATATTCAAACATTTTCTGTTTTCCTTTCAATTCCATTTGAACAACATCTTTCAATTTCTTCAATTCATCATTCATGGTATTGAAGTTGGTTTCCGTTTCCTTCTTAGATTTTGCACATTCACTTAATTTCACTTTGATTTCATCCAACTCCTTCACCACTTCTTCATTTTCAGTTTTTAGATTTTCCACGTTCTCATAAGCATGTTGTTTTTCTATCTCTAAGCATGAAATTTCATCCTCAAATAAAGAGACTTTGGACAACAACGTTTCATTTTCATTTTTCAATTTTTCAAGTTGCAACTCAAGCAAGCTACATTTAGTGCATGAAGATGAACTAGAGTGCAAAATATCATGGAACTTCTTTTTCAGGTATTTATTTTCATGTTTCAACTTCTTGCATTTTTCATAGACTCAAGCATAAGCAATTTCCCATTCTTCACAAGTGAGGTTTTCGTTATCAGAGTTTACCTCGGTGTCATTTTCCTCATTTGCCATTAAACATAAATTCTGGACCACCTCGTCCAGCTCATCGTCCTTCTCAGATTTGGGCTCGCTCTCGTCCTTATCGCTCCATGTCGCCTTCATGGCCTTGGGTTTCTTTGCCTTTTCTTTCTTGATCTTCTTCTGAATTTTCGGGCACTCATTTTTCATGTGGCCAACCTTGTTGCACTTATAGCATCTAATTTCTCTTTTCTTCACCAACGACTTTTTCTGACCTTTCCTAGAAGAGGTGCCATCTTTTCTAGTCCTCTTGAAAATTTTTCTCGCTCTTATAGTAATGAGGTCCACGAGCTCCTCCTCACTGCTATCCAGGCTTGATGATTCATCACTTTCCTCCGATGAATATGTGTTGACTTTAAAAGCAATTGATTTCATCTTGCTCTTCTCCTTCTCTGTCCTCTTGATGTTGATTCCATACGTCATTAAAGACCCAATTAGCTCATCCACCTTGAGAGTGGTGAGATCCTTGGAGTCCTCAATTACCGTCGCCTTCGTGTGCCATTGAGGTGAGAGAGAACGTAGAACCTTTCTCACTAAATCCTGATCGGCGTAGTTCTTTCCCAACGTCTTCAATCCATTAGTTATCTCACTCAGCCTTGCAAAAATTTGTGATACTGTTTCTTCTAACTTCATGGCGAACAACTTATAGTCTCGCATCAACAAATTTACTTTCGTCTCATTTACCTCCGACATTCCTTCATAAATGAGTTGGAGCTTCTCCCACATTTCTTACGCAGAAGAGCACATCGAGACACATGAATATTCATTTGGATGTATAGCACATTGAACAATATTCATAGCTCTAAAATTAGCACATGATTTCTTAATATGCTCTTCAGTCCAACTATCCTCATCATCAGGCACTTCATAAGGACCTTTACTAATGACTCTCCAGGTATCATTGTCTTGTGCTCACAGGAACACAGTCATTATGTTTTTCCAATGGGAATAATTTGTCCCATCAAAGAATGGGGGTCTATGTATAGAGTGACCCTCAAGAAGCATGCCATTCATAGCCATTATCAAAGCTCTTTACTCCTGGACCGCAAGGTCCGCTAAAAAATCAGAGATCGGGCTCTGATACCAATTGTTGGCCCAGATAGACGTTTGGAAAATAAGGGGGGTTGAATTGTTCCCTTTAACGATAGTGGTAGTTTTTAAATTTTGTGCAACGGAGTAAAATAAACTACCAACAAGAGTTATAAAGAAAGGAAATAAATGCACTACAAGAATAGGTTCTCTCGAACTCTCCGATCTCACACGAATAGGCTAAGCAAATAACGATTAAACAACCACAGAACACGGATAGCAGACATAGCGATATGCGATGGTGCAATGAATAAAAATCTATAAACTAGCCTGTGAACGGAGATAGAGGAAATGGATAATCACACATGTAAACCACATAGCACATAGATTTTTAGGTGGTTCGGGACCACGATGGGCTCCCTACGTCCACCCCTCACCGAAACCCGATGAGGCTTCACTAACACGCTATGGAACGTAGCAACCGGAGATGAACCCCAACACCACACACGCACGCTACTTCCGTAGCAATACACATACACACGAGGCCTAGCCCCAGACTGCCGCCACTGTAGCACAACCACACAGAGTCGGGGAACTCACCCCGCATAAGGTTCCACACACAAAGACGCAGCTCCGTCCACCACACAAATATATCGTGTTCAGAAATAAAAATGAATGTTCAATACATGCTTGATAGAAATGTTGAACTGAAGAATAATCATCAAAATAGACATGGAGAGGTTGCAGAAATATCCTCTTGGTAAGTGGAGGCCGCCCAAATATGTCTTCCTTGAACTTTGATGGTGAGTAGGAGATAGATCTTGAAAATGCGAAGACCACGAAGCTCTTCCACAAAGATTCGCCCACGACAAGCTTGAGTGCTTAAAGATGGATGATGCTCTACGTATTTCCAGTTCGGATCGCTCCTACAAGAGGAAGAAAATGATAAGCCCTCCATAAATGCTCACTTCCACTCCACCTGCGGTCAAGCCATCTCCTCTCACCTTCAAAACCTGAAATTCGCAGCATATTTATATTAGCAACTTAAGGAATATGAAATGCCACATCACGCCTTGCAAAAACCTTTCAAAACATGTCTAAGATATGCATGAGTGCCCTAGGGGTAATAGGGTAAACAACCAAGGCAAATCGAATAAGAAAATAGGGTTTCAAAATGAATCCGGAAAACCCGTTCCGGACGAACCAGAAGAAGTGTCGACTCTCAGAGTCGACACTTTCTTCACAAGACACTGCCCACGATGAAAACAACACACCCAGGATAAAAGTGCTAACTCTCAAAGTCAACACTTTTTGTCAAGTGTTCTGCCAGCCACAAAATCAACGCACAGGCCAAAAAGTGTCGACTCACAGAGTCGACACTTTCTGTCTGGTCTGATAAAATAATGCAAACAAAATAGGGGGAAATAGTGTCGACTCTATGAGTCGACACTTTTTCTGACATGAATGAAAACTCAATTAAACTCAATTGAAACCCCAATATTCCTCATCCAAACATTAAAACAAAATTTCATGCATTAAAACAAGGTATTGGCATACTTTAAACCACATTCTAACTAATGATGATTTGAATGGGTTAAGCATCTTGCTAGCCAATATAAATTCATTTTGTTAAAAGCATGAATAGTTTTAAGCATGTTGCAAGCTCCAAGGTTCCATGAGCAATATGCATGAGTACACGACCATTTCAAGTTTGTATGAGCATTTGCTGAGCAATCTACCTTCATTCATCTATGTTTCATTGATAGCCATTTGATCTAGAATTGATCATGCATTTCAACACACAAATGCTCATCAAGTTCCATTGAAACATAACTACCCATTTTCTTTACAACCTCACATATCAAAGAATTGATCATGTAGGTATTTGGCATTTCCAAACTATCAATACTCAAGTAAGAGTGCAGTCATCAAGACATGTATTACTATACATGAGATTAATTCAACCCAATACATCAATTCACATATGAATGGTTAAAGGTTATTCAAGCTAATTTAAGAAAGGAGTATGAAAAGAAATTTGAACCATATACTTCCTCAAAAGTCCCATGACAGTATGGAATGAAAAACATGAATGAAGATACCAGTACCAAAATACTCATCAAGCATTGGTTTGAGTTGTAAATTAAGTCATCCTCAGATGTTAATCCTGCAATGCAAGATTATCAAAATGTAAGCTCCTTTTGCATGAATGGACATTTTTCTCAACACATGCACACATAGTTTGTCATCATTAAAACTTAAACTCCAAAATCAACTAGGGATCCAACATAAGGGATACCTCCAACTACTTCTTCATTAGTTGGCTCAGTTTCTATTGACGCTTGAAGTTTTCTTTGACGCCCCTTGGCTTGCTACGGTAGGAGAGGACAACTCGCTATCTTATGGTCCATACTCCCGCAACGGAGACGCGCTCCGGACTTCCACCGACACTCATTAAATCTATGACAACTATTATTACAATAATGACACTTCTCTCCCTCCTTGAACTTCTTCCTACGTACTTCGAGATCCACTACCACTACTAGATCTCTTTTCTCCTATCGTTGATTTGGAACTTCCATAATTTGTGGCGTGCTCCTTCTTTCACTCTTCTCTCGGGCATCCTCTAATAATTTAACTCTTTTAACTAGGTCTGCATAATCTTGAATATCTATTAGTGCCACTTGGGGAACAAAATTAGACCTATTCACCTCCATCTTGACAAAAGTCTAGATTCCTGCAAAATAACCAAGGGAGTTGATTATCTTATTTCCTTTAAAATTCACATATTTTTATCACTTAACCTAAATCTCTACCCAATCTCACCGGGTAATAACAGGAAATGGCATAGGTTATAAGACTTAATACACCTAGCAACCTATACCTATGGCTAAGAACCTAGGGTTTAAACAACCTAGGCTCTGATACCACTGCTGTCACATCCTGAACCGGTAGCAGCGGAAACTGCTCAGAACGTGGCAGCGAATAGTCGAGTCAAGCAGAGTGTTGGAGGGTCAACTACTACAAGGAAGTAACTTAGCAAGACCAGATTTGACAAAAGATTATTTATTAATAATACACTTATTATTACAATTCTGGATAACTAAATAGTATAATTTTATGATTTAAAAGAAAAGATGCGAAGTACAAGACTCTCAACTACAAAGCTAGACTCAATTCATTGGAAAGAACTTGGGTCTTCTAATATAACAACACTCGGTCACTCTTCCCCTTCCACAATAGTGTGCATTTCAACTTCCATACTACCTGAAAAATGTTAGAGGAAATTGGGTGAGCAAGAAGCTCAGTAGGATTTATATCTCTATCGTCAGGCATCTTTACGTGGTTCACATGTTGATAATGTAAATGCACTAAATGTCAAGAAAACGTAATAAAATAGTGGAACATGCACATGAAGAGTTAAGGGTGCAAGCATTGGGATCACAAGTAAGCCAAGGTAATAAAGAAGTATGTGTGTAGAATGAACAAGTAAGTGCTAATATTTGATTTGTCAGACCACGTAAGAATGTACAAGTCAAGTATTTCAAGTGTTTCACGCGAGTCAAGCAAGTGTAAATATTTATGAGTGAGTGGAATGTCGTAGATTAATATAGGAGATAGTACTTTGGTGCGATGCCACACCAGGTCAATAATAGCTCCCATGGGCACGAGTACTTTCAGGCGCTCCCCCTAGGACCAGACCGGGCCCTATTAATGCCTAGCATCGAGGTTTTGGATCAATGACCCAAAAATGTAAATCTCTAGACATCCACTTTAAGGTAATAATGATGGCTAAAGAATTTCAAGGTAAAGCTCATGAAATAAAGTACAGATCTAGCAAAATTTATCATTCAAGGAACAAGTGGTGCAAGAATCACAAGTAGTTGTAAGCGAAGTTCAATGATGATTTAAGGCATCATGTTTAACAACATTAAGATAATAAAAAAAATGAGTTGCTGATGAAGGCATGATCAACTATTGCAGAAATTTGTGTAAGGTAGTTTTAGATCAAGTTTTCCTCAGTCGGTGCTTAGCTAGAACACCAAAGAAATCACGACCAGGTAAGAGGTGGGACAGTGGGAGATTCTCCTCGCATTCGCAAGGACCTAATTAAATAATAACTTTTCCACTTAAAGTGTTTGTCCGTGGACCATTACCCTTAGACAATGTTCTTTCTTGGTAATCTTGCTAGCTACATGATCTGTCGAAAACAAGGAAAAATGATATGTTGGAAACACGAAAACACGATCTGTTAGAAACACGAAAACATGTAAATAGAACGAAAATCATTAGACTCGTAACGCTAACCTTTAGACATGATCTAAAATTTCAATCATCGAATCATCAATCAAGGCTTTAGAAACTAACCATGCATGCCATCTTGATAAAAGGACTATGGAAACAAACATATGCCATTTAAAAGGATAATATCTACTCCATTTAACATGCTTAAAAAGATACCGTAATAATGGAGATCAAGGATGTAATATCCCAATTTATTAACAAATAAAAATTTCTAGAAAATTTATAAGAAATTAATTAGAAAATCCTTAATAAATAGAATAAGTTAAATTTCGACTATTTCATAAAAATATGGAAAATTTAGAATCTTGTAGAGGATAAAATGTTTAATAATAATATCTTATGTGACCGACCCAAATAAAATATGTAATTAGGCCAAATCAACTGATTAAGGCCCAAATCCACACTTAATCTAATTGTACCTTAAAACGTGAAATTTGAGCCCAATACTCTATCATTTAGGCTGAGACCGGTTCCAAATGGAAGGCTAAGATGAGAAGATCGTTTCCCCTCTTAGTTCTCCCCGAAACCCTAACCCTAGAAAGTGAATTTTGGATGAGAAGGCGGCGGCTAACCCTATCCGCGCGGTTCGCGCACGTCCAACTTGATTGGACTCTATCTCCTTGAATAGAAGACTCTAGACCTTGTGTGACCTATAAAAATGACCCTCAAGAACCCTATTTTCGTTTGGGGTGCTGTGGCAGCCGACGAGGATCGTGGACGAGGGCGGATTCCGGCAATCACCGGTGAGGTGTTCTTAGCGTGTCATCATCCCTCTTCTTCCTTCTTCCTCCGTTTAAGGTAGGTTATAACAAGCCAAACCCTAAGTATTATATATGATTAGAACCAGCATCGAGAGCCCTTTCTATTGAATGCAAAAGCCCTAAAAGTTACTTAGTATCATGCAAGAATTTTAGGGTTTAGTAGAGCATGTCATATCTAGGGTTATACTTGTTCCATCTCGTTTAAGTAGGGATTGCAGGCACTAAAGATTAAATTGAGCATGCTTTATTGTAAAACTTTTCATGATCTTTCTTTTGAATCTAAAAGCCCTAATTATTATGCTCTGTGCTATATGTATTTAGCAATTCTTTGTAACCCTAGCCATCTCGCCGAAGGCGGGCAGGGTGAAAGGGGGACGTGAGCGTTTTTGACTTGTACGGTCTCGCGATAGACCGCCCAACCTAGTTAGGCGGCATGTTATTGACCGTTTATGATCTCTGGTTTGTGTTATGTTTCTGGGAAGAGCGGCTTCACCTAGACCACCCTTCTGTCAGGCGGCCAGTTATTGACCGTTCGTCTTCTCCAGCGGCTCATTACAGACCGTTCATCTCCAGAAGGTCTTCTGACCTGAGGGGGATAAACGGCCTGTCGTGCGATCGCTGAGGAGGATGAAAGGTCCATACTGGACTGTCCATATTTACAAAATTTATTAAGTTATCATTTTCGCATGATTTATGATGGTAGATTAATGGTTAAATGTAAGTTAGCAACATGCATAAAAACTCTGGAAAATTATAACAGTAATGATTATAAATCTTGCTGATTTATTCATCTTGACCTTGGATCATCTTTTTCAATGTTAATATTAATCGTGATTCATTATTAAATTGAAAATTTTATTAGGGTTGCATGACAGTCATTTTACTCCGGTAGGATTGACTGACCGTCTCACTGGTTTCCGATGTTTTGTTAACCCTATTTCCTTGTAATGTTTGGAACTCTCTGCCGGATATTCCTTCCGTTAGACAAGGACCTTCGGGACAGCCTAGAATTTCCACTAGGATGCCGGGCAAGTTGTACTATCAAGACCTGAACCTGTGTACGTGATCGAATCGATTGAACTATCGTATTGTAAGTCACGGCTCGACTTGGACCCTCTGAGAATTGCGCTGCCCGAAAGGGACCATTCATCTTCTTGGGCGGCCCATAACGAACCGTGCATCCCTGGCCAAGTGCCACTTACATTGGTCGTTTAACCTTGATCTATATTCGACCAATTTGTGTTTGGATCGACCCAATAAGCCCTAGGTTGACCAGTGGAGAGTGGGCTGGACCTTGGTTCAGTTCTGCCCCACTTATGGTAGCCCGGAGCCCATTTGGGTAGACTTCTAGTTGTTTAAGTGGAACGCACCTACTGGAACCGCCCATGTTATAGCGCGGATCTTATTGGACCGTCTGTCTGTGGGACGGCCTTATATGGACCGTTTATCTTGTTCTTGGGCTTCCAGCTCTACTAGTCTTGAGCGGCCCATTTTCAACCGTTCAATTACTCGAGCGGCCCTACATGGACCATGTATCCTTGACTTCGGTATGGCTAGTCCTAAGCCATCTCTATCCTGAACGGTCTAGTTTAGACCGTGCATTGCTTGAGCGGCCCTGTTATGACCGCTTATCATCTAGAAGTGATTTCCGTGATTTTTCGTGTTGAATCCAAGGACCTGATCGGTTCTTGATAACTTGAGCCTTCCAGACATGATATCTACTTCAACTTACCCTTGAAACTTTGGTAAGTTCCATATCTTGGAGTATTGGCCATTTAACTTGATTAATGTCTAGACATAACTTGGGATCTTGGATCTAACAAATCAATGCCAACGCATCATATGGGCCCGGTCTGGTCCTGGGAGGAGCGCCTGAAGAGTACTTGTGCCCCGGGGAGTTTGAATGACATGGTGAGGCATTGCACCGAGTGCATGACTAGTGTGATGTCTAAGACAATAATCTCTTACTTGAATTCTCTTGACTTGGTTAAATCTTGCTTGTTGACCAAATCCTCGGTTATATCGTGTTCTTGCTTTCTTTTCATTATTTTGTTGCATAGTTATTTCCTTTCATTATTTATTTACGCGCTCAAACATGCAATTCAATTGGTTAATTACTTAAACTTGCCTATTATTACCTACTGAGCGTTCGCTCACCTAGTTTTTCCCTCTTTTTCAGGTAGCTCAGGTGAGGACTCGCAATCTGATGGGAACGGGCAAGAGTGACGACCGTGGAGTGAACCTGATAGAAGCCTGTGAAACTAGTTCTAGTTGTGAAGTCTATTTGTATTTAAGAGTATTTTGGAAGAGTTGTAATCTGAAGTTAGCCAATGTAATAGTGTTGAGTGGTTGTTGTCAAAGATTATGTTAAGTGAGATCTTTGTAGTTTGGGACATGGTATGGTTATGTGCTATTTATTGAATGGAGCAGTTTCTATTTACGGTGATGTGCAATCTTTTAGCTTTAACATATCATGTCTAGAAATAAACATATTATTATTATAATTACTCGTTTCTACTGCCAGTCCCGATATTCCGCATCGGGGCGTGACAGTTAGGTGGTATCAGAGCCTAGGTTTCTAATATTCCTAGGTTATTTAGGTTCTAGGATTCTAAGTGTTGTCGTAGAACCTATACCCTTGTTATGAGTCAAAGGACCAAACCTAGTGAGAATTTGGGTAGAGACTTAGGTTGAGTTAATAATCAACTCTAAACTCTTTCTCATAAATGAACTTAAGATAAATTATTTTTGTGCAGGACATTCCGATGGCAGCTGAGCGTGCGTAGTGGCGGGACATGCAGCGGACGGTCCAAGGACTTACGCGGGACTTACAACAAGTGGCCCAAGGTGGAGCGTCAAATCATGGTGCTGGCGATCTACACCAGAATTTTCGTGGGATGAATCCCCCACATTTTGGAGGTTCAACTGATCTCGATGAAGCCGAACACTAGCTTAAGGATATGGAGAGAATTTTTGAAGTTATGCAATGTAGCGACCAGGAGCGTGTGCTTTTAACAACCTTCCAGTTGGAACGGGATGCTAGGACTTGGTGGGAGTCAATAAAGGCGACCCTCTGTGACAGACAAATTTCGTGGAAGGAATTTGAAGAATTCTTCAATAGCAAGTACTTTTCCGACAGAATCCAAGAGAAGAAAGCCACTGAGTTTGCTACTCTGAAGCAGCGGAGTTTATCTGTGGCGGAATATGAAGCTCAATTTTCTAGACTCTCTCGTTATGCTATACATTTGATTTCTACAGAGAAGATGAAGGCGAAACGTTTTCTAAATAGGCTGAAGTTACATTATATTAACCAGTTGGCACCGATGGAGATTCAAACCTATGCAGAGATGGCAAGAAAAGCCCAAGTTTTAGAAGATACCTTGGAAATGACGGAGAAAATATGTGGGAAGAATGTTAAAATGGAGCAACCTACTGGTTCCGGGAGTTCTAAACCCGGGAATAACAAGAAGAGGCCCAATGGCGGGTCTGGTTCATGTAAGGGGAAAATGCCAAAGAGTGAAGACAAGAAGTCTGGCCCGATTGTTCCATTTAAGGGCGTATGCAAGTACTGTGACCGCCCCGGTCACAAGATGGAAGAGTGCTGGCGCAAGTTGGGCGCCTGTTTGCGTTGCGGGAGTAGGGATCACCGCATTCTAGAATGTCCTCTCTTATCCGAGCAAGCTACCCTAACTAAACCTCAAGGCGGCAAGAAGCAGCAGGGCAAGCTCCAGGCCCTACAAGATGAGGATGCAGGCACCACCGAGGAGGGTGGACTTGTGGAAGGTACTCTCATTGTTCATGGAAAGCCAGCTTTTGTTCTTTTCGATACCGGTGCTACTCATTCATTTATTTCTCGGAGTTTTGCTAAGACATTAGCTGTGAAGCCGATTTTGATGAATTCCCCCTTAGATATATCAACCCCTATTGGTTCTAGATCAGCGATTAAATATTTTTATATTTCTAGCAAGATTATGGTTAATGAACAGAATTTGCCGGCTGATTTAGTATGCATGGATATGAAAGATTATGATGTAATTCTAGGAGCGGATTGGTTGGCTAAGCATGAGGCCAATGTTCATTATAGTTCCAACTATGTGTCTTTTTCTAGACGCCTTGGACTTTCTTTTATAGGGGTTAGGCACCATAGATCTGTGCCACTTATCTCGACCATCCGAGCCGATAAGTTGATGAGGAGAGGATGTCAGGCATTTTTAGCCTTTGTTTATGTGACCCCTGAGAAGAAGATCGAGATTAAGAACATTCCTGTTATCCGAGATTTTTCGGATGTTTTTCCTGAGGAATTGTCAGGTCTTCCACCAGAGAGGGAAGTTGTGTTTTTGGTGCGGACACCCGAGCAGTTGAGAGGCGCGATATGCCGAGCCACCGGTACCGCACGCGGAGCACGACTCGAGCCACTTCAGTGTCCATCTGGATTGGAGATAGCCTGGAGACTCCCCCTTGAGTCCAGACATTTATCATATTTGTTTAGACTTTATTTGTGTGTAATGTGTGTTTGTTTCATTTTATTCGGTTTGTAATTTTGATTGTAAGAGGGGTTTATTTGTAATATGGGACCCCTGGGTCCCACGGGCCCCCCATCCCTCCTCCCATTGATCCACCTCACTCCTAGGGCCCATGTGGGGTCAGTCAACCATTCAAATGGAGGCTTCTAGAAGGGTGGGCCAAGTGGGGGACAAGTGTGCTTAAGAGTCATGGTTGGCCACCAACCATGACACCCTAGTCAAGGGGGCGCCCCCCTCTCACCATCACCCCATTTAATTTTTGTAAAAATTTGTGTAGAACTAATTAGTTCTACTCATTATTATATTCCCAAAAATCCTAGGTCCAAGGGTATTTTGAGTCTTTTGCCATTTCATATAAGTACCATGTATTAAGCATTTTAGTAGAATTAATGCATTTGAAATCTGAAAATTTGCTTGGAGCAGCCTTAGGCGCACCCCTCCTCTCTCCTCCCTCTCCCCCTTGCAGCTGTGACAGTTGCCATTCTGAGGTGTGATGCCTCCCTTATCGTTCCGGTGATCGCCGCCGCCGCCATCGTGCCGCCCTCGCACCGCCACGGTTCTCTTCGGTATTCTATCTGTGCAGTGCAGCAGCAACTTGTCCGAATTGTGCAGCTCTCCCTCGTGATCTTCTAGGCACCAAATTTGGAGGGGATGTTCTAGGGATGTCAACCACAACACAGAAAATTCGGTTGGCCTTCTAGTTCACTTTTTCTAATTTTCCATTTTCATCCAACTTTCAATTTCAGTTCTGCCAGTTTCAGATCTGATTTCCATCTTTCCTGAGTTCCCCATCTTCGATCCCTTTTGTAATTTTTCCCAAAGCTCCCAGTTTTACTGGGTGTTCTACCCATCAACCCCTCTACCCACGATTTTTCTTGCTTTTTTATCAGCCCTCCACCTATTTTATAAAAATTATTTTCAGAGCCATCTACAGTGCTGTCTATCAGTTTCCAGATCCGACCACCCGCTAGTGTCAAAATCATAACAAATCATAACCTCCTCCAATCCTTCCACACAAATTATGGCCGTTTTCCTTGTTCAAATCCCTACAACTTTGGTGAAAAGCTCAGGATCTGAATCGGACATCTACCTCACGGTCATTGGCAGTTCTCAGACAACTTACCTGCAGATCTGAGAGTTCGGGTACTGTACAATAGAAGCTTCAAAATTCAACAACATCCAAATCTGCGTAGATCTAGGTCCTCTTTGTGGGTCTAGATTGAAGGATTTCAAGAGAGCTTTCCAACGATAGCTCCTGTCTTCCGATCCGACATCGGGATTGGTCGCAGTGGCCGATCTCGCCGGAGTGCACGCCGAAAAATAGAACCGAAAATCCGTGGACAGCAACTTCAAGAGTTGGAGATCGGAGCCGATCGGGCACCGATCGGTGTTTTCGGCCGACCGCCTTCTAGGGAGGCGCGCCACCAGGGGTCCCCATCACAGCGGGCCCCACCCCAGTAGGATGGGAGGACAGCGCCATCCGTGGGCCCCACGAACCCGTAGATCACGCCGTCCGGACAGCACGAAAACGCGGAGTTCGGCACCGCCGGACGACATGAAGATGCTGCCCGTCAACCCGATTCGCGTGATTCCCGGGCCCCGCATGTGACCTTTTACCTCCCTGCGTGGAGTGGGTCAAATATTTGTACCGCTGTAACATTGTTTAACCTGGAGTCCGTAAATCGGCCGGGGTTGTCTTCGCCACGCTGGGTGCGTGGAGGTAACAGTCTAAACTTCTCGGCGTTACTTTGCTTAGCTAGTATATGGTCTTATGCCGCTGTGAGAGTGTAGGTTCCTAGCCCGTGTGTTCATGTCGCCGCTGTGAGTGTGAGAGTGACCCGTCCCGCGACTCGATCCGAGTCCGGAGGTTGAGTCAGACTACCTTGAACTCTGCCAGTTCCTTAACCGCGCACGATCCACGCTTTCCCTCGCTTGGGACGACGAGTGAGTTTGCACTTCTGTTAGCGACGTGTAGCCCATAGGAGCTCCTAGTGTCGAGCCGAGGTCGCTCTAGTAGTCGTGTCATTGCTGGTCGAGTCGTCTCCGTCTCATATAGCGTCGTCTCCTCAGTCTGTCCCGCATCAGTTTGGTATCAGAGCAGTCGAGTCTAGGGTAGTCATTGCATAAGTCTTGCATAGTCTAAGTCGAGTCTAGGATCATCATTATTTCAAAAAAAAAGTGTGTTTTAAAATTGTATTTTTCATCCCGATAACCTGGTATATCAAAAGGTGTTGTCCGAACGTTAGGCTACGCCTATCGGGAGGGCCGCACACTTGCGCGAGTGGTCTTCGGATCGGTTATCTTCGCCACGTACCGGATATTGGTTAGGTCTAAGTGCATCATCTAGTGTGTATTTGTATTAGTCGGTTTGTCTTGTCTCTTGTCATCATGCCCATCTTGTAGTTCCGAGTTTCCAATGGACTCCCGGTCGCCCAGGCGAGATGACCGTTGGCCCACCCATGGGCTTGGCAACCATCCTCTCCGCTTCTGTAGGCCTGAAGCCTCAGATTTTTTTGGCTCCAATGACCCGGGCATCTATCTCAAGTGGGAGGCCACCATGGACACCTACTTTGATTGTTATACTATGTCCGAGGCAATGCAATTCTCTTTCGCCAAAGAGCGGCTTCTTCATGAGGCTGCCGAAAAGTGGGATTACATCGAAAGAATGAGAGAGGTTAGGAGGCAATGGCCCATCGAGTCATGGTGGGACATGAAGAGAGAGCTTAGGAAGATCTACGTGCCCCAACCGGTCACCTCCAACCGGCCCCACCCAATCACTTCCAACCAAGTGGGTCCTAGTCGGAGGCAAAGAGCCCCACACGTATGAGCCAAGACCCAATCCTAGGACGGTTGACTACGGGCGAGTCCACCATGATATCCCTATTCCAACCCACTCCGTTGCCAAACTTATACAAATGATTTTGGACCGGTTGGATGGGGTGGATAGGACACGTACTCCTAGTGATGTACTCCTACCCGAGCCTAAGGAGGTCATCGCCAGTAGTCTTAACCCGGCCCCATCAACGGAGTCCCCAAGCCCTCTCCCCATCATGGAGGATGCCCACTCCCCATCCGAGGGTGACAATTCATCAAGGCCTTCACCCATGGAACTCCATACGGAGCCCATCGTGCTCCTAAAGGGTGAGGTAATTATTGAGGAGCCATTAGCTAGTTGGCTAAGGAAGGGTTTATTCCTAGATACCACACTCCCTTGCTACCCTCCCATAGAACCAACCCTACAGATAGCGTCCACCACAGCTTTTATCACCACTTGCCAATCCTCTTACTTTGTGGACACTATGAATGACCTACTTAAGGGATTAAGTAGGTAAATGGAGCTGACCAGTCTGTTGGCTCTCAGGCCCGACCCACCTATGTGCCTTAGCTTCATATACCCATCCTTGGGTTCTATCACCTCTGTCTGCACGGTGGGTCTCTTCACCAGTGAGCTCATCTTGCTCTTACCTCTACCAGACGAGCTCCACCACTTTCCCTTCCATGACCCCTTCTCTCCCATAGGGAAGTCCCCCCATCCTAGGGAGACAGCTATTTCCCTGATCCCCTCAGGTGACGAGGGGTTGGCTTACATTGGGGATTTCTACCCAGGGTCAAAAGAGAGCCACATCACTGGATCCATAACTCTTCTTGATCCTTTTGATCCTTTTCCATGAGAATTCATCACGGTAGGTCACACTTTCCTCGATCCTGTCAACCCCTTCCCTAGGGAGCCCTGTGACCCACCACTTCCCATCCACGCCCTTTCTCCATGGGCCAGCCCTTCAGTTCACTCGAGAAATGGAGAAAGTGAATTTGGCTTCCCGGGCCCACCTAGACCACCCGAACCACTCGACCCTCCCACACCCAAGTCTAATAGGACGTCATTGCCATGCTGGTTTATACTTGGGTGTCTTGGAGCCAATCAGGACGTCAACCTCCTGTTACGTCAAATGCATGCATGGTACACATTCGGGTGTCCTGGTCCACCGTCACATATGTACAGGTCGGACTAATAGTAGGTTTGTCTAGGGTCTTGTGTGTCTGTACATACATGTGTCCAGCATATTAGGAGAGCATAGTGAGTCTGCCGAGTCGTTTGCTAGGCATGTTAGGAGTTTGCATGACGACATCCATCGTCACATTGAGACCAGCAATGCACGGTATAAGGAGCTAGCCGATGCCCATCGACACCACCGAGAGTTCCAAGAGGGCGAATATATCATGATCAGGGTAAGACCTGAACGGTTTCCCTCTGGAACAGTTAAGAAGTTGCAAGCTCGCGGAGCCGGTCCATTTAGAGTGTTGAAACGTGTTGGATCCAATACGTATGTTATGGACCTGCCCGAGGAATACGGTATAAGCTCTACTTTTAATGTTTTGGATCTAGTTGCATATAGGGACCCAGCGGTGATCTCTAGTGAGCCTTTCGAGCCATCTCCTCCCCTTGAGAGTGATCCCACACCTGAGTGTGCACCTCCAGCCCCCTTATCACGGCAGCGTGAGCATATAGATCATATACTGGATGAGCAGGTGACAATTACCAGGAGTGGATCCTACCTGCGCTATCTAGTGCGATGGAGAGGACGGCCCGCTATCGAGGAAACATGGATCACGCATGGAGAGTTGCAACGGATTGATCTGGACCTTCTGGAGCGATACCGGAGCGATGCAGACCCTTACTCGGTAGGGTCGAGTTTCTCCCACCCGGGGAGAATTGGTGCGGACACCCGAGCAGTTGAGAGGCGCGATACGCCGAGCCACCGGTACCGCACGCGGAGCACGACTCGAGCCACGTCAGCATCCATCAGGCTTGGAGACAGCCTGGAGACTCCCCCTTGAGTCCAGACATTTATCATATTTGTTTAGACTTTATTTGTGCGTAATGTGTGTTTGTTTCATTTTATTCGGTTTGTAATTTTGATTGTATGAGGGGTTTATTTGTAATATGGGACCCCTGGGTCCCACGGGCCCCCCATCCCTCCTCCCATTGATCCACCTCAATCCTACGGGCCCATGTGGGGTCAGTCAACCATTCAAATGGAAGCTTCTAGAAGGGTGGGCCAAGTGGGGGACAAGTGTGCTTAAGAGTCATGGTTGGCCACCAACCATGACACCCTAGTCAAGGGGGCACCCCCCTCTCACCATCACCCCATTTAATTTTTGTAAAAATTTGTGTAGAACTAATTAGTTCTACTCATTATTATATTCCCAAAAATCCTAGGTCCAAGGGTATTTTGAGTCTTTTGCCATTTCATATAAGTACCATGTATTAAGCATTTTAGTAGAATTAATGCATTTGAAATCTGAAAATTTGCTTGGAGCAGCCTTGGGCGCACCCCTCCTCTCTCCTCCCTCTCCCCCTTGCAGCTGTGATGGTTGCCATTCTGAGGAGTGACGCCTCCCTTATCGTTCCGGTGATCGCCGCCGCCGCCATCGTGCCGCCCTCGCACCGCCACGGTTCTCTTCGGTATTCTGTTCGTACAGTGCAGCAGCAGCTTGTCCGAATTTTGCAGCTCTCCCTCGTGATCTTCGGGGTACCAAATTTGGAGGAGATGTTTTATGGATGTCAACCACACCACAGAAAACTCGGTTGGCCTTCTAGTTCACTTTTCCTAATTTTCCATTTTCGTCCAACTTTCAATTTCAGTTCTTCCAGTTTCAGATCTGATTTCCATCTTTCCTGAGTTCCCCATCTTAGATCCCTTTTGTAATTTTTCCCAGAGCTCCCAATTTTACTGGGTGTTCTACCCATCAACCCCTCTACCCACGATTTTTTTTGATGTTTTATCAGCCCTCCACCTATTTTATAAAAATTATTTTCAGAGCCATCTACAATGCTATCTATCAGTTTCCAGATCTAACCACCCGCCAGTTTCAAAATCATAACAAATCATCACCTCCTCCAATCCTTCCACAAAAATTATGGACGTTTTCCTTGTTCAAATACCTACAACTTTGGTGAAGAGCTCAGGATCTAAATCGGACGTCTACCTCACGGTCAACGGCAGTTCTCGGACAACTTACTTGCAGATCTGAGAGTTCGGGTACTGTACAATAGAAGCTTCAAAATTCAACAACATCCAGATCCGCGTAGATCCAGGTCCTCTTTCTAGGCCTAGATTGAAGGATTTTAATAGAGCTTTCCAACGATAGCTCCTGTCCCCCGATCCGACATCGGGATTGGTCGCAGCGGCCGATCTCGCCGGAGCGCACGCCGAAAAATAGAACCGAAAATCCGTGGACAGCAACCTCAAGAGTTGGAGATCGGAGCCGATCGGCCACCGATCGGTGTTTCCGACCGACTGCCTTCCAGGGAGGCGCGCCACCAGGGGTCCCCATCACAGCGGGCCCCACCCCAGCAGGCCGGGAGGACAGCACCATCCGTGGGCCCCACGAACCCGTAGATCGTGCCGTCCGGACAGCACGAAAATGCGGAGTTCGGCACCGCCGGGCGACATCAAGATGCTATCCGTCAACCCGATTCGCGTGATTCCCGAGCCCCGCATGTGACCTTTTACCTCCCTCCGTGGAGTGGATCAAATATTTGTACCACTGTAACATTGTTTAACCGAGAATCCGTAAATCGGCCGGGGTTGTCTTCGCCACGCCGGGTGCGTGGAGGTAACGGTCTAAACTTCTCGGCGTTACTTTGCTTAGCTAGTATACGGTCTTATGCCACTGTGAGAGTGTAGGTTCCTAGCCCGTGTGTTCATGTCGCCGCTGTGAGTGTGAGAGTGACCCGTCCCGCGACTCGATCCGAGTCCGGAGGTTGAGTCAGACTACCTTGAACTCTGTCGGTTCCTTAACCGCGCACGATCCACGCTTTCCCTCGCTTGGGACGACGAGTGAGTTTGCACTTCTGTTAGCGACGTGTAGCCCATAGGAGCTCTTAGTGTCGAGCCGAGGTCACTCTAGTAGTCGTGTCATTACTGGTCGAGTCGTGTCCGTCTCATATAGCGTCGTCTCCTCAGTCCGTCCTGCATCAGTTTTCGATTGATCTAATTCCTGGCGTGACCCCTATTTCTAAGGCTCCTTATCATATGTCTCCTGCGGAGCTGAGGTAATTAAAGCAGTAGTTAATGGAATTACTTGAGAAGGGGTTTATTCATCCAAGTACATCCCCGTGGGGGACTCCAGTGTTATTTGTAAGGAAGAAGGATGGCTCGATGAGGTTGTGTATTGATTATCGGCAACTGAACCAGTTGACAATAAAGAATAAATATCCATTACCGAGGATTGATGAGTTATTTGATCAGATAGCAGGAGATCAGTATTTCTCTAAGATTGATCTTCGATCAGGCTATCATCAGTTGCGGATTAAGGAGGAGGATATTTATAAGATAGTTTTTCGTAGTAGGTATGGGGACTTTGAATTTATTGTAATACCTTTTGGACTAACGAATGCACCTGCAGCTTTCATGCAGTTGATGAACGATGTATTCCGGCCCTATCTGGATCAATGGGTCGTAGTGTTTATTGATGACATTCTGATTTATTCCAAGAGTAAGGAATAACATGCTGAACATTTGAGGATGGCATTACAATTATTGAGAGACCATCAATTATATGCCAAGTTTAGCATGTGTGAATTTTGGCTACAAGAGGTGTCCTTTCTAGGGCATATCATTACGAAAGAAGGTATTTCTGTTGATCCGTCGAAGGTAGAGGCAGTTAAAGATTGGGACAGGCCTACTAGTGCAACAGAAGTTAGAAGCTTCCTAGGCTTGGCAGGATATTATCGGAGGTTTATTAAAGATTTCTCCAAGATTGCGGTACCCTTAACAAGATTAACCCGCAAGGAGAATAAGTTTGATTGGACGGAAGATTGTGAGAAAAGCTTCCAGACTTTGAAGGAATGTTTAACTACTGCCCCTGTTTTAGCTTTACCATAAGGAGAAGGAGGCTTCGTGGTGTACACCGATGCTTCGGGAATTGGGTTAGGTTGCGTACTGATGCAGCACGGGAAAGTGATAGCCTATTCTTCCAAGCAGTAGAGAAAGCATGAAGAGAATTATTCTATCCATGACTTGGAGCTAGTAGCCGTAGTTTTTGCCTTGAAGATATGGAGGCATTACTTATATGGAGAGACATTCACAGTATTTTCAGATCACAAGAGTTTGAAGTATTTATTCTCTCAGAAAGAGCTCAATATGAGGCGGAGGCGATGGGTGGAGAACCTAAAGGATTTTGACTTCTCCATAGAATATCATCCCGGGAAGGGTAATGTGGTGGCGGATGCCCTAAGCCGCAAGCCAATGGCTAAATTGTTAAGTCTCATGATGCAAGAATGGAAGCTGTTGGAGCAATTAGCCGGGTTGGATATTAATGTTGACAAGGATCGAGTCATGATTGCTCAGATTCAGCTTAAACCAAAATTTATGGCAGAAATCAAGTCCTCGCAAGACAATGACCCAGAGTTGGTAGAAATCAAGGAGAGCTTAAGTTGCAGACTGGAATTCATGATAGCTGACGATGGCAGACTATTATTTCAGAGAAGGACTTGTGTACCTGATGTGGCCGAAGCTAAGAACAGGATCCTCGAGGAAGCTCATAGATCCCGATATACCATTCATCATGGAGGTACGAAGATGTTTAAGGACTTGAAGAGATCTTTATGGTGGGCAAATATGAAAAGGGAAATTACGGAATTTGTGAGTAGATGCTTGGTGTGTCAGCAAGTTAAGGCCGAGCATTTCAGACCTGCAGGGAAGTTGAAACCACTAGAAATACCTCAATGGAAGGGGGAGAGTATTGGCATGGATTTCATTATGGGTCTCCTTAGGACTCGTAGCAGATTTGATGCAATTTGGGTGATCATCGACAGATTGACAAAGTCCGCTCATTTCTTATCCATTAAATCTAAGTGGACTGTTGATGTTCTAGCAGCTTTATATATGAAGGAAGTGGTATGACTCCATGGTATTCCGGTCAGTATTGTGTCTGATAGAGACCCCAGATTCACTTCACATTTTTGGAAAGGATTGCAAGAATCTTTGGGAACCCGTCTGAACTTTAGTACTGCTTTTCATCCAAAAATAGTCGGACAGACGGAAAGAACCAACCAGATAGTGGAAGATATGTTGAGAGCCTGCATGATTGATTTCGGAGGCAGTTGGAGTGATCACTTGGCCTTGATTGAATTTGCTTATAACAATAGTTATCAGTCCAGCATTCAGATGGCTCCGTTTGAAGCTCTGTATGGAAGAAGCTGTCGATCTCCATTATGTTGGAACGAGGTTGGTGAGAAGCAATGGCTGGGGCCAGATCTTATTTCTGAATCATCAAAGAATATTCGTATTATTAGAGACCGATTGCAAGTAGCACAATCGAGACAGAAGAGTTATGCAGACCATAGAAGGAGGGACTTGGAATTTCAAGTTGGTGAAGATGTGTCTTTGAAAGTTTCTCCTACAAGAGGAATCCGAAGATTTGGCATTCAAAGCAAGCTAAGTCCCAGATATGTCGGTCCATTCGAGATTTTGGAAAGAGTGGGGGAGGTTGCGTACCGTCTGGCACTACCACCTCAGTTATCTGGAGTACACAATATCTTCCATGTGTCAATGTTGAGAAAGTATGTATATGACCCTACTCATGTCATTCAGCATGTGGATCTTGAGTTAAAGGAAGATTTGACTTATGAAGAGAGACATGTTAAGATTCTGAATCGTAAGCAGCAACAGCTCAGGAACCGGTCCATACCTATGGTCAAGGTGTAATGGAGTCGGCGTGGAACTGAAGAAGCTACTTGGGAGTCAGAAGATACCATGCGAAAGTAGTATCCTGACTTGTTCTAGGTGAGTTGTTCCACTCCCTATCATGTTGAAGTGCAGTGAATTTGGAGGACCAAATTATTTGAAGTGGGGGAGGGTGTAATATCTCAATTTATTAACAAATAAAAATTTCTAGAAAATTTATAAGAAATTAATTAGAAAATCCTTAATAAATAGAATAAGTTAAATTTTGACTATTTCGTAAAAATATGGAAAATTTAGAATCTTGTAGAGGATAAAATGTTTAATAATAGTATCTTCTGTGACAGACCCAAATAAAATCTATAATTAGGCCAAATCAACTAATTAAGGCCCAAATCCACACTTAATCTAATTGGACCTTAAAACGTGAAATTTGAGCCCAATACCCGATCATTTAGGCTGAGACCGGATCCAAATGGAAGGCTAGGATGAGAAGATCGTTTCCCCTCTTAGTTCTTCCCGAAACCCTAACCCTAGAAAGCGAATTTTGGATGAGAAGGTGGCGGCTAACCCTATCCGCGCGGTTCGTGCACATCAAACTTGATTGGACTCTATCTCCTCGCATAGAAGACTCTAGACCTTGTGTGACCTATAAAAATGACTCTCAGGAACCCTATTTTCGTTTGGGTGCTGTGGCGGCCGACGAGGATCGTGGACGAGGGCGGATTCCGGCGATCACCGGCAAGGTGTTCTTAGCGTGTCGTCGTCCCTCTTCTTCCTTCTTCCTCCATTTAAGGTAGGTTATAACAAGCCAAACCGTAAGTATTATATATGATTAGAACCAGCATCGAGAGCCCTTTCTATTGAATGCAAAAGCCCTAAAAGTTACTTAGTATCATGCGAGAATTTTAGGGTTTAGTAGAGCATGTCATATCTAGGGTTATACTTGTTCCATCTCGTTAAAGTAGGGATTGCAGGCAATAAAGATTAAATTGAGCATGCTTTATTGTAAAATTTTTCGTGCTCTTTCTTTTGAATCCAAAAGCCCTAATTATTATGCTCTGTGCTATGCGTATTTAGCAATTCTTTGTAACCCTAGCCAACTCGCTGAAGGCGGGCAGGGCGAAAGGGGGACGTGGGCGTTTTTGACTTGTACGGTCTCGCGATAGACCGCCCAACCTAGTTAGGTGGCATGTTATTAACCGTTTATGTTCTCTGGTTCGTGTTATGTTTCTGGGAAGAGCGGCTTCACCTAGATCGCCCTTCTGTCAGGCGGCCAGTTATTGACCGTTCGTCTTCTCCAGCGGCTCATTACAGACCGCTCATCTCCAGAAGGTCTTCTGACCTGAGGGGGATAAACGGCCTGTCGTGCGACCGCTGAGGAGGATGAAAGGTCCATACTAGACCGTCCATCTTTACAGAATTTATTAAGTTATCTTTTTCGCATGATTTATGATCGTAGATTAATGGTTAAATGTAAGTTAGGAACATGCATAGAAACTCTGGAAAATTATAATAGTAATGATTATAAATCTTGCTGATTTATTCATCTTGACCTTGGATCATCTTTTTCAATGTTAATATTAATCGTGATTCATTATTAAATTGAAAATTTTATTAGGGTTGTATGACAGTCGTTCTACTCCGGTAGGATTGACTGACCGTCTCACTGGTTTCTGATGTTTTGTTAACCCTATTTCCTTGTAATGTTTGGAACTCTCCGCCAGATATTCCTTCCATCGGACTAGGACCTTCATTACGGGACCTCCGTAAGCCCCCGCGAGCCTGGAATTCCAACTAGGACGCCGGGCAGGTTGTACCATCAAGACCTGAACCTGTGTATGTGATCGAATCGATTGAACTATCATATTGTAAGTCACTACTCGACTTGGACCCTCTAAGAATTACGCGGCCCGAAAGGGACCGTTCATCTTCTTGGGCGGCCCATAACGAACCGTACATCCCTGGCCAAGTGCCACTTACATTGGTCGTTTAACCTTGATCTATCTTCGACCAATTTGTGTTTGGATCGACCCAATAAGCCCTAGGTTGACCAGTGGAGAGTGGGCTGGACCCTGGTTCAGTTCTACCCCACTTATGGCAGCCCGGAGCCCGTTTGGGTAGACTTCTAGTTGTTTAAGTGGAACGGACCTACTGGAACCGCCCATGTTATAGCGCGGATCTTATTGGACCGTCAGTCTGTGGGAGGACCCTATATGGACCGTTTATCTTGTTCTTGGGCTTCCAACTCTACTAGTCTTGAGCGGCCCATTTTCAACCGTTCAATTACTCAAGTGGCCCTACATGGACCGTGTATCCTTGACTTTGGTATGGCTAGTCCTAAGCCATCTCTATCCTGAACGGTCCAGTTTAGACCGTGCATTGCTTGAGCGGCACTGTTATGACCGCTTATCATCCTGAAGTGATTTCCGTGATTTTTTGTGTTGAATCCAAGGACCTGATCGGTTCTTGATAACTTGAGCCTTCCAGGCATGATGTCTACTTCAACTTACCCTTGAAACTTTGGTAAGTTCCATATCTTGGAGTATTGACCATTTAACTTGATTAATGTCTAGACATAACTTGGGATCTTGGATCCAACAAATCAATGCCAATGCATCATAAGGGCCCGGTCTGGTCCTGGGAGGAGCTCTCGAAAAGTACTTGTGCCTCGGGGAGTTTGAATGACATGGTGAGACATTGCACCGAGTGCATGACTAGTGTGATGTCTAAGACAATAATCTCTTACTTGAATTCTCTTGACTTGGTTAAATCTTGCTTGTTGGCCAAATTCTCGGTTATATCGTGTTCTTGCTTTCGTTTCATTATTTTGTTGCATAGTTATTTCCTTTCGTTCTTTATTTACGAGCTCAAACATGCAATTCAATTGGTTAATTACTTAAAATTACCTGTTATTACCTATTGAGCGTTCGCTCACCTAGTTTTTCCCCCTTTTTCAGGTAGCTCAGGTGAGGACTCGCAATCTAATGGGAACGGGCAAGAGTGACGACTGTGGAGTGAACCTGATAGAAGCCTGTGAAACTAGTTCTAGTTGTGGAGTCTATTTGTATTTAAGAGTATTTTGGAAGAGTAGTAATCTAAAGTTAGCCAATGTAATAGTGTTGAGTGGATGTTGTCAAAGATTATGTTAAATGAGATCTTTGTAGTTTGGGACATGGTATGGTTATGTGCTATTTATTGAATGGAGCAGTTTCTATTTACGGTGATGTGCGATCTTTTAGCTTTAACATATCATGTCTAGAAACAAACATATTATTATTATAATTACTCGTTTCTACTGCCAGTCCCAATATTCCGCATCGGGGCGTGACAAAGGATGTCATGAAGGTAATGAGAATTAAGAAAGGAATATAAGCTCATGGAATAGAATTATTTATCTTCCATATACTTAACTTAATCATGTGTTTAATTAAATGACATGTAAACATAACATGATTTGAAATTAATAAATCTAACATGCTGAAAAATATATTGGTTCAGCAGAACCTGAGGACAAAGGGGGTCGACACGAAGGTCATGTATCCGGAACATAATCTAGAAGGACACTGTGATCTGAGGTGGAACTTTCGATGCTTAAGGATCTCAACTTAAAACCCATGTCTAGTTGTCTGGACATCCTCATTGCCTATGTCACTCATGAGGGCGCTTGAAAATAGAATAATGATATTTCACTTTTTTTTTGAAATTGGCGAAGGGGGGATGACCTGGCCTAAACACGGTTGTCCTAGACACTGCGTTCAGAACGTGGTCACCAGGGAGACCGCATTAAGAATGTGAATGTGGTCGTCACATAGACTGCGTTCAGAACGAGAAGGTGGTCGTCAGACAGACCATGTTCAGAACGAGGTCATCAGGGTGACCGCATTCAGAACGAGAACGTGGTGGTCAGACAGACCGCGTTCATAACGAGAATGTGATTGTCAGATAGACTGCATTCAGAACATAGTCGTCAGACAAACCGCGTTCATAACGTGGTCATCAAGGTGACCGTGACCTTATGGTCATTCAAAAATCTAAATTCTTGGGACTTGTGTCATCGCGGTGTGTCAGGGAATCGCGATAAGAACGCGGCCCCAGTGATGACCGCGATCAAAACCCGAATTCGTTTTGGCTAAAATGATGATACCTCTTCAAACTCATCTAACATGCTTATTACTCAATAAAATTTGGGAAAATGGTATAGAATCAAACTAGACATGCATCTACACCTATTTCATTAATCAACTTGGGGTTTGTTGGGTGCACTGCTTGGATCTAGAGGGGGGGTGAATAGATCCATCTAAGAATATATGCCCTATATAAAAACTCTATACCAATCTAAACAATCAAAGACCGTTCACACAGATTATACATCAAATGCTTAGCATAATATCATACTATAATGCGAAACTAATGCGGAAGATAGGATCAATATGACCAGCACATCTGTTTGGACATGAAGCACTCAACCTATGAAGAAGGTAGAAGAAATGGATCAATCACATAATCACAAACCACTGGATGATGATTTTTAGGTGGTTCGGTCTGCTACCCATAGACCTACATCCACCCCTCACTCAAACCGAGTGAGGCTTCCCTTGCTACGCAAGAACGTGGAGACACCTCCACTACAAACGTTGCCTAATAGCTTGGACCGAGGGAAACAAATTCCTCACACCCTGACCTTGCAACCCACAAAATCGGTTGGGTTCTGTGCGCCCCTCCTTGTCTTTGACAATGGTTTTAATGATTCTAACATATTGTGTATTTTATGATTGCTCTAAAGTGAAAATATTGTGTGTTCATATTTAATGGCGTCTTCATGATAAATAAGCTAACATGATGAAATCTTGCTTTGCAGGTGGTTGAAATTCAATGCTCCTTCATGGATACATCCTTGATGTCGACTGTTGCATTGGTGCTTTCATGCATATCATATATGTGGTTTTTTAAATGAACTGACATAAATTCTTCATATTTGTATTTTGCTGTCCATGGAATATGTGAGCTTGGCTTTGACTTGCATTGCATGTGTAATCTCATTGTGGTCAAGGGTTGTTTGAACTATAAGTAATACTGAGATTTTTCTTACTTTGGCTGAATTGATTGAATTTGGAAGTCTTGAACTAAACATGCACATAAGAATGGCTTAAATGGTGAATTGATGAAGTTTACATTCCCTGCCTCATCTTTGTGGTTTCTGGACTGAATTTGGTATTTTTAGGTTGATAGGAAACCATGTGTGTGGGTTGCTTGAACTCTTTAACATTTGATCACCTATGTGATTTGAACTTTTGAGCTATGTTGGTTATTAGAAATTTGGTAAGGTCTATTTGAAATGAACTGTGAGTTTTGATTGGACATTTGGTGGAACAAATGGTTTTCTAGTTGTTTGCACATTCAGGAAGCTAGACTGTTGCATATTGAATATGTGTGTGTGCATTGATCCATGTAGAAGTTGCTTTGGAAGCTTCAATCTTGCTATCATGTGTGGTTGGTGAATGTTCCTATTAAAGGTTCAGTTTTTTGACCGAGCTTGATTATCATTGCATAGACTTTGTTCTACATCGCACAGACCTATGTTCATTTTGCACGGACCTTGCTGTCCATTGCACGGACCTTGTTGTCTATTGCACAGACTTTGTGTTTCATTGCACCGACCTTGTTCGTCATTGCACGGACTTGGTTCACTCTATGCACCAACCTTGTGCATGCTATGCATAGACCCTATGCTACATATGCACAGACCCTGTTCATGCATGCATCGACCTTTCACCTCATGCACCGAGCTGTGTTAGCTTGCATTAGACTGTAGACGTTCAGTTTTTTCCTTGGACTACATTTGTGATTCATGTGCGAATTGAAAATGGCTTTACCATGCCTTGGACTGAATCATCATTTTGATATAGACGGCTATAACTCAACTTTGCTTTAATACCTTCAATGCTTGAAGATGAGAGTCTGGTTGCCTTGAGTAATTCATAAGAAGTTAGATGTCAATGTGGACCAGAATTGACTGAAGTGAAATGGCAGGTCATGTTGAATTTCAAATGCATTGATTTAACTTTGATATGAGTTGAATTTCCAAAATGTGTAGGATCCATTTTGCCAAACAACTCATTGGGTCAAAGGTAAGCTTCTACTCTTGTTTACAATCCCTTGAATCCATGGTAAGTATCCATGGTTGAATGAATTTTCATGTGCCTAGATTGGGGTTGTTTCATTAGTCATGCTCTCAATTAATTTCATTTGCTAGTTGAGGACTGAATGGTTTCAAAATATTTTATGCATATTCTCGAGGAGGTTCTTGAGATGAAAATGTGTTCAAAGCATTTATGTTCCTCATTCTAATATTGTCATAATCATATTTCATGCCTTTTGGGTCATGGACTCAAAACTAGCTCCATATGTTAATGTATGATCCAAATATTTTGATTTAGATCTAACATCTCATTTCATCATGCTTTTCAGGGCAAGAAATCATGGTTGATCATCATGGGACTTGGTAACATTTAATCATTTAGTTTCCCATGTATTTTTGCTCATCTGACACCCTTTTATAATCCCCACTGGCAGGGGTCGACCCCAAGGGTCGACCCTTAGGCAATCTGGGGTGGACAGAAAGTAGTTTACTGCTTTTTGCCCACAGGGGTCGACCCACTGTCATGGGTGAACCCATGGGGTCGACCCCTGAGAGCTAGAATTTTATTTTCGGCTCGACTGCCCTCTGGGTGAACGAGGGTCGACCCCAAGGGTCGACCCTTTCTTGTCGGGGTTTGCGAACCCATCCGGAACCCACTCTAAACCTCTCTAAACTTTACCATACTACCCCCCGAAGGTTCCTAGACATATTAGGGGGTTTCTAATATGTATTGGGAGGGTTATATGAGTCTTTTACCCACCCTTCTATATATATCATTGTGAGCTCCAAATTTGGAGTGTAAGAACCCTAATGTGCTAACATTTCTCTTTGTCTTGTAGGAAAAGAAAGAGGGAAAGGAGAGGAGCTGGAGAAAAATGTGGATATCATCTACATCTAGGAGGAGTTCGCGGTCGTGATTGAAAGAAGAAAGGAGCGGAACGAAAAGGTGAACGCGTGGATGTTCTCATCGTCAACATCTGGCTACCCTCCAACTTGGAGCTTAGAGAAGATCTTCTACAACCCCTCTCTACTCTTGGGGATTCACTGTTGCATCCTGTTTGCATCTATTTGAGTTATCTACTTCCGGTTTACAAGGGTTTCCATCCTTCTAGTTGAGCATAGATTAATATTTTAGGTGATTTTTGTATATCCTTTTATTTTGTCAAACTCGGAATATTGTCGTGTGTGGACGGAGCTGCGTCTCCGTGTGGTCTTCAAGTCCGAGGTGTGTTCCACGACGTCGTGTATGTGAGTGTGCTGCAGTGGCAGTGTGTTGAGGCAAGGCCTCGTGCCGTCGTGCGTGTATTGCTGCGGAAGCAACGTGTGGTGTGGGGTTCATCCTGGTGTTGCTACGGTTCGCAATGCGTAGTGTAGCCTCACCAGATTTGATGAGGGGTGGATGTAGGGAGCCTGTCGTGATCTCGAACCACCTAAAAATCTTCGTGTCCCTTGTGATTGCCTGTGTGTTTGATCATTTCTTCTATCTTCCTTCACAGGTTCATTAAATAGATTTTTAATTCACTGCATCATCGCACAATGCTATCTCTGTTATCCGTGTTGAGCTTAATTTCTTTGATTTGTTGCATTTACTATTTGAGTGAGATCGGAAAGCTTGAGAGAATATCTTAATCTCACTTTTGTTTAGACTAATCAACGTTCATAGTTTTAATTCCATTGTGGTTAGTTGAAGTTGTTTTTAAAATCCGCCTTCTCAGTAAGGGGGACAATTCAACCCCCCTTCTTGTCCGCCATCTCTTTGGGCCAACAATTAGTATCAGAGCCCCATCTCTAATTTTTTTGCAGACCTTGCGGTCTAGGAGTAAAGATCTATTCATGATGGCTAGTGTAAATGTGCTTCCTATCTTTGATGGTTTTGATTTCACATCATGGCTTGGAAAATTGTGTGTTTGGATTTCTAGTACTAATCCGAGGCTTTTGAACTTAATGACTAATGGTCCTCATGCTCTACCAGAAGATAAGTCAAAGTGGACCGATGAGCACAAGAAAATAGATTCTGATAATCTTTTTGTTTTGAATATCCTAAAGGCTGCAGTGAACACTAACGTATATCTCTTCGTTTCATCTTGTAGGTCAACCAAAGATATCTTGGATGGGCTAAGCAAGGCCCAAAAAGGAAGCTGCAACAATGATGAGTGCCTCGTGGCAAACAAAGAAAATGAATGTCAAAGCGAGGAAAACTCTAAGGTAAATTCTGACTCTGATGAAGAGGATGAGATTAGCTATGATGAACTTGTGATTGCTTATGATGAACTGTTTGAAAAATAAAAAACTACAAAATCTGAAAACAAAAGATTGAAAAAGAAGCATGACAATTCTTCATGTGAAAAATACAACGAGCTTGAAAGATTAGTTGAGTCTCACATGCTTGATGATGAAGAACTCAAAGAAATGATTACAAATCTTAGATCTGAAAACAAATCTTTATTGGATAAAATTTTAGAACTTCAACAAATAGAAAAAGATAATGAGAAGCTGAAAACGTTGAATACCGCCATATCTGAAAAACTACTTCTTCTTGAAAAAGGGAAATCTACTTTGAATGTTGACAAGTCTGAAAAGCTGAAGGAACTGAGAAAGGAAATAGAAAGCTTTAGAAACATAAATGATAAATTTGAAAGCAATGAAACCATGAATAGAATGTTTGATGAAGATGTGAGTTATCAAATGAAAGAACCTGAACACACTTCCATGAATAAAAAATCATTTGACAAACTCTAAAATGAAAACAATGCTTTGTTGATTCAAATTTCATTGCTTGAAGGTAATATGAAAAGTCTTGAAAAGGTTGAAAAAGGAAAATGTGTTATTGTTGATGATTGTGTTAATCTGCATGTTTTTGAACAAGAAATTAAAAGTCACAAAAGTGTAAATCTTTTGTTGAATGAAAAAGTCACTTCTTGTGAAAAAGAGATTGTTGATCTTGAAATGCATATTGTGTCCTTGCAAATTAAAATCAAGAGTTTGAATGAGCCCTTGTGTTTGTGTGATAAAGAAAATGAGAAACAAAGAAATGTCAGTGATCAATCTTGTATGCATGCAAAACCCTTTACTGTTGAACATGTTCATACATCAAGAAAGAGAATGAATGTCTCATGTTATTATTGTGGCAAATATGGCCATGATATGTATGATTGCTTTTTAATGAAATCTGATGATGTGATGAAGCATTAAAGTCGAGAATGAATTTGGTTGATGGTTCCAAGGATCATGAGAAACTCATAAAGAAGAACCTCAACATTCATTGCTTCTACTGTAGTTTTAATGGTCATATCTTTGAAAACTGTTTTACAAAGAAAAAGATGATGAATGGTCCCTCAAAAGGAATTTTTCATGTCATTATTGTGGTGAACATGGTCACATGATGGACGATTGTTCTTTAATGAAAAATGATGAAAAATGGACCATGAAAAGAAAATCTTCTTATTGCTTTTATTGTGGGCAAAATGGTCATTCAATGGATGATTGTGCCACAATGAGATATGATGATGACTGGTGTTCTAGGAGATATAGAAATATATCTCCTCATGCTAGAACTAACCCCTCGGGACCCAAGATGGCTTGGGTACCCAAAGCTCCGAAATGAGAAATCTATTTTGCAGGGGCGTCTTGAGGCCAAAGAAAGTCAATAAATAAAGGACTCTCAAGGCGAGAAACAAAATGGTTTGGTTTTGAAACTCATTTTATTTAGGTTCATCTTGAAAAATCTGCAAAGGTAAAAGTTGAATTTGAAGTTTGCATTTAAACATTTGCATTCCTGGTTTGTTGATTTTAGCAACTTCAAAAGTGCTAAGTTTTGCAAGTTAAATGATTTGGTGTTTAAGACACCTTTGCTTACTCCCTGCTCCACACCTTGTGAATAAATTTGGCGTTTGAATGCTTTAGATTGCACATACAGTTTTCACACTTTAAATCACTTTTTGCATATAACAATTTAGTTTTGCATACATAGCATATACACTTAACCTCTGGCACATATCATACACATCCTTTCATGTTTGTAAATAGGGATAATCTTCGATCATCTGTCCATTTACATGCGTATACTTGCATACATAGAAAATACATGCACATATCCTTGCACACTTGTGAATAGAAACAACTTCTCATCAACTTTACATTCACGTGCATATGCTTGTGCATACCTTATATTTTTGCGTGCTTTGATGCCATAATTTTTCGGTATATAAAATGGTGTTAGTGGAAGGTTGGATTATGTCTAACCGGAAGCTTTCACTATGCGTGATGGTGGTCTTCGGACCCATGTCCTCTGCCACGTACCAGAAATCACCTTGCTTGATCATATTACAATATCCTTACTTGATTGAATGTATATATTTTAAGAAAACTTTTTCTTGAAAATCTTCTAAGAACTCACCTCCTTGATAAATAAATTACAATGTTCTTGATCTTTTGTGAACCATGACATATACAAAAGAGGAGGATTTATGTCTAACTGTGCATACATTTAGGGGGAGTCATAACTATGTCTAGCCAAATTTATTTTCTACATACAAAACAATTACCCACATACTTTGTTCAAAAATGATGTATATGACTTTGATTGACAAGGATTTCAGAAATTCCTTTTAACACTTAAAGGGAAACAAATTTCTACATGGAAATTAAGAGAATTGTGAGGAAAAAGCTACCTACCCCGCAAGCTTCAATAAGTGGAATGTCTAACCAAGTAGCCTGGAATCCTCACTGAAATAAATGAGGAAACTCGCGTCGAAAGGTGAAACAAAAATCCACATTGAATGATGAATCCTAGAAGCCGAGAAACCCCATTGAGACACATGAGGTGACTCGCGTCGAGCGATAAAATCTAATAAAAGAAAAGCAAACAAAAAGTGGTTGTGTGAAGCTACCAAAAGTCGAGGATCGAAATGGAAGTGTAGGAAGGAAATAACCCTCTAGTGTTTTCCAGAAATTCTGTTCATATCCATATAATTTTGAAGTTCATTGCTCATTTACATACATTTCAATTTTAGATATTATTGTGATGACTGTATATCTTGAATTTGTTCTTATCATGGTCTATGTAGTACCTCGAGCATATGCATGCACTACCTTTTTTGATTATGCTTCATGTCTCACATTTTGGTTTAGAATGAACTGTTCTATCGTTATCCTCTTACCCCACTGAGGGGGAGTAATATAGATATTTGTTTACTTGACTCTAATGCTTGCTTGCTTGGCTGCTTGCCTACATAAGTCATTTCATACTTTAGCTCCCATAGATGCATCTTTAGATCATACATGTACATATCAGCTTAAATAATCCCATTGTCAAATGGTTTTTGTTCTTGGCAATTGGGGGAGAATAATATGCTCTTTAGCATAATACATTTTGTGCATAGCTTACTCTTACACTCTGCATATAGTTTCAGACTTCAAATTTAAGTTCTAGATGCATGTTCAAAGTTTCACACATGTTCTTAGTTTTATACTTGTGAATAATTAGTCATACATATAGCAACAAAAAAATTACAAAAATCGAGCATTTGCACTTATTTCACACATCTGCTAATTGCACATCAAATTCCAAATTCCTGCTTGGATTTCATGGTTGATTGCTGGGTTCGTACGCCACAGTTTTTAAAAGTTTCACCATTGGTCGTGTCTCTTGTCCCCCACTTTTTGATAATGTCAAAGGGGGAGAGAGTTTTGGTGGTCACAATATATTGTCATCGTCAAAAAGGGGGAGACTGTTGGGTTCTGTGTGCCCCTCCTTATCTTTGACAATGGTTTTGATGATTCCAATATATTGTGTATTTTATGTTTGCTCTAAAGTGAACATATTGTGTGTTCATGTTTAATGGCGTCTTCATGATAAACAAGCTAACATGATGAAATCTTGCTTTGCAGGTGGTTGAAATTCAATGGTCCTTCAAGGATACATCCTTGATGTTTACCGTTGCATTGGTGCTTTCATGCATATCCTATATGGTTTAAATGAACTGACATAAATTCTTCATATTTGTATTTTGCTGTCCATGGAATATGTGAGCTTGGCTTTGACTTGCATTGCATGTGTAAGCTCATTGTGGTCAAGGGTTGTTTGAACTATAAGTAAAACTGGGATTTTTCTTACTTGGGCTGAATTGATGGAATTTTGAAGCCTTGAACTAAACATGCACTTAAGAATGGCTTAAATGGTGAATTGATGAAGTTTACATTCCCTGCCCCATCTTTGTGGTTTCTGGACTGAATTTGGTATTTTTAGGTTGACAGGAAACCATGTGTGTGGGTTGCTTGAACTCTTTAACATTTGATCACCTGTGTGATTTGGACTTTTGAGCTATGTTGGTTATTAGAAATTTGGTAAGGTCTATTTGAAATGAACTGTGAGTTTTGATTGGATGTTTGTTGGAACAAATGGTTTTATGGTTGTTTGCACATTCATGAAGCTAGACTGTTGCATATTGAATATGTGTGTGTGCATTGATCCATGTAGAAGTTGCTTTGGAAGCTTCAATCTTGCTATCATGTGTGGTTGGTGAATGTTCCTATTAAAGGTTCAGTTTTTGCACCGACCTTGCTTATCATTGCATAGACTTTGTTCTACATCGCACAGACCTATGTTCATTATGCACCGACCTTGCTGTCCATTGCACGGACCTTGTTGTCCATTGCACAGACTTTGTGTTTCATTGCACCGACCTTGTTCGTCATTGCACGGACTTGGTTCACTCTATGCACCAACCTTGTGCATGCTATGCACAGACCCTGTGCTACATATGCACAGACCCTGTTCATGCATGCATCAACCTTTCACCTCATGCACCGAGCTGTGTTAGCTTGCATTAGACTGTGGAAGTTCAATTTTTTCCTTGGACTGCATTTGTGATTCATGTACGAATTGAAAATGGCTTTACCATGCCTTGGACTGAATCATCATTTTGATATGGATTGCTGTAACTCAACTTTGCTTTAATACCTTCAATGCTTGAAGATGAGAGTCTGGTTGCCTTGAGTAATTCATAAGAAGTTAGATGTCAATGTGGACCAGAATTGACTGAAGTGAAATGGCAAGTCATGTTGAATTTCAAATGCATTGATTTAACTTTGATATGAGTTGAATTTCCAAAATGTGTAGGCTCCATTTTGCCAAAAAACTCATTGGGTCAAAGGTAAGCTTCCACTCTTATTTACAATCCCTTGAATCCATGGTAAGTATCCATGGTTGAATGAATTTCCATGTGCCTAGATTGGGGTTGTTTCATTAGTCATGCTCTCAATTGATTTCATTTGCTAGTTGAAGACTTAATGGTTTCAAAGTATTTTATTCATATTCTTGAGGAGGTTCTTGAGATGAAAATGTGTTCAAAGCATTTATGTGCCTCATGCTAATATTGTCATAATAATATTTCATGTCTTTTGGATTTTGGACTCAAAACTAGCTCCATATGTTAATGCATGATCCAAATATTTTGATTTAGATCTAACCTCTCATTTCATCATGCTTTTCAGGGCAAGAAATCATGGTTGATCATCATGGGACTTGGTAACATTTAATCATTTAGTTTCCCATGTATTTTTGCTCATCTGACACCCTTTTATAATCCCCACTGGCCGGGGTCGACCCCAGGGGTCGACCCTTAGGCAATCTAGGGTGGACAGAAAGTAGTTTACTGCTTTCTGCCCATAGGGGTCGACCCCTGGGGTCGACCAACTGCCATGGGTCAACCCATGGGGTCGACCCCTGAGAGCTGGAATTTTATTTTCGGCCCGGCTGCCCTTTGGGTGCACGGGGTCGACCCTTTCCGGTCGGGGTTTGCGAATCCATCTGGAACCCACTCTAAACATCTCTAAACTTTACCATACTATCCCCCGAAGGTTCCTAAATATATTAGGGGGTTTCTAATTGTAGACACGCCATTCTTGACGTCTCCTGAGAAAGTCTCATATTACTATACAACGCCCCGCAACGGCTTACGCATTTCGAATCACTCGAGTGCTTCCTTTTCTTGGGTCTTCTTCTGCCTTTTTCGGCATTCGGAATCGTCACGTCACGGCATTCGGACAGCGTCAACACCAGTCAGACGCATCAGGAGGTTCCGGAATCAGGAAGGGTGTCTGACGGGCGGCCGCCGACGCCTGATTTGAGGACCCGGGTGGGTCTTAATGGGGGCATCCAGGCCCCTGGACGCCCCCATGTTTTTAATTTAATTTATTTTATTTTCTCAGGGCCCAAACCAAATAAAAAATATATATATTAATGGAGGCGTCCAGGCCCTGGACGCCTCCATAAAAACAAAAATAAAAAAATATGTGTAAAATGCCAGTTGGCATAAAAAACAAATAAATAAATAAATATATATATATATTAATGGAGGCGTCCAGGCCCCTGGACGCCTCCATAAAAACAAATATAAAAAATTAAAATGCCAGCCTTGGCATAAAAGACAAAAGAAAAAGAAAAAATAATATATTTTTGGAGGCATCCAGGCCCCTGGACGCCTCCATCAACTCTCTCACGGGCGCCGCCCACCGAACGACGGTTTGTCGTGTGTGAAAAAATCCAATTATAGAGACGTCCAGGCCGCTGGACGCGTCCATTTCTGAATCACGAGGCGCCGCTCACAAAACCACGCGTTGTGCCAAACCGCGTGCGGCCGTCATCGATTTTTGGTGGACCTGTTTGAGGCGTCCGGAGCCCTGGACGCCCCCACAAAAGTATTCCAAAAAAATAAATAAAAAATACAAGAAAATATTATTTCGGCCCTGATGGAGGTGTCCAGGGTCTTGGACGCCTCCACCCTCCGGAGCTCTATAAATAGAGGCCCACCCCCTCAGTTCTGGGAGAGCTTGGAAGTGATCCGATAGGCTGCCGGAGCCCAGAGGCTACGGAGTCCTTTTCTAACCCGTGGGTTCTTTTGTAGGTGGAGGTTCTGCCGGCTTCTCGGGTACTCACGCTCGCGAGAGGAAGGTCGTCTTCATCCACCACGCTTCCACGTCATCCCCACGCTGCCGGAGCTCCGTCGGATTTCACCATCGGCACATCCAATAAGCCAATTCTTTCCTTTTCTTCGTAGTTCTTTTGCATTCATCATCTTGCATCCCCTATCCCCCTTCATAAGGGCGCCTTTTCTTATACACTTCTTACATCCATCATCTCATTTTACTCCTACTCGAGTCCGAGAGGGGTTTAAAAGATAACACCAACCAGGTGTGTGTCTTGCCATCATTTCGTTATTTTTATCGCAAGGATTTGAATACTACACCTCCATCTTTCTAATCCACTTGTCATTTGTTTATCGTTATTTTGCAAGGGTAGCCGAGGAAAGCCCTCTCCGTCCGCCGGCCGGAGGGAGAGGAAGAAGCAACCCGCCATCTCCCGCTCTTGAGGTAGGCGCGATCACCTTCTTATTTTTGGGGTCTTTTGGCCCCTGGCGATCACATATTGTTCTCGAGGCCGCGGCGAGTCACTTCCCCAATGACCGTTTAAATTTCCGTTCTTATATGTTATATTCTTATCTATTCATGTTCTCGAGGCCGCGGCGAGTCACTTCCCCAATGGCCGTTTAAATTTCCGTTCTTATATTCTCTTTATATTCTGTTATATTCTGCTCATATTCTCGAGGCCGCGGTGAGTCACTTCCCCAATGGCCGTTTAAATTCACGTTCTTATACGTTATATTCTTATCTGATTATGTTCTCGAGGCTGCGGCGAGTCACTTCCCCAATGGCCGTTTAAATTCCCGCTCTTTGTATTCTCTTTATATTCTGTCATCTTATTATCTGCTCATATTCTCGAGGCCGCGGCGAGTCACTTCCCCAATGGCCGTTTCAATTCTTGTTATTTAATTTTTGCACCATTCCTGTCCCCCCGAGGCCGCAGCGAGTCACTTCCCGCTATGGCCGTTTAACCCCCATATCTTGCTATATCACACTTGTCCCGCTCGCCCCGCCGGAGCAATCTCCCTTGGTGGCCCCTTCTCTCTCTTCTCTTATTTCTGTGTTGCAGCAAACAAACACCAAAAAAAGAGGAGCCCGCGCGCTCCGCGTCTTCTCCGCTCTTCCCCGAACTACGTGATGTCGCTCACAGATTGGCGATCACGGTGGGACCTCTACTGCTTCCTTTCGGCTACTCTTGCAAGTTCGGCACCACCCGTGCCTCTCCAACTTCGCGCCCGCGCGCGCCCCCGTTGTGCTCACGGCAGCACTATCAGTTGTGATTGGTTGTTTGTTTATTATATGTCTGTTATTTCTGTTGTTTTCTTACTCTATATATCTGTCAGCATTCCATTGCATACATCCATTCCTCTTTTCTATCCTTTTTTCATTTTTTTAAGGATCACCCTTTCCCGGTGAAGGAAAGACTCTCCGTTTGGGAATTCCTCTCAACGGACTAGAATCTCCTACACTGGGACCTCTGTAAGTCCTCGACATCGAAGAATCTCCTCTTCGTTCACTGGGCTGGTTGTACCATTGAAGTTCCCCGGAGTTAGTCATTTCATTCGTGGTGAGACGAGAGACCCTAGCTGACACGGCGGTGAAATAAAAACAAACTAGGGTCCCCATTTTGTGTGAGCTTCGGATCTCGCTAAAAAAATACAAAAAATCATCAAAATCAAAACACAAAAAAAAGGGCGTAAAGGCATCCACTTGTTTGATAATCTCTGCTACCTACTTGCTAGTGTATGTTTTTACGTTCTGGGAAAACTGTGAGCATGTCTCACGAGTCTTTTGAGGAGAACCACCCTAGCCGTGGTTTGTCAGCCGACCCGCGAGTCTATGCTATGGACTCGGGTCCTTCTCATGACCCCTCGCATGAGGTGCAGGTTATTGCCGGGGACACGTCCCCACCATAGGATATCACTTCTTTACTGGGCGTCCTCGCCAACACGGAGCTTACCTCTGAACAGCTCCGGGCCTTCCAGGCCATTCTAAAGGGGAAATCTGTTTCCCCCACGCCCCAGGAATCAACTCCGGTCATCGCACCTCTCCAAGAGTCCGTGCAGGCCATTTCATCTCCCTCATTGGCGCAAGCCATCCAGTCTCCCTTGCTTCAAGGTCAAGCGAGCCAACAACCACCCTCATTCCAATTCCCGTCACAATCTCAAACTCCCGTTGTTCCCCACACACCGCTTCAGCCAGGGCCAACTGTCGGTGGTCTGACAGCTCCCTCTCATTCGGGGTTTCCCCCTCAAGTCTCCGGGAGACAGTTTCTCCCCCAGTGGCAAGTGCCACCTTCACCTCCAGAGGAGCTCGCCCAATCGCTCCTCAATAGGTTCAATCGCATGGACGAGCAGTTTCAAAATCTAAGAAGAATGGTGGACGTGAAAGCCACCCCGGACGTTGCTTTGCCAATCCTTCCCGTCATTCATCTTCCTCCCTCCGAAATGCCCACGTACCGCAGATACAATGGTACCGGCAACCCCTTCATTCACCTCAAGGACTTCATGTATGAGTCCTCCTATTGGCAAAATGATCAAAGGTCCCTGGCATACCTCTTTCGGAGATCATTGGATGGTCCTGCGCTTGAGTGGTTCTATTCTCTGGAGCCCCGCGAGGCCGAGAATTTTGAAATAGTCCAGAGAAGGTTCTTGCAGAAATATAAGGATAGGGTCGGTCCCTCACTCTCCATTACCGACCTAGTGGCCGAAAAGATGAAACCCGACGAGGATTTTATCCAATATGCTGATAGATGGAGGTCTCTGGCGGAAAGAATAAGGGATACCCTCTCCGAGCCCGAACAAGTGAAGATGATTGTGTCTAATGCAACCCCACAGTTTAGACATGTCCTGGCCATGAATAAACTTACTACAATGGAGGAACTCTATGAAAGGGCCCGATACATCCAAACCCAGTTAAAAGACTCCCCCATTATGAACATGTTTGAGTCGTCGAAGCCCAAAGTGGTCAGAAAGACCGGCGCTGGTGTCCCGGGCGGAGCCACAGAAGGGGTCGTGATAAATGAGCAAGTCAGTGCTGTCAACAATGCCAACTATGCAGTCAACCCAAGGCCTCCACAAATGCCCCGACTTCCACCCCAACCAGGTCCTTTCCCTCTTCGTCCTCCACCCCAAAATAATCCACCCCAGGATAATATGCCTCCATTACGCCAACCCCAGCAACAACAACCACAACCTCAGCAATGACAACCACCGCTTCAGTACAACCAAGTTCCACCCCCGGGGAACTATGGTCCCCAACAGCAACAAAGGAGGCCGCTCGGTCCCAAGAGAGCCTACTATCCACCATTGCCGGAAACCTTAGCAGACATTTTTAATGCCCTCATGGCATCAAACCAACTCGCCCTACCCAGAGAAAGGCCCGCGTGGCCACCCAATGTTGATACCTCCAAATACTGCGTCTACCACAGGCAGCCGGGACACACAGTAGATTACTGCTTCCATTTCAAAGATTACATCCATGATATGAATGATGAACATCAAATAGATTGGGATGAGATGAGACGATACGTCGCGGCTCTCAAGGCTAGGAGACCCCCTTATAGGCCACAGCAGCAGTTACAACAGCAACAGCAATAGCAACCACAACAACAACAGCAGGCTCAGCAGGCCCCACAACAACAGCCCGGCATGGGCATAATGCAGAATCCATTACCGGAGCACCAACAGCCCAATCATCAGGTTAACCCCATCTCCTCCTTCCCGGAAGTCAGGAGAGAGCAGGTGTGGCAGCAGGAAAGTACCTCCATTCTTTCTACCTCCAACCCTATCGTCATGCAACCCCCTCACCTTGCCCGGGTAGCACCTCTCTCTCATCAACCCGCATCAGTATCACCATCACCATTTCCACTACCATTACGCCCTCTCATCCGCACCCCGACCTCCTATCAACCGACACTCTCCACTACGCCTTCACACCCTCTCATCTTCTCTCACTCCCCCACTTTACCATCCACCTCTACCACATTTACCCCTACGCCTTCTAAACCCCTTATCATCCGTCAACCATACATAACCCCGTCTTTCTCCACCGTATCACCACTAATGCCTTCAAAACCACTCATTAACCATCACCCACCTCAAAATCATTGCCCACTTCAAGTCCTACCTACTTCTACTTCGCCTCCACCGCCACCTTCTAGACCCCTTATCCTTCATAATCCGCGCAATATCCCCTCTACCTCCACCATGCCGCCACCTAACAAACCCCTCATCAGAATCCCTGCTCCCGTCATCACCCCTGCTTCATCAACCATTCCTCCACTACTACCCCTCAAACCCCTGTTAAAACTCACTGCTACCCCCACAGAGGTACAAAAGCCGCAGGCAATGGTGCTCCGGAGTGGAAGGATTTTCTACAGGGTTTTCCCCCACAACAGTCAGAATCTCGAGCAATCTCAGCCAGAGAAGGATGATGCAGAACAACTAGAAAGAGCTATCCCTGGAACACAGTATGATCTATTGAAACACTTGGACAAGACACCTGCCCGGATCTCCATCCTAGAGCTACTTCAAAGATCCACATCCCACCAGGCGGCCTTGATGGAATATCTTCAAAAGGTCATGGTTAATGAAGACCTCCCTGTGGAGAAGATTTCGACCGTCCTGACCCCAACAGACACGCAACCAGCCATCATGTTTCACAACTACGAGCTCGCTCCCAAGGAAGCTCGGAAATATGCATTGTGCATTTTAATAAAAATTAATGGGGTATCCATAAACCTGTGTCTTGTGGACACGGGTGCATCCATAAATGTGATCTCCATGAGCACTCTTCAGTTGTGTGGGGTCAACGAGGAACAAATAAGACCTTCCTCGATCACGGTCACGGCTTATGACAATAGCAAAAGGCCGCCGCATGGGATGATTATTCTGAAGGCAGAACTAGGCCCCATGGCAATTCCCATGGAATTCCATGTCTTCGACATGGACCCCACATTTAAGGCTATACTGGGTCGCCCTTACATCGAAGCCATGGACGCTGTGCCTTCCACCAACCATCAGTGCCTGAAGTTTCCTTACAATGGGAGAATTATTAAAGTGGTCAGTACACATGTCCTTCATACAGTGGATGCTATCAACACCTCTCTGCCTTCTGTTTGGCCGTCTCATCGGCCCATATTGTCACTACTGGACGTACGTGATCCATCTCATGTTCCACTAGCACCGAAGGAGCCGGTCAGGACAACCGCAACATCATGTCTCCCTTTTCACTCCAAAGGTTGGGAGATTATGAGGAACATCGGCTATCAACAGGGTAAAGGTCTGGGCGCACAATTACAGGGTATGCTCAAACCGCCAAAGGAAATTAGGCCGAACCGTAGGTTTGGCCTAGGCTTCAATGGACCGTTCAGGGCGGATTGGAAGCCCCTCACATGGACTCTATCAAACGACTTCAACAGAGGGCCCGTTGTTCAGATGGGAGATCACCCACGAGAAGCATATGGGGGATCACATGCTGTATATTTGGCTGAAAAATGTCCGAGGATCACCAAAAGAGGCAAGATCAAAGATCCGGAATGCGAGTGGGACAAATGGTTCGACATACGGGACATTTCCGTTGCACTGGAAAGGATGTTCTCGTCTCCGCAGCTTGAAGGACCACCATTGATCTCCGAAATACCAGAGAATATTACCACTCTTGCCAAGGTTTCAAACTATCCTCGTCCTCGCCAGAAGGACTCTATCATCGACGGATCTTCATCCGTCCTCAACATTGCCGTCGACGGCTCATTAGCCGCCATCTTCTCCATCCACTCGTCTCAGCCTTTGCTGATATCTTCTTCCTGGGCCAGACAATTTTCTGATGATCTTCCCAGATCCCCTTCTCTGTTTACATACCTACGTGAGCTTTTCAACCCGCGCCAGGTCTTCAACCATGATCTGCTCTATGAGCCTCACAATCCTCTAGCCATAACCACTTTTCTCTCTCCTCCAATCTCTTTTTACTACTTTGTCATTAGAAATGAAAATGAAAAAAAATGTCAATTTTCAAATTCCCCAACAGCACATCTTCGTTGAGGAAACCTCCTACATCTCCCACGGGTGCGTACTGCCTTGCGGACCACCCGTCCAAGGTCCGATGAGCGACCTTTTCTACCCCTCCTCTGAGGGGTCTTCTCATGTACATTCTACACCATCCTCTTTGTCTTCCTCTTCTTCTGTAAATATTGTCAGTCAATCTAGGAATGATAGGCCAAGGGTAGTACCTAGGAAGAAATCCAAGGGTAGACAGATCCCTCGTCGATTCCTTCTGGATTTGGCCGCCAGGTGTCAGGCCCTTCTTGCCATCCCCCAGTTGTTAGAAAATCCCATCCAGCTACCCGAAATAGAATGCAAGGGCGACTGTGCATCTGATGAAGGGCATGGAGTCTACGAGATCACGGATGAAGAATGCCCCACTGAAGATGAGGGTGAAGAATATGAGGATGCGGCAGGCGCATACGCTAGTGGAATGAGGAGATTCGACGAGCCGTCAACCGCCGTAGAAGAATCCACCAAAGAAGTCAACTTGGGAACTGAGGAAGACCCTAGGATCATCCTCATAAGTGACAACCTACCACCCTCTGAAGAAGAGGCATTAATTGAGGTTCTCAAGGAATATAAGGACACGTTTGCCTGGAGCTACGAGGATATGCCGGGTCTGGATTCAACCTTGGTCGAACACCGTTTAACCCTAAAACCGGGGTCCATCTCGGTAAAACAAAGGTTAAGGCGTTTCCATCCTCAGATGGCTTTGAAAATGAAAGAAGAGGTCGATAAGCTCCACAAAGCCAGGTTCATTAGAGTCGTTCTTTATCCTCAATGGGTGGCGAACATTGTCCCGGTCATGAAGAAAGGTGGGAAAGTCAGGATTTGCATCGACTTCCGGGACCTTAACCGCGCGTGTCCAAAGGATGATTTTCCCTTACCTCACATTGATGTGCTGATTGATAACACGGCAGGCTACGAAACCCTCTCTTTCATGGATGGATTTTCAGGATACAATCAAATTCGTTTGGCAGAAGAGGATCAGGAAAAGACGTCATTCACTACCCCTTGGGGAACATATTGTTACGTAGTCATGCCGTTCGGATTAAAGAATGCTGGAGCTACTTACCAAAGAGCGATGATGGCCATATTTCATGACATGATGCACATATATCTGGAAGTGTATGTGGATGACTTATTGGTAAAATCAAGGACCAGGATGGAACATCCAGAAGTTTTGACTAAGGTCTTGCAGAGGTCAAGGGAGTTCCAACTGAAAATGAACCCGAAGAAGTGTGTGTTTGGTGTGTCGTCAGGTAAATTGCTGGGGTTCATTGTGAGCAAAAGAGGGATCGAGATAGATCCTGACAAAGCTAAGGCTATCAGGGATATGCCGTCTCCCAAGAATTTGAGGGAAGTCCGAGGTTTAATCGGGAGGTTGCAGTTTATTCGTCGGTTTGTGTCCCAACATTCACAAAGGTGTAGACCTCTCTACGAGTTGACCAAGCCAAGAGTAGAATTCCACTGGAATTCTAAATGTCAGAAAGCTTTTGAAGGGTTAAAGGAATATCTGGCTAGTCCACCCGTTCTCATTCCACCCAAACCGGAAAAACCTCTGATCCTTTACGTCTCAGTCTTGGATGACTCCGTTGGAGCCGTCCTCGCACAAGCTGATGAAGAAGGCAAGGAACGGGCAACCTATTACTTGTCCAAACTTCTCAATCCCTGTGAGCAGAAGTACACCGGCATGGAGAAAACATGTGCTGCCCTCGTTTGGGTAGTGCAGAAATTGAAACACTACTTCTTGGCTCACGAGGTCCACTTAATTGCTCGAATGAATCCTATCAAATTCCTTCTGGAGAAATCTGTCCTTACGGATAGATTAGCACGCTGGCAAAGTTTTCTCTCTCAGTTTGACATCGTCTACGTCCAACAAAAGGTGATTAAAGGCTATGCCATAGCCGAGCATCTCGCTCACCATCCTCTTCCCAAGTTCGATCCCGTCCAATCAGAGATTCCAGATGAGGAACTAATGTCCATCAACCAATCAGATGAGCCAATGTGGACGCTATATTTTGATGGAGCTCTGAATTCTCAAGGGAGAGGAATCGGCATCGCCCTCCTGTCGCCTGAAGGCCTCACATTCCCATTGGCATACCAACTCAAATTTCCAGTCACCAACAATATAGCTAAATATGAAGCCCTTCTAGCTGGCCTAGAACTCGCTCATTCTTTTCGTATCACTGAGTTGCGAGTCGTAGGTGATAGTCAACTCATCCTTCGCCAGGTGCTCACTAAGTATCGCACTCGCGATCCCAAACTCAAGCCATACCAAGAACTCACTGCTGCCTTTGCCAAACTATTCACCAAACTGATCTTTGTTCATGTCCCTCGTCATCAGAATATTCTCGCCGATGCCCTCGCCTCGTTGGCATCATCCATAAGGTTCCCTCTAGGAAGATGGTTTAAGTCCATTTCCATCTATAAACTTCACGCCCCTGCAATCGATGATGCTTCCTACGTAAATATCAAAGACCTGATAGCAAGAAAGATCCTGCAGGAATATATCCTTGAGAAGAGGGAGATCATGTTGGCAGAGGTTGAAGAAGAACTGGCTGATGAAGAGAAACCATGGTTCTATGAAATTGTCAAATACTGCCAAGATCAGTCTTATCCTGAAGGGGCCACCACAGAGGACAAGAAAGCCATAAGAAGGGTGGCTCAGAAATATACTTTGGTTGGAGGTCTACTCTATAGGAGGAGCCTTACTGGTATTCTGTTAAGATGTCTTGGTGACGATGAGGTTTGGAAATGTGTAGAGGAGACACACTCGGGTGTGTGCGGTGGCCATGTAAATAGTCAGATGCTCGCCAAGAAGATCATTCGCCAAGGCTTTTATTGGCCCACCATGGAAGAGGATTGTGCTGTCTATGTCCGTAGGTGTGTCAAGTGTCAACTTCACGCCGATAAAATCCATTCAGCATCTTCCTCACTTCACCCAATATCCTCCCCGTGGCCTTTCTCCATGTGGGCATTCGACATCATTGGTCCCCTTGGTGATCCCAATTCCCGCACCAAGCAGAAATTTTTCATCCTTACTGCGATGGAATACTTCACCAAATGGGCCGAAGCCGAAGCTTACGCGGAAATCAAGGCATCAACAGTCTGCAAGTTCATCATGAAGAACATCCTCTCCAGATTCGGCGTCCCAAGCACGATCGTCACCGACAATGGGCCACAGTTCATTTCTCAGGACCTACAGGACCTCTGCAAAAGGTACGCAATTGCATTGCATCATTCATCGCCTTATTACCCACAAGGTAATGGCCAAGCGGAGGCCACCAATAAAACATTACTCAAAATCATCAAAAAAACCTACGAGTCTAGTAAGTTTTCAGACTGGCCAGAAAAGCTTATCAAAGCTCTATGGGCCTATCGCACTTCAATCCGTACCCCCACCGGGCAGACTCCATTTGCCCTTACTTATGGTATGGAAGCGGTAGTCCTGTATGAGACTCTGATCCATTCTCTCAGGGTACAATTGGACGAGGAATTTCCCCTCGACGATCGTCATAATTCACTCCTCACCCAGTTGAAACTCTTGGATGAGAAGCGACTGGCCGCTGCCGAACACGCGCGTGTGTATCAAAATAGACTCTCTCGCTTTTACCAAAAGAAAGTCGTTGAGAGAAAATTCAAAGTCGGTGAGATGGTCGTAAAAAGAATTTTTGTCAAACCAGGAGGGCCGCGTTCTAAGCTCCAACCCAATTGGGAAGGACCATTTGTAATTCAAGCCGTGTACCCTGGCAACGCCTACAAGCTAATCAACGCCGAAGGGACCGAGTTATCCCACCCTTGGAATGGGCTTTATCTTAAGAAATACTACCCTTAGCATAAAAAAAAAGTGATGAAAAGATAAAAACATCAAAAACAAAGAAATATTGAAAAACACTAAAAATATGGAAAATTCAAAATGCCGATGCCCGGCAGTCACCATATAGTTAAGTCCCTGCATTTAACCTTCATGTTAGGATAGGCCCCATTAAGGTTTGGTAGGCACCAGGTCTTGGTTTGCCAGAACCGTGGAGATCCCTGTCCGGCCACATCGGCCTATGCTCGCTCGAAGGAAGCCAACATGTGCTCACTTATGTATTTTATTCAAAAAAAGGGTCGGTAGCATCACCTACGGTGGAGCGTCACCCAGAAGATCTCCGGAAGCTGTAATCTTTATTCTTTTCCCTTCGACCAAATGAGGCAGTCGGCACCCTTAAAACGCTAAGCATGAGAAACCAAAACTCAAACCCCAAAGGCAAGAGTAGGATCCATTTCCTCGAGCATCGATCAGAGCACGAGAAGAGGGCAGTGTCTCCGCAGGCATACGAAAAGGGAGCCCACAAACGTCAAACGACTTTATGTCCCTCACAAAAGAAATACAAAATCAAAATCAAGAGAAAAGCCTGGTCGTGACCGTGCCTGTTGCGATAAACGGAACCCCTTAAAGCAAAAGTCTGAATCCATAAAAGGGGCCGTGGAATGTAAATGCTCGAGATTTAGTCCAAAGTTGTCTGAAAGGAAAGAGTTAATGGGCCCTTATTCGCTCGCCGGGTTAACGGCTTTGCTGGTCCTCTCAGGAGGTTTATCCCCTACACTCTTCCTTCTCCCTCTAAAGATGAAGGTTCGATGGAGTTTCTGAAAGGTGAAAACTGCCCAGGGTCTGCGACCTTATTTTAATATACACATTTGGTTGCCTACTTTGAAAAGCAAAAGCTATCGCTGCGAAGGAGTCTCTGTGTTTCTGGCTGGTCAAGACCCCTGTTTACCACCTTGATGTCTTCTTGTTTAACCTCGGGCTTAGGCCAATGCAAGCGCGTCACCTATGGGTGCGACGGCGTCTGATTCGGGGTCAGCGTCGCGCGGTTGGTCATTAAGGTTCCAGGGTGTTCCATCATATACCATCTAGAGTTGTGAGGAAACAGACCCGGGTCGGGCAAATCTTTTACCTCAAACACCTTTTGGGTGAATCCCTGTGGTCGGAAGCGACTGGGAGCCTAAGCATGGCATGACGGTATTGTCATCAGGGTAAGTCTTAGCCGGCGGGATCATCATTCGAGGGGTCTAGAGGCCCAAATCAACCTAGATGTGCACTTAGGATACCTGGGAGGTTAGTAAGAAACCCTTGTTCTCACGTAGGTTAGGTGCAATGTGGGTGCTTATCGGGCGTTAGCAACAAAAAAAAAAATCGAAATGATAAAAGCAACAAAAAAATGGAAAAGAGAAAATGTACATATTTGCAAACAAAAAAAATCTTTTTTATAAAATAAAAAAATGCCAAATATAAAAAAAATAAATCAATTTTGCATGATTATATTTGCGTGCAGCATCTCACTTTAATACCGCTTGCATTCGTGTGCTTGCCTGTCACATTTATCATCACCGCTTCTTTCCCTTGCCTTCGTTAAAATAAAGGCTTGGCCCCTTGACCAGTTATCAAGGACAGTCACAGTGACCATTTGCTTATTGAGCAAGGGGCCAAGTCAGAACTGAAATTCTGATTTGTTTGTTTCAGTGATATATGCAGGGATTCAGGCAACTGAAGCAAAGGTGAAAAACAAACAAACCGAACTTTGTATTTTATTCCAAAAACCAAAAAAATTACATCAAGTTCCGCCCTCTCTCTCTGCATTACTCATCCCACTACTCTCCAGGCAAAACGCTCTTAAAGGTGCTACCCAACTACGAAAAGCGGTACTCCTACCGCTCTGTACTCCTCTTCCTATTCCCGCGTCCCGGCGTTGATCTATGGAAACAGCAGAGAAGCTACCAACACGAAAGCCACGCTCTCGTGCTCTTCGGTAGCGCTCCTCACCATCTCTCAGCCACTGTTCAGCAAGGCCATGGCTGATTCGGAGTTCGAATAGTTGGGCCTCCATGGCCCTTCGTTCCTCCCTTTCAGTCAATCTGTTGGCTCTTTCTCTCTCCGCGTCTCTTTCTCTCTCTACACGTTCTCTCTCACGGTCTTCCCTCTCCAACTGGAGAGTGATCCTCAGTTCCACGGCATCCCTAGAGGAGTCGTCATCAGGATGACGCCGCAGTTCCCTCTCCAGTTCTGCTATCCTAGCCTCCTTCTGCGCAGCTTGGGCAAGCGCTCCTTCCATCTCCTTTTCCTGCCAAATGTACCATCTTAGATACGCGATAAGGCGTAAACCAAGAGAACCCAACACTGAAACTTTTACCTGTATACAGAGCATCCTTTCTGCCTCTGCGGCACGCTGCGTGGCATGAGCAAGTTGCTCATGAAGCGAGTCAAGTTCTTAGGTAGGAATCCAGAAGCCGGAAGAGGCACCACCCACTCCCATCGCTGGGGAAGCCGCGCCAATCTGGGCATGCTACGACCGCGTGAATTAGCAGCCAACATCTGGAATCTGGGGTTTTAATTAGGAACATACTGTAGACCTACCAAGGCGCTCGTAGCTCCACGGGCATCGCCCAACTGTTGTTCCATCTCTACCAAGCGAGTTCGTAAATTCGCTATCATGGCATCCCGGACATCCTGCAGCCTTACAAGTCAGCATTTTCACCAGAAAACCAAGAAAAGGAAAAAGAAGAAAAGAGAAAAGGGGGAAACCTACCTCCACAAGTCCCCGGGGTTGGAACCGTTCTGCGTACTTTATCCTATATAGACGCAAGTAGTCCTCGCTATCCCGCGCCTGTGATCCTACAATCGTGCCACCCCGTTTCCAGTCCTCATACTATTCGGGGAATCGCACGCGCCAGTCAATGCAGGTCGCCGGTCCCCGCATCTTTCTCCCGACACGAGGTGGCGCAGCTGAATCCACCCATTCTTGAGCCAGTCCTAAAGTCCTCATAACTAATCGTAGCCGAAGCGGCTCGATTTCATTCAGGCAGTGCATCCACAGTTCCCATCCGAACCGGGCACGACTTGCTAGAACCCACGGCTGGTCGGCATCGACCATGTCTGAGTAGGGTCTCCAGTTTACCATCGCTGTAGGGAACTCCTGTAGCTCCCGCCTTAGCACCATCAATTGGTAGGTTAGGGGTGCCGCACTCATGATGGGTTCCCACCGCCTGGCTAACGGCGCCATCACGGGTCGCCAATGTCGAGCTCTCCCCATAGGGAGGTAATAATAGCTCCACAGCTGCTCGGCACAAGTCATCAGTACTTTGCAAAAACACAAAAAAAATACAAAACAAGCAAAACCAAAAAAATACCTGGATGAATGGTGTGAAACCACTCACAGTCATCTCACGATCCGTTTCTTGGAATAGGCCTGCAAACAAGTGTGCCAGCATGGCGGCTCCCCAGGCATAATACCCTACTCTTTCAAGGTCTGACAGCAGCTCCAGGAAGCAACATTGGATACCGTCCCCTTTCGAGCTCAGTACCAATCTCCCCAAAAGGAAGAGGAGAAATCTCCTCAAATCTATGTTGCATCTTTCCCAGTTGCCGAAATCTGTGCAGTACACGGCACGACATCCTTTTTCCATCCTTTCCATGAACTCTTCTGAGGATTCATCGTCCCGCCGATGAGTGTCGGTGAGCCCTAATGCATCCATCAGGGACGCCCTAGCTACAGACCTATTTTTCCGACCATCTAGGTCCAAACCCAGTAACTTCTGGGCACCTTCTCTGTAGTCCGCGTAAGTGACTCCGGTCACTGCCTCGCCCTCTACCTTCAGGCTTGTGATCCGGACCACATCCTCCAAGCTGGGCACCATGTGCCCCCACGGCATCAGGAATGCCCGACTCACTGGGTCCCATCTCTCACATAAGGCTTGGATCAGGACCAGGTCGAGCTGGATCGGCTCGATCCGAAGGAAGGTACCAAATCCCATCACGTCTAGCCTCGCCTTCTGAAAATCTGGGAGGCCCCTGTACGCTGCTACTACCAACTCCCATAAGATTTATGATTTCATCACAACCTACACATACAAGGAATGGGGGTGAGGTTTGGTCAGAAGAAAGGAAGAAAGAATAAAAAAGGGGCAAGAAAACTTGGCTTACGAGTTGTGATTGGGCCCTTTCGCTGAAGTGCCCTTCAAGGTCTGAAAGCCTCCTGGAACTACTACCACTGGACCTGCTTCTCTTCGAGGAATGAGAAGATTCGCCCTCCATCCAACTCTCAGAATTTTGAACTCCTCCTCTCCCGTGAGAACTCGTGATCCTCGAGTTAGCTCTCGATATACCTGGGAAAATAAAAGGGACAAGAATTTATAGAAACGGAAGGAGTGCGGGCCAAGATTGCCTCCATCACCTATTAATGATAGCCCTCGCAATGAGGCACCGGCCAAGCGGTCCCATGTGTCGCTTCACCGCTCGCATAGGGTGATTGACTGGACGAAGAATAGGACGAATAGCCCCTATGATTGTCTAGGGATACCCTATCATGATTTGGAGGACGTCCGCAAAATTTGACACAGCATTCGGGAAAAGAAACTAGGGCCGTCATTATTGACTTCGACGGCAGATTCCCGTCGAAAATGGTCACAACAAGACGCGATTCTCCGCTCGAGGCCGAGTCTCGGCAGACCCATCACATGGGAACAGTGCAAAGGAGAAGAAGTGTAGGGAAGAAGGAACGCACAAGAGAACGAACAAGCAGCAGAAAATCAAATCATTCCATTCATAATTCTACATAAGCTGTCATAAACACTACAATCATAGAGAGGTGGCGGGTCCACTAGCTCGCCAATTCTCACCATCACTCATCTCTCTGGGCACTCTCCTCCTCTCCCCCGAGGTGAGGGTCCCTCAGAAGCCTCCGGGATCCCCGTGCAGTAGCACCTGCCTCACCTCTGGGCGCCTGCTCCGCAGCAGTGACTCGCTGCTCCTCCCCTGTTTTGGCGAAGAAGCCACTGGCGGCAAAGCGACCGGACTGGCGGAGTCGCTCCCCGAACTCTCGCGCTCTCTAGTAGCGCGTCTCCATCCCTCCTAGCCTCTGCACGACGGCCTGAAGGCCCAGCTGGAGCTCCCTCACTTGGGCCTCCAAGGCCCTCCTCTCGGTCAGATCCCGCTGTCGCTTGGACCTTCTCTCGGCTTTCTCTCTCTCTGCCTCTCTCCTCATCATCTGCAGAAGAACCCTTAACTCCAGGATGTCTGGAGAAGGTCTCTCCTCACCACGATGCCGCAGCTCCGCTACAGTCGCCACCCAGGTGTCACGCTCCTCTTCCGCCCGGGTCGCGCGGGCCACCGCACCGGCAAGTTGCTCCCGGAGGGAGGCAATCTCGAGAAAAGGGGCCGAGGAGCTGGAAGATCCGCCAGCCACTCCCACCGTCGCTGTCTGCTGGGCACGCTGGAACAAAATAAACAACGGCCGTCAGTGAAACTCCAAAATCTGAAGTTAAAAGTGCGGCACGTAACTTACAAGGACCGACAGCTCATGTTGAGCGACGGCCAGCTGCCGCCTAGTCTCTGACAGTTGGGCGCGCGAGCCGCCGATGCCACGCGTGTCCCCAGCTTGGGGAAGCCCCGCGTAACTCTCTCTCTGCCGCCGCAGGAAGTCGGCACTGTCCTGCACCAGTACACCCCCTTGCTGTCCAGGGAGATGTACGGGCCAGTCCTCGAGCCTCGCCTTGCCGCGACTCTCCTTCCTGACGCGGCTCGGCTCGTCCGCACTCGCCCACTCATCGGCCAGACCCAGGGTCCTTGCCATGTCCTGCACCAAGAAAGGGGTCCCACATCAGTCAAAAAGAACGTGTCCCCTGTCTAGGATGCGTCCATCATTTGAGTGCAACACTCGCCGAACCCTTTCCCCCCTCGCGCGGCTCTCTTCAAAACCCAAAATGAATTAAAAGAGGAAGAGATCGGAGGACCTACCGGACCGTGTTCACCTCCTCCCGCGCCATCAGGCCCCTCGGGTCCCTCGGGGGCCCGAAGCGGCCCTTCCTCCTCCATGGACGCCGTTCCGTGCTCTGGCGCGTCCCTCCTCGGGCGACGAGTTCCTCGTCCCTCTCCACCTTCACCATGATCGGGCCCACCGAACTCCATCAATCAAAAGAGGAGGAAGACGAAAAGGGGGCAAGCGAGTTTCGACAGAAGGCGGGCTCGTTTGCGGGTAAGGCACGGGAGAAGAAAGGCCACCCGACGCTTTAAATTTGAATTCAAAGACTAAGACGCATCCTCGCGCCTGGACGCGCCCAAAAGGAGGAGAAAGGTGTTGGGTTCGGTGCAGTATTCAGAGGGGGGTGAATGAATATAACCCTTTAAAAAACTTTCGCCCAGTTAAAATATGATGCTCACTAGAATTACTAGTTCGCAAACTAGATAAGCTTAAAAGCTAATAATCAGTTGCAGAACCAAACAAGCATACAGTGAGATCACTAGGATGCTAACTAGGCTGAATTTGACAAGGAGTCGCTCAAAAAGAATTTCGCTCTCTTGACAAATTAAAACATTCTAAGAAGACTAATTAACTCTTCTTCTCAACCCGAAGCCAAACGCATGGAGCACCCCTATGCATTCATCTAGCGGAAGTAAATCATAAGCAATCAAACCACAATGCAAGAGGGGTTTTTAGGTGGTTCGGTCCTCCAGACCTACATCCACCCCACACTCCAACCGAGTGTGGCTTCCACTAGCTCACGCTAGAAACAGCAGACTCAGTCTGCAATAGGTGCTGCCACACAGCTTGACCAGGGGAACAACCTCCCCTCTTCCTCCCAACCGGAGGGAACCACTAGTGACACCAGTCACTAGCAAACCAGAGACACACGGTCTCTCTTCCTCCAGACCCGGAGGGAACCCGACCTCAGACCAGAGGATCGAAAGTACAGCAAACCAGAAAACAAAGGAGAACAATAAACGAAAATAACTTCAGCAAATAGAAAGAAAAAAAAATGAAATGCACAATGTGGCTCTCAACGGAGCTGACTGGCCTGGATTTGATCCACGGTCCAGTGAAGACAGATCTTCAAGCAACTTCTTCCTTCTTCTTCACGAGCTCTCTCGCTCACTCTCTATCTCTCTTTCTTTCTCTTATGCTCTCCTAATCTTTTTACTCTCTCAATCTCTTCTCCTCTATTCTCTTCGGCTCACACTTCTATCTCTCTCTTTCTCTTCTTCTCCTTCTGCTCTTCTTCTCTTTTTCTCCTTTTTCCTTTTCTGGATCGAAAGGATTTCTGCTCTTCAGGCTTCTACTTGGATCGTGGCTCTCTGTATGGACTCTTCTTCTCGCCAACTCGATCGACCTTCTTCTGTGGAAGAAGGCTCATATATATAGCAGCAGCAGCAGCATCAGCATCAGCCCCGACGTGTGACCTCCACACTTTCAGCCCTAAATATTAGGACCACGTGGCAGTCTCTCAGCAGGCTTCATTCTAGCCTCGGATCACGTGCTACCCAGGCACTGGGAAATGTTCTTCCTCGGACCTGCAAGGAGATGAAAAACCATTAAAACTGAGGGCCACAATAACTAAAGCTGCACGAAGTATGTAGTAGCAATTCTAGATGCACTGAGAACGACACGAGATACACACTGTAACAGAGATAACACAACAAAGAGAACGACACGAAGAAGATGAAAGCAACACGAGGTAAAAAGAAGAACGACACGAGATACATACAAAGATAAAACAGAAACCAACACGAAGTGTGGTTTCAACATACGAAAGACACGAGGTCTAGGAAGAACAACACGAAGACATAATACGGAAACGACACGAAGTGAAACAAGAACGACACGTAGTGAAACAAGAACGATACGAAGTGAAACAAGAACGACACGTAGTGAAACAAGCAGATATAAGAGATGACACGAGATGCAACTGGAGGACAGAGAGAAGCGACACGAGGTTCACACAGAAACGACACGAGGTGGCACAGAAAGCAACACGAGGTGCTGCAATGTTCTGCACGCAGTGGAACAAAAAATGACACGAAGACATGGAACAACACGGAGACGAAACAGTAACCGACACGAGTTGAAAACAACACGAAGACGAAAGACTGAAATCGACACGGAGTGTGGTCAAAGCGAGACAGACACAAAGATGAAAAATAAGATTCGACACGAAGTGAGAACAACACGAAGTGAAAACAACACTAAGACGAAAATAGAAGTTGACACCAAGTGAAAACAACACGAAGTGAAAACAACACTAAGACGAAAACAGAAGTTGACACCAAGTGAAAACAACACGAAGTGAAAACAAGACTAAGACGATGAGAACAGCACGAGGTGAAGCGACACGGGGTTCACTGGGAAACGACTCGAAGTTCATCAGAACAAATCGAGCTGCTACAGTAAACAACACGAAGACAATGGATGCTACAGTGCAATGTCTAGACTTGAAGTTCAGTTGAGTGTACAGACTTCACCAATGAATCACTCACTGTACAGACTTACTATAGCAGTCTGATGTACAGACTTTGATGAACAGTCCAATGTATTGACTTGTACTGCAAACAACAATGTATAGACTTCATGTAAAAGCCCAATGTATTGGACATTGAAATCGAAGACCAATGTGCAGACTTGACAGTGAAGACTAGTGTGCAGACTTCAAGTTTAACTGTGGATGTACAGACTTGAATAATAGGCCAGTGTATAGACTTGATGATTGAAGGCGATGTACAGACTTTGATGAAGACGATGCATATGCTTGAACGAGAGTCCAATGTATAGACTTGCATGATGCACAATTACACAGTCCAGTGTATAGACTTTGCTATCCAGACATGATATATGCAGAGACATGATATCTGACAGAATGCAATGCACATATATAAAGAGCAAATGCCATCAATGCTAGACATCATCATTCATGTTGCTATCAATATGCAGAATGCTCAAGAATAATAATGCATAGAAATACACTTTGTTTATTGCAATCATCAAAACATAATAGCATTGCTATCATCAAAATACAATATCAAATGCACTCAAATCCACTCACTGTCTTGCTATCATCAAAACCAAATAGCATTGCTATCATCAAGGCGACATAGCACATGCTTGTGCCTACGAGGCACAACATTCTCCCCCTTTTTGATGATGGCAACACAATGTGACAGTGAGTCTCACACAAGATTTTCTCCCCCTTTGACATGATCAAAAAGAGAAAAATAGTAAAAATATGAGTGCAAAGTGCAATATGCATGCAAATTCCTCTAGAACATTCTTTCCTTGAAAGTAAGACTCCCCCGAATTATTTCTCCCCCTAAATAGAAGCTCCCCCTTTGAGAAGGAATATGAACAGATAAACAAGGTAGAGAAAGTAGGAGGGTCACTTGACAACAGCTGAATCATAGGTTCAGAAAGGAAGCATGATTATAAACAACTGTTAAAGTTTAAAAATCAGCAACATACAATTTTGACAAAGATTCAGGTTTAACAGTTATAATTCTAGAGTAAAACACCTGACCCCTGAAAAAGAGTTTTAGATTCCATTTATAGCAATGAATCTAGGGCACATGGTATTAATAGATAAGTCAGACATAATACCCTTTTGTGATTAAACAAGAAAATTCAAGAGAGGCAGCTTGAATATGTATTAATAAAAATAATTTCCACTCATAGACTTTTGATTTTCAAAGGGTTACAGCAGTTTGATTTTCATTTTTCAATTTCTGAACCTGAACTGAGTAAATAGATCAGTGGCATTTATGCTGTTGACATTAGGTGTACACCTTGATCAGAGGCAAGTACCCCCAGTTACTAGGCATAAACTACTAGACCTATTTCAGATCAAAACCCACAAGGAATAGTCTTCACTTTTGACATTAAGGGTACACCTTGATTAGAGGCCAGTACCCTCAGTTACTTAGTGAGAACTCCCTCTATAGATTTGACCTTTTGAACAGAGATATTCTGAAGCACTTCATGACTATGAGTTCTCCTACTTCATTGGAGGAGATCACAATTTCTCAGTGCAATTCAGCCATTGCTCTGTCACTATGTTCAGTTCATAGCATTATGATCTTATTTACTGCTGCCCTTACTTCTTTTAGAGTGATTGTTTAAAAAATCAGTACACACTCTTATTAGCCTTTTCTAGAAATTTCCAGATCAACACATTTGGCATTACAAAAACTTTTTCTAATCTTACCATGAGATAAAGATTAAGAGCTATAAAGGTTTTCTTTTATCTCAAGTTCTGAAGTGCAGACACTTAACTCTCTAATTTATAAAGGTTAAACCTTTAGTTCCTTTCAATTTGTGAGTGTGATTCTTATAGAAAAATAGTTGCAATAATCACCATTCAATGTACTAAACCAGATGCAAAGCTGTTGTTTAGTGAAAATGATGGGGAAAGGATAGCAATTGGCAAAATGGTCCAATGGCATCTGATGTCAAAAGATATGAATCAAATGAATGGGGACAATGAGGAGTAAATAGGGTTCAATGAATTGAATAGAATCTCTCAGCTCCCCCTGACACCATGATGTAAAAATATGCTATGCAGTAGACTGTTCTACATGCAGACTATGCAACATTAGTCAAACTCCCCCTGACAAAGTGCATGAAATAGAATTAATGAACTGCTCATAATTTTAGAATATACTCAAGAAGAATTCATGCTTTGTTCAATCAGAGAGAGAATTTATCAAATGCATCATCTTCCTTTTAAATTTTCAAAAAAAATTTTTTTTTTTAACATATGATGCAGTACACTGTTCTTCATGAAAACTAGACCCATGGTACTAGGCGGAGGACCTAGTCTCAAAGACCATCTCACACATGGTAGGAACCTCCGTGCAGATTTCCCTGCCTTTTAGTAACATACCATTTGATATACCAGGGTTAACAAGGACAATGCAACATAAGGCAGTCCTTCATGCATTGAACAACATCATTGACACATGCAATGACAATCAGTCTATACACAATCAGTCCAAGTATGCATTCAATAACAAGCATGCAATGCATTAACACAAAACACATGCATGGACACAGAGTCTATATAGTGCATCAACTGTATACACTAAAGAAGCATTCAAATTCAGTTTAACATATAGCAAGAGAAGAGCATCAGATATGCAGAATTGAATTCAATAGCTGAGTCTGGAATGCAGACTGATCAGCTAGACATGAAGAGTTAAAAAAAAAAATCAACCAAGCAAATCAACATGAAACTCACAATTTTCATGCTCACAATTTCAGACAATGGAATTTAAAACAGATTTCAGAACTGACCTGAATTGAATCATGGGATTTTCTTTTTGAGTGCCTTGGTTGACCCCTCTTATTCATTTCCAAGGCACACCTGCAGCATGTCATTCAATGTGATTTTACAGGAACCCAAGAAGTCTTGGGTCCTGAATTACCCCTATCAGGTGTTCTAAATAATTTCTTAGCAATATTGTCATCAAATTCCATTAGAGAGCAATCAGACATAGAATGTCCAAAATTTCCACAATAATGACATGAACCAACAGATTTTCTGGTCCTATGATGCATATCTACAGCAACATGAGACCTATGAAACTGAGCATGAATTTTTCTGTTGTAAGCATGAATTTTTGATTTACCATTGCCTGCCCACCAGCATTCAGAAGCTCGGTGGCCAAGTTTTTCACATTCATAACAAACAAGAGTCTTTTCCTTAAGACCAGCTTTATTTCTGCCCAAGAAATTTTTGTTTGGAGGGAATCTTATAAATTTGGAATTAAAATGATTTTCCTGAACAAACCAGCAGTCCTTGACTGCATGCCCATACCTACCACATTCAAAGCATCTAAGATGCTTGTTGTTTGATTCATTTTTGCCCCTGTGATTTCCTGACCAGCATTCATTTGCCTTGTGTCCAGGCTTGTTGCAATTGAAACAGATGATATGCTGACCTGAAGTAGATTCATATCTATGTGGGCCATGAGTATGTGTGAAAAATCTAGAGTTCAAATTATTATCTTCTTTCATTTTAAAGCATGCATTCATTAGATGACCACGCCTACCACAGTAGTAACAATAAGCAACAGATTTCTTAATGGCATGGTTTCTGTCGGATGAATTCCTAGAATGCATTGCTTCACTAGCATACTCATCTTCAATCAACAATCTACAGTCATCCATTACATGTCCTATCTTGCCACAATAGTAACATGACACTTGTGATTTCCTGATGACATGATTACTAACAGATTGACTAGATGCATGTGAATGAGTACGTGAAGCATGAGCATTTTGCATTGACCCATTACATTCAGCAGAGCTAACAAATTTCAGAGTACAACCAGAAATATTCTTAGCCTTCTTTGTTTGACTCTTTCTTTTCAATTTCTGATTATTCTCAACAAGCTTTGTTTGTTTTTCAATTTTCTGAGCTTTAAACTGAAAGATCGATTTTAAAGATGATTTCTCATTTTTATTTTGTTTTGGGGATTGCCTTGAAGTACCAGCTACATCAGAGCTTTGGACAAAAGTGGTATATAGCTGGTCTTTAGTGATTTTCTCAATATCAGAACAGCAATTTGTTCCCCCTTCAGAGTTATCATCCTTCCTCTTCCCAACAGTTTTCATTTTTCCTTTAGTCTTGGCAGACTCAATAGCTGAATTTTCCAGATTATGAATTTTATCTTCCAAGCTGGCAATGTGAAGTTCATAACTGGCTATTTCCTGTTCACTGCAATTAACACATTCGCTTAGAACATGGTTTACAGTTTTATACTTCTCAATTTCCTATTCTAGACTGTTCAAAATTTCTGAATTTTCATCATGGACAGTTTTCCCTTTTTCTATAGTGAGAAGTCTTTCAGACAAGCCAGTGTTCAACCACTTTAGTTTTTCAACTTCAGCTTTTAATTCAGTGTTTTCTTCCTCAAGATTTTTATCCTGAATTTCATTATTAGCACATCTCTCTCTTCCAGACATTAGCTCCAGTTTTTCAATTAATTCCTCTTCTCTTTCCTCCACTTTAATTTTCTCAGCGAGCAGACTTTTGTGATCATCTTTAAGTGAGGCAATTTGTTTATTTAGCCATTCATTCTCACTAAAGAGATCTTCATTTCGTTCTCTTAAAGCAGAGCATATTTTACAATCTGATTTAGCAGAAGAGGACTGTGAAACCTCATTGATTTCATTCATTCTGATAATAAGAGTTTTATTCTTCTTTTGAAGATCCTCATTCTCCAATTTCATTTTGTCCAATTCAGAATTAACTTCAGTTAGTTCTTGCATGCCTTTTAGATGCTCTTTTTTCTTATCATTTAGTTGATTCTCAAGTTCAGACATTTTATCTAAGCATGTTTGTTTTTCAATTTTTAGAGAATCATTTTGTTTCTTAAGATTCTGAACATCTAGCATGCATGCATCATAAGACTTTTTCATATTTGGACAGTTTTCATAGGAATCTTTCAGATTTATTCTATCACATTTCTTTTTCAACTTTTTGTTTTCAGATTTCAATTTCTTGGATACTTCTAACAAATTTTCATACATCTCTATTAATTCATCGAAAGAGTATCCTTCTGATTCAGAACTTACCTGAGATGAGATCTCATCTTCATCATCCCGGTTGGCCATCAAGCTGCTATCACCTTGCTGATTATGCGCAGAGACGACTCTGTCATATATCTCCTTTCCAGATGTGCACCTGAGAGCAAAAGAATATACATCAGTATTAACAGCAGCTCTCAAGATATTAAGAATTATGACATTATCACGGTTCTTAAACGTGTCCTCACTAGACCACTTGGTCTGGTCTTTGGGTAGTCGATGTGGGCCTTTGGATAGTAAACTCCATAGTTTGGGATCAATGGAATCTACATACACAACTAGGTCTCCTAGCCAATTTTCAAAGTTAGAACCATTATAAATTGGAGGACGATCCATTTGGACAGATGGCAAACAGAATCAACTTACTAAAACAACCGACAGGAAATGCAGCAAAACCAAATGGGTAAGGTAAAGCACTAAACCGGTGAAACAAGACAACGAGCACAATGCATCCACTCTGAAAACGCACTAAACAGTTAGCAAGATCCTCTGCAGATTATTAGATCTGTTAGATCAGAGACCCGCTCTGATACCAATTGTTGGGTTCGGTGCAGTATTCAGAGGGGGGTGAATGAATATAACCCTTTAAAAAACTTTCGTCCAGTTAAAATATGATGCTCACTAGAATTACTAGTTCGCAAACTAGATAAGCTTAAAAGCTAATAATCAGTTGCAGAACCAAACAAGCATACAGTGAGATCACTAGGATGCTAACTAGGCTGAATTTCACAAGGAGTCGCTCAACAAGAATTTCGCTCTCTTGACAAATTAAAACATTCTAAGAAGACTAATTAACTCTTCTTCTCAACCCGAAGCCAAACGCATGGAGCACCCCTATGCATTCATCTAGCGGAAGCAAATCATAAGTAATCAAACCACAATGCAAGAGGGGTTTTTAGGTGGTTCGGTCCTCCAGACCTACATCCACCCCACACTCAAACCGAGTGTGGCTTCCACTAGCTCACGCTAGAAACAGCAGACTCAGTCTGCAACAGGTGCTGCCACACAGCTTGACCAGGGGAACAACCTCCCCTCTTCCTCCCAACCGGAGGGAACCACTAGTGACACCAGTCACTAGCAAACCAGAGACACACGGTCTCTCTTCCTCCAGACCCGGAGGGAACCCAACCTCAGACCAGAGGATCGAAAGTACAGCAAACCAGAAAACAAAGGAGAACAATAAACGAAAATAACTTCAGCAAACAGAAAGAAAAAAAAAACGAAATGCACAATGTGGCTCTCAACGGAGCTGACTGGCCTGGATTTGATCCACGGTCCAGTGAAGACAGATCTTCAAGCAACTTCTTCCTTCTTCTTCACGAGCTCTCTCGCTCACTCTCTATCTCTCTTTCTTTCTCTTATGCTCTCCTAATCTTTTTACTCTCTCAATCTTTGATCCTCTATTCTCTTCGGCTCACACTTCTATCTCTCTCTTTCTCTTCTTCTCCTTCTGCTCTTCTTCTCTTTTTCTCCTTTTTCCTTTTCTGGATCGAAAGGATTTCTGCTCTTCAGGCTTCTACTTGGATCGTGGCTCTCTGTATGGACTCTTCTTCTCGCCAACTCGATCGACCTTCTTCTGTGGAAGAAGGCTCATATATATAGCAGCAGCAGCAGCATCAGCATCAGCCCCGACGTGTGACCTCTACACTTTCAGCCCTAAATATTAGGACCACGTGGCAGTCTCTCAGCAGGCTTCATTCCAGCCTCGGATCACGTGCTCCCCAGGCACTGGGAAATGTTCTTCCTCGGACCTGCAAGGAGATGAAAAACCATTAAAACTGAGGGCCACAATAACTAAAGCTGCACGAAGTATGTAGTAGCAATTCTAGATGCACTGAGAACGACACGAGATACACACTGTAATAGAGATAACACAACAAAGAGAACGACACGAAGAAGATGAAAGCAACACAAGGTAAAAAGAAGAACGACACGAGATACATACGAAGACAAAACAGAAACCAACACGAAGTGTGGTTTCAACATACGAAAGACACGAGGTCTAGGAAGAACAACACGAAGACATAATACGGAAACGACACGAAGTGAAACAAGAACGACACGAAGTGAAACAAGAACGACACGTAGTGAAACAAGAACGATACGAAGTGAAACAAGAACGACACGTAGTGAAACAAGCAGATATAAGAGATGACACGAGATGCAACTGGAGGACAGAGAGAAGCGACACGAGGTTCACACAGAAACGACACGAGGTGGCACAGAAAGCAACACAAGGTACTCCAATGTTCTGCACGCAGTGGAACAAAAAACGACACGAAGACATGGAACAACACGGAGACGAAACAGTAACCGACACGAGTTGAAAACAACACGAAGACGAAAGACTGAAATTGACACGGAGTGTGGTCAAAGCGAGACAGACACAAAGATGAAAAATAAGATTCGACACGAAGTGAGAACAACACGAAGTGAAAACAACACTAAGACGAAAATAGAAGTTGACACCAAGTGAAAACAACACGAAGTGAAAACAAGACTAAGACGATGAGAACAGCACGAGGTGAAGCGACACGGGGTTCACTGGGAAACGACTCGAAGTTCATCAGAACAAATCGAGCTGCTACAGTAAACAACACGAAGACAATCAAACAAAAACAACACGAAGACAATGGATGCTACTGTGCAATGTCTAGACTTGAAGTTCAGTTGAGTGTACAGACTTCACCAATGAATCACTCACTATACAGACTTACTATAGCAGTCTGATGTACAGACTTTGATGAACAGTCCAATGTATTGACTTGTACTGCAAACAACAATGTATAGACTTCATGTAAAAGCCCAATGTATTGGACATTGAAATCGAAGACCAATGTGCAGACTTGACAGTGAAGACTAGTGTGCAGACTTCAAGTTTAACTGTGGATGTACAGACTTGAAGAATAGGCCAGTGTATAGACTTGAAGATTGAAGGCGATGTACAGACTTTGATGAAGACGATGCATAGGCTTGAACGAGAGTCCAATGTATAGACTTGCATGATGCACAATTACACAGTCCAGTGTATAGACTTTGCTATCCAGACATGATATATGCAGAGACATGATATCTGACAGAATGCAATGCACATATATAAAGAGCAAATGCCATCAATGCTAGACATCATCATTCATGTTGCTATCAATATGCAGAATGCTCAAGAATAATAATGCATAGAAATACACTTTGTTTATTACAATCATCAAAACATAATAACATTGCTATCATCAAAATACAATATCAAATGCACTCAAATCCACTCACTGTCTTGCTATCATCAAAACCAAATAGCATTGCTATCATCAAGGCGACATAGCACATGCTTGTACCTACGAGGCACAACAAAAGGGAACAGAATCCCCCCGTGCAAAGCGTAGTTCCCCGCTGTTCAGGGCAAGGTCTCGTGGAGCGTGCCTCGAAGGACAACTCAGTGCAAAGAAGAAAGTATGGGAGAGAGAAAAGTACACACAACACAAGAAAGCCATTTTCATTTCATATAATAGCCGAAAGTACATCATACAGTGAGAAGGGTGACGTGTACAAGCAACTCTCTAACTCTCACCATCACCCTCCTGGTCATCTCTCTCCTCCTTCCTCTGCCAGGGATCCCTAGGGGGCCTCTGCGAACCCTGAGAAGCCATGCTCGCCTCGCCCTGCGGTGGCACTCCAGCCTCGAAGGCGCGACGACGCTCCTCGGCCGAAGAGACCAGATAGCTGCCCATGGAAAAAGAACCAGACTGACGAAGTCGCGTCCCGCGTTCCTTCGCCCTCTGGTACCGCTCCTCGCTCTCCCGAAGCCTTCCCTCCGCCGTGCCGAGACTCAGTCGGAGCTCCAGCAGCTAGGCCTCCAGAGCCCTCCTCTCGGTCTGATCCCGCTGTCGCTCCTCCCTCTCTCTCTCCCTCTCCTCTCTCTCTCTCATCACCTCCCTCCTCGACAGCTCGAGGGCGATCCGCAGATCCAGCACGTCACGAGGGAGCTCCTCAGCCTCCCGTGGATGCTCCTCCTCCAGCTCCACAATCCAGGCGTCACGCTCCGCAATCCGGGTGTCACGCTCCGCCACCCGAGCGTCGCGCTCCTGCTCGGCACGAACAGCACGCGCCAGGGCCTCCCGAATCTCGGCCACCTGTCAAAGCACGCGTGCACCGTAAGAAAACAGTGATAGAAGGAGAGCAGCCAGAAGGAGAGTCGAGGTCAGGCAAACGCTCACTCGAGCCTCGTGGTCACGCTCGGCCTCCTCAGCACGAGCCACCGCATACGCCAGCTGCTCCTGGAGGGCAGAAACCTCCGGAGGAGGGCCCCGCGAACTGGAACCCGCTCCACCAGCCGTCTCGGCTGCCGCTGTCTGGTGGGCCCGCTGAAACACGGGGCAAACGTCAGTCAAAGGCTAAGCATCAAAAATCCAGGTCACAAAAAATGCATCACATAAACTCACCAGGATCTCCAACTCCTGTTGGATGGCCACCAACTGTCGCCTGGCGTCTGCCAACTGGGCCCGCAGGTCGGTGATCATGGTATCACGAGCATCCTGCATTGCACGTAAGTTAGTACCACATGCATATACATATAGAAAGGTGAAGCAGTTTCATTTCACTTACCCCTGCCATACCACCCAAGGAGAGGCGGTCCCCGTACGTAGCTCGATACCATCTCATGTAGTCTGTGCTGTCCTGTACATGGGACACCACTGGGACCCCGCCCTGCTGCCAGTCCTGGTACTGTGCTGGGAAGCGCGTACGCCAGTCCACAACCTTCGCCTTCCCCTTGGTCTTCCGCCCAATGCGGGCCAGCTCTTCTACATCAACCCACTCCTGGGCTAGCCCCAACATCCTCATAACCAGCCTCAGCCGAAGCGGCTCGATCTCGTTCAGGCAATGGACCCACACGTCCCACCTGAAACGAGGAAGACCCGCTACAACCCAGGGCTTGCCAGCATCGCCCATGCCCAGGTAGGGCCTCTACACCACCTGCATCACCATGCATATATCATGATAGTCACATGCATAAAAACACAAAAAATCATACGCATCATACCATGGCCTCGGGATACTCGCTCAGCTCCCGACGAAGCGACGCCAGCTGGTAGCCGTGGGGTGCTGCAACCACGACCTGCCTCCACCGCCGCGCTAGAGGCACGGCCCTCCTGTTCCCATTCCTAGCCCTCCCCATCGGGAAATAGTAATAGCTCCACACCTGCATCCATCATACATCATTAGTACAATAATTGCATATTTAACTGTGGGAATGCATAAATAAATTATGTACTTGGAGAAAAGGTGCGAAGCCGCTGACTGTCGTCTCCTTCTCTGAAGTCTGGGAGAGATCAGCAATCAAATGGGCAAGCAGAGCCGCTCCCCACGCGTAGTGTCCCACTCTGTCCAGATCCGCCAAGATCCCGAGGAAACGGCAGTGGATGCCATCCCCCTTCGTCCCCAGCAGAAGGCGGCCCAGGAAGAAGAAAAGAAACCTCCGAAGGTCTAGATCCACCAGCTCCCTCTCGCTCGGATCCTGGGTGAAAGCTACGCGGGCATCTCCCTCCAATCATGCCAGAAACTCCGCTCCAGTCTCGCTAACCCGCTGGCGCGGGTCGACAAATCCGAGCGCCTCCATGATCTCCACTCGGCCAACTACCCTGATGTCTCTATCAGTCACGCTCGTCTCTAACCACAGCAGGTCCAGGGCACTCTCTCGGTAGTCGGGGTAGGTGACCCCGCTCACCGCCTCTCCGTCAACTCGTAGCCCGGTAATCCGAGCCACGTCCTCTAGTGTCGGCACCATGTGCCCCCAGGGCATCAGAAACGCCCGGCTCGGTGCGTGCCACCGCTCCCTCAGTGCCTGGATAAGAGGAAGGTCGAGCCGGAAGGGCTCGATCCTAAGGAAAGCTCCAAAGCCCATGGCGTCCACACGCGCCCTCTGGAAGTCCGGCAGCCCACGGTATGCTGCCACCACTAGGGACCAACTGATCCGTCCCTTCATCACGCCCTGCACACCACAAAACCAACAGAGAACACATCAGCATCATGAATAATAATAAACAATCACACTGTATATACTACTTATTCATTTTATTTTATTTTTCTTTTTTAAAATATTTATTTTTTTTGTGGAGGCGTCCAGGCCCCTGGACGCCTCCTTTCCATTTCCTTTATTTTCTTTTTTTTTAGAAAACCCCAAAACCAAAACAAAAAATATATTAATAATATATATATTATCATGGAGGCGTCCCAGGCCCTGGATGCCTCCTTATTTTTTAATTATATTTCTATTATTTTCATAAATAAATAAAAAAAAAGAAGAGAAAAAGAAAATGTGGAGGCGTCCAGGGCCCTGGACGCCTCCTTTCCCTCACTTCCCAGCCTTCTCTCACAGCCTCTCACCCGTCCGTTTAGCCTATTGAACCACAGAGTGAGAGTTCCGAGGGGCTTACCGGATCGTGCTCGTCCTCTGCCGCGTCGCCAGCATCCACTGCAGCCTCCAAGGCCAAAGGAAGAACCTCCTCACCCGCGGCAATCTCCTCCGCCGCAGCAGCCTCCTCGGCATCATCCTCAGCCTCCTCGGACGACGAGCCCGTCGTTTCCACTTCTGTGGACCCTGGCTCGATCCTCCTCGCTCCATTGGGACGAAGAATGGGTCGTCTGGATTGACTGGGCGGTTTGAATGAACAGTAATTGAGCAAAGGGGGGGAGCCCCCCCCATATATATAGAATCCAGCCTCTTTGGGGCGTCCAGGCTCCTGGACGCCCCCATCTTTTTCATTTTTTTTTCAAAATTCAAAAAAATTTGGGGCGTCCAGGCGCCTGGACGCCCCCAAAACAAAAAATCAAAAAAAAATAAAATAAAAATTAGGGGCGTCCAGGCACCTGGACGCCCCCAAAATAAAAAATCAAAAAAATAATAAAATAAAAATTAGGGGCGTCCAGGACCCTGGACGCCCCCAAAACAAAAAAAACTTTAAAAAATCAAAAATAAAAAATAGGGGTGTCCAGGCTCCTGGATGCCCCCAATAATAAAAATTAAAAAAATATATAAAAATATATAATAAAAATCAAAAAGATAAGAGTATGTATAGTCCAAATAAAAAAAAATATACAAAGAAAAAAAATAAAAACCACAAAAAAGATAATAATAATTAAGGGAACTGGTCCGAAAAATCAATGCCAGATTTTATTCCATCAGAAAAGCAGAATGAGCTATATCAGGGGTTTAGGCGCCTTAGGCCTTAACTTCCCCAGTTCGGTTACATAAGCCCTCCACGGCTCGCATTCTTCCACCACGTGCGCTAAGGCCTTTCCCGCAACACTTGTCTTCCAGGGAGCTTTAATGGCCTTCGCTTCCTTCGCGTCCGCTTCAGTGCCCAACTCCCTTTTCTTCAAAGGAACGATGCCAATCGGTGGCGGGAACGAATGGCGTGGGATGCCAATCTGGAGGCAGCACCGATGCGCATTATAAATGACGAACTCGGTCGCGCCGATCAGTCGAAGATCAACTTCGGGAGAAGGCCTCATGAGGAGATCTAGTGAAAGCAAACATGCCGGTGCGCAAGTAAAGAAGCCTTGTGTCACGGTGCGGAAGTGAGACCACCAGTCTTCACGTTTCTTCAGCCACGGAATGTGGTTCACTACAGTACCACCGAAGCCTAACACGTCGGCTATGTGGTAAAGTGGGCTTTGTTGGAAAAGCTTCGAAGCAGTTGGCATTCCCTCACGGTGGTCGAATTTGAAGTGCAGATCAAGCCAGCAATTTAAGACAAGTGCGCAACCAAAAGGAGGCTTACCCATGCTCGAGGCAGTAAGGCCACTATACAGGTAGGCGAGGACAGCGGGTCCCACCCTCTTTCCACGCCAGATCCCGCAGATAGCACTCAGTTGGTCTTCTTCCACCATGTTGTCGGTATAAGGAAACAAGAGAGCACCCGCCAGACAAATGGTGAACCCCTTCATAATTCCCTCCAAATAGTCATCGTCTGGTGACCCTCTCAGGGCGTCCATGATCCACTCCGCAAGCTTTTGGAGATCGATCCCCTTTTGAGTACGGACCTTTCTGGCTACGTCGGGCGGCATGAAGCTTCCAAGGACGCTTTCGGAAGTCCCCCGTGTCAGCATCCGCATAGCCTTCACCTTCCCGTCACTCTTGAATTTCTTCAATCCGAGCAGAAGTTCCACCTCCTCGAGGAGGATGGTCACCTCGAAGGTCGGGAAAATAAAAGTGTGGGTCTGGGGATGCCAGATCTCCACTAGTGCGCCCATAGCCGCCCAGTCCATACGAATCTTCTCGTAGTGTTTGGCATGAATAAGGAGCCCCTGCAGATGCCACTTCGAGAGTATGGCCCTCATGCCAATGGAGATATTGGAAGTTAGCTTTGAAAGCCATGGCAGTTTGGAAAACTTCCTCGGGCCTGGGAAGAGTGGATATGGCTGGAAGAGGAAAGAAAGAAGAAATGAAGGAAGTAAGAAGAAGGTTCACATGGAAAATTTGAAATGAATCAGCTTACCATATGCGACATGATCGTCCCACTCAAATGACCCTCGAGGTCGGAGAGTCGCCTGATCTCGCTGCTAGGCCTGCTCCTCTTCATAACGCGGGAAGACTCTCCTTCCATCCTGAAAATCTCTAGATTCTCCTCTCTTTCCTCTCCTGAGCTTCTAAAACCCACCTTGGTGCATTTGAATGAACTAGCCTAAGGGGAGTTCTTATAGGAAGGGAAGATCGCTACAGGACGGAACATGTCACATCAGTGGTCATTGTCAAGATTTTGTCTGGATCTCCTTTGTACTGTGGTGCGATTCTACTGTGATTCTGCTACTTTCTGATGTTGCTAACCTTTGTTGGCCTGTGCAGGTTTTACTAACGGACGTCTTTGTCCAGTCTCCTGTCCCACCTTTCAATGGTTGGTCCCACCTTGTCATGCATCATAGTATATGATACGTACGCTACTAGAACATGTCAAGGACCTTGCGGCCCGAGCGAATCCGGGATTTGAGTTCCCCTTCAACAAAAACGGTGATGATCCCGGAAGAATTTGGGTTCTACGGATAGGCCGTTAACTTGTGGTAGCATGGGGACGACGGTTCCATTCAGTGAGTTGGTGCGCGGATAAACGGGCCCCAGCCCAGTGTCGGCTCACCGGATCGGTATCCTGACCCGTTCTTAACAAGTTGACAATATTATCCTTGGCTATTTTCTATTTTAGTTTGTTTTAAATTTTTCTTTAAACCCAGCATGCATTCATATAGGACTTTGATTTATTGCGGAAGATCATTCAAGTGATTCGATTGCGAAGGCCGTTGTGCTTCAATTCCTACAAATATGAGATATTCCACTCCGAATGAAATACTGAGTTTCCTTGAAACGGCCCTACGCTGCTCTTCCAAAGGAGACCCTTGTTTGGACAGACCCTCAGATATTCCTTTTTTACCTTGCTTGACCCACCTTAGCCGCAGCACTTCCACATTGGCTGGTAACCGCTCCCCAAAGGTGAAACCTGCAGGTTTATGACCTAGGTACTTCCACACCGAGAAGTTGGTCTCTTTTTTTTCGTGCCTGAGCACACATCTCACCCTCCCTTATTTGATCTCCGTCCGAACAATCGTTTATATTTGAAAGACCTTCTTCAAGGTCGCCTCATTGAAACTCCAAGAAAGATTCCAAACAGTAACGTCAAAAGCGTGTCTCATCACACCTTGGCATCAACTTATCAGTCCGCTCCCACTTCATTTCACTCCACTTCGATACCATTCCACTACGTGTCGCTCCCTTGCAAAGCAGATGCCAAGGCGGGGCAGCTGTAGACACGCCATTCTTGACGTCTCCTGAGAAAGTCTCATATTACTATACAACGCCCCGCAACGGCTTACGCATTTTGAATCACTCGAGTGCTTCCTTTTCTTGGGTCTTCTTCTGCCTTTTTCGGCATTCGGAATCGTCCCGTCACGGCATTCGGACAGCGTCAACACCAGTCAGACGCATCAGGAGGTTCCGGAATCAGGAAGGGTGTCTAACGGGCGGCCGCCGACGCCTGATTTGAGGACCCGGGTGGGTCTTAATGGGGGCGTCCAGGCCCCTGGACGCCCCCATGTTTTTAATTTAATTTAATTTATTTTCTCAGGGCCCAAACCAAATAAAATATATATATATTAATGGAGGCGTCCAGGCCCCTGGACGCCTCCATAAAAACAAAAATAAAAAAATATGTGTAAAATGCCAGTTGGCATAAAAAATAAAAAAATAAAAAAAATATATATATATTAATGGAGGCGTCCAGGCCCCTGGACGCCTCCATAAAAATAAATATAAAAAATTAAAATGCCAGTCTTGGCATAAAAGACAAAAGAAAAAGAAAAAATAATATATTTTTGGAGGCGTCCAGGCCCCTGGACGCCTCCATCAACTCTCTCACGGGCGCCGCCCACCGAACGACGGTTTGTCGTGTGTGAAAAAATCCAATTATAGAGACGTCTAGGCCGCTGGACGCGCCCATTTCTGAATCACGAGGCGCCGCTCACAAAACCACGCGTTGTGCCAAACCGCGTGCGGCCGTCGTCGATTTTCGGTGGACCTGTTTGAGGCATCCGGAGCCCTGGACGCCCCCACAAAAGTATTCCAAAAAAATAAATAAAAAATACAAGAAAATATTATTTCGGCCCTGATGGAGGTGTCCAGGGTCTTGGACGCCTCCACCCTCCGGAGCTCTATAAATAGAGGCCCACCCCCTCAGTTCTGGGAGAGCTTGGAAGTGATCCGATAGGCTGCCGGAGCCCAGAGGCTACGGAGTCATTTTCTAACCCGTGGGTTCTTTTGTAGGTGGAGGTTCTGCCGGCTTCTCGGGTGCTCACGCTCGCGAGAGGAAGGTCGTCTTCATCCACCGCGCTTCCACGTCATCCCCACGCTGTCGGAGCTCCGCCGGATTTCACCATCGGCACATCCAATAAGCCAATTCTTTTCTTTTCTTTTCTTCGTAGTTCTTTTGCATTCATCATCTTGCATCCCCTATCCCCCTTCATAAGGGCACCTTTTCTTATACACTTCTTACATCCATCATCTCATTTTACTCCTACTCGAGTCCGAGAGGGGTTTAAAAGATAACACCAACCAGGTGTGTGTCTTGCCATCATTTCGTTATTTTTATCGCAAGGATTTGAATACTACACCTCCATCTTTCTAATCCACTTGTCATTTGTTTGTCGTTATTTTGCAAGGGTAGCCGAGGAAAGCCCTCTCCGTCGGCCGGCCGGAGGGAGAGGAAGAAGCAACCCGCCATCTCCCGCTCTTGAGGTAGGCGCGATCACCTTCTTATTTTTGGGGTCTTTTGGCCCCTGGCGATCACATATTGTTCTCGAGGCCGCGGCGAGTCACTTCCCCAATGGCCGTTTAAATTTCCGTTCTTATATGTTATATTCTTATCTATTCATGTTCTCGAGGCCGCGGCGAGTCACTTCCCCAATGGCCGTTTAAATTTCCGTTCTTATATTCTCTTTATATTCTGTTATATTCTGCTCATATTCTCGAGGCCGCGGCGAGTCACTTCCCCAATGACCGTTTAAATTCACGTTCTTATACGTTATATTCTTATCTGATTATGTTCTCGAGGTCGCGGCGAGTCACTTCCCCAATGGCCGTTTAAATTCCCGCTCTTTGTATTCTCTTTATATTCTGTCATCTTATTATCTGCTCATATTCTCGAGGCCGCGGCGAGTCACTTCCCCAATGGCCGTTTCAATTCTTGTTATTTAATTTTTGCACCATTCCCGTCCCCCCGAGGCCGCGGCGAGTCACTTCCCGCTATGGCCGTTTAACCCCCATATCTTGCTATATCACACTTGTCCCGCTCGCCCCGCCGGAGCAATCTCCCGTGGTGACCCCTTCTCTCTCTTCTCTTATTTCTGTGCTGCAGCAAACAAACACCAAAAAAAGAGGAGCCCGCGCGCTCTGTGTCTTCTCCGCTCTTCCCCGAACCGCGTGACGTCGCTCACACTAATATGTATTGGGGGGGTTATATGAGTCTTTTACCCACCCCTCTATATATATCATTGTGAGCTCCGAATTTGGAGTGTAAGAACCCTAATGTGCTAACATTTCTCTTTGTCTTGTAGGAAAAGAAAGAGGGAAAGGAGAGGAGCTGGAGAAAAATGTGGATATCATCTACATCCAGGAGGAGTTCGCGATCGTGATTGAAGGAAGAAAGGAGCGGAACAAAAAGGGGAACGCGTAGATGTTCTCATCGTCGACATCTGGCTACCCTCCGACTTGGAGCTTAGAGAAGATCTTCTACAACCCCTCTCTACTGTTGGGGATTCACTATTGCATCCTATTTGCATCTATTTGAGTTATCTACTTCCTATTTACAAGGTTTTCCATCCTTCTAGTTGAGTATAGATTAATATTTTGGGCGATCATTATATATCCTTTTGTTTTGTCAAACTCAGAATATTGTCGTGTGTGGACGGAGCTGCGTCTCCGTGTGGTCTTCGAGTCCGGGGTGTGTTCCCCGACGTCGTGTATGTGTGTGTGCTACAGTGGCAGCGTGTTGAGGCAAGGCCTCGTGCCGTCGTGCGTGTATTGCTGCGGAAGCAGCGTGTGGTGTGGGGTTCATCCCCGTGTTGCTACGGTTCACAGCGCGTAGTGAAGCCTCACCAGGTTTTGTGAGGGGTGGACGTAGGGAGCCCGTCGTGGTCCCGAACCACCTAAAAATCTTCGTGTCTCTTGTGATTGCCTGTGTGTCTGATCATTTCTTCTATCTTCCTTCATAGGTTCATTAAATAGATTTTTAATTCACTACGTCATCGCACACTGCTATCTCCGTTATCCGTGTTGAGCTTAATTTCTTTGATTTGTTGCATTTACTATTCGAGTGAGATCGGAAAGCTTGAGAGAATATCTTAATCTCACTTTGGTTTAGACTAATCATCGTTAATATTTTTAATTCCATTATGGTTAGTTGAAGTTATTTTGAAATTCCAACTTCTCAGTAAGAGAGACAATTCAACCCCCCTTCTTGTCCGCCATCTCTCTAGGCCAACAAGATCAGACCCATTGCTACACGTAGTCACCGAATAAACAAATTCTCACTTCTTCTGCTACACAGAAGGAAATGTGAACATCCCCAACTGCTCACAACCCAGAGGAACGAATCCTCTCTTCTTTTGAATCCTCCGAAGGAACCGGAGGAACAACTCCTCCACCGTTCTGGTCTCCCTGAACAACCCATGCACAGTGAGACCTATGCGCAACCACCTTATGTGCACCAAGCACACCAAGGCAAACAAACAAATAGGAATAAAACAAAAAAGAAAAGGAAAGCTGAACTGAACAACACAATGAAAACCTCAACGAGAAAAATGAAATGATTGTAGCTTCCTATGGAAGCACTTTGAATGTTGTCTCTGATGCTCTACAGATCTTCCTCTCTTCTCTTCTCTTTTCTTCTCTCGAACTCCCCTTTGAGCTCAGCCTCTCTCTCTCTCTCTTTCCTCTTCCTACTCACTCTCTCTTTCTTCTCTTCTTGCCACCCTTATCAGCTCACCGATCTCTCTCTCTTTCTTCTTCTTGCTCACTCTCTCTTTCTTCTCTTCTCGCCACCCTTATCAGCTCACCAATCTCTCTTTCTTTCTTCTTCCTGCTCACTCCCTCTTTATTCTCTTCTTTTTCCTTTCTCTTCACTCTTTCTTCGAATGGCTCTTGTTGGGCTCTATCTTCTTCTGCAGCTCTTGTTGTTTCAACTTTTTTCTGCTTGCCGCACCCTTCTTCTTTTCATGCTCTATTCTTTTCTATCATTGAAGGTTTCACATCCCTGGAAGAGTGGCCACTGATTGGCCCAGAGAGGATGAGGTACGATGGCCTCTCATTGGCCTTCCAATAATATCCATGCAGTACACCCACGTAGAAAACTTCCTTCCCAAGGCAGGAGGTATTTCAGAATAAATATTCTTCAAGTATATTATGATTGGTCTAGGTGGAAAGTAAGAACCATTCTCTATAAAGGAGTCTTCTGGAAGGTTGCCAAGTGGCCTAGGAGGTTGTGCCAATGATTTGAGATCAAATGGCACATGATCCAATAAGTTCTGTCTCGTGCTACAGAAGACAAGTTTGATATGCTGAAAAGAAGCTTTCTGGAAGCAGACAAGTCAACTTCTAGTGAAGCTCAAGTCGACTTGCTGTAACACTGCAGAACTAAAGTGCTTACTGAAATTTTTGGGACTTTCGATCGACCAAAAGAAGCATGTCGGTCGACTGACTTTGACTTTAAGCTTGGCCTTTGTATGTCTGGCTAGTTAAGTAGATAGATTGATTACTTGATTAATGGAGACTACTAAGCTGATGTACTGAACATCTGTTGGACATAGCTCTTGTTATACTGCTGGTCTTGGTTCTTCTAGAGCACTTCATAGTCAGATTCTATTTGAACTAAGGATGAGATTCTTCCTTTGATCTTGAAGGAACTTATCAGCATCGTCCAAAGCTTATTGAAGCTCCAAATCTGAAATGACAGGGTTTAGAAACCCATGCACAACTATTTTCAATGAAGGAACTTGATCATTCTTCATGTTTCACTACGACGACCCATTTGTCAGTGTTAACAAGCTATTTTTCACCCTTAATCTGTCGCTAAAAGCTCTTCTTCTGTTCTTTGAGTTCAACAAGAGTAGAGTAGACTCGAGACAGTGCCTGCGTCGACTCTGCTTCACAAGCTTTTCTTCATAGCAAACCTCCGAGCTATTTGTCACCACTAAGGGGTTATTTGTCACCCTTAGACTGATATTTTTCACCCTTAACTAGCCATTTGTCAGCGATAGCTTGCTTTGAAGTCTGCCTTTTGATTTTCACATATCTGGCCATTTCTTTGTTGAAAATCGATCCTGCCTTCACAAAATTCATGGATAATGATGAATTAACATTATCAAGATAATGATATTGATCGATTAACATTCTCAAAGACATGATATTGATGAATTAACATTTATAAAAAACATTAGTCAGCATCGACAGCATATGAATTTTAGGATCAACAAGGCCAACCTATTTATCACCACTAGTGACCTATTTGTCACAACTAGGAGCCTATTTTTCACCACTAGGAACCTATTTGTCAGCCTTAATCTATAGCCATTGCACGACATTGGCTTGGAGCATTTCTTTGAGTTATTGTACTGCATTGCTAATGTATGAGATACATGAAGTCTTTCAGTATTGTTAGCATAGTCTTTGCATCAAATCAAGCGAATAAGGACATCAAACTCAGGGACTATGAACACATGCTCATAATGAAACTTATGGGGCTTGACATCATCAACGCATGAAGAATATGAAGACTATGAATGCTGTGAATGACTCATAAATTGTGACTTTCATTGATCATCATCAAAGCCACATGATGACTTATATTTCATCATCAAAACATGATAACTCATATTTGTCATCACCAAAACCACAGGGACACAATAGCGATGATGTTCTTCGTGATGAACTTGCAGACTGTTGACGCCTTGATCTCCACGTAAGCTTCGGCTTTGGCCCATTTGGTGAAGTACTCTGTTACAATAAGGATGAAAGATTTTTGCTTAGTGAGAGAGTTGGGATCACCGAGAGGACCAATAACGTCGAAAGCTCACATGGAGAAAGGCTATGGGGAGGATACTGAATGAAGCGAGGAAGATGGGGAGTGAATTTTGTCGGTGTGAAGTTGACACTTAGCACACCTACGGACATAAACAGCACAATCCTCTTCCATGGTAGGCCAGTAAAAGCCTTGCCAAAGGATCATCTTAGCAAGCATTTGTCTATTCACATGGCCACCGCACGCACCTGAGTGTGCTTTCTCAACATATTTCTAGACCTCATCGTCATCAAGACATCTTAAAAGAATAGCAGTGAGGCTTCTCTTGTATAGCATTCCTCCAACCAATGTGTATCTCTGGGCCACTCTCCCTATGGCCTTCCTATCCTCTGTTGTGGCTTCTTCGGGATAGGACTGATCTTTGCAGTATTTGGCTATTTCGTAAAACCATGGTTTCTCCTCGTTCGCCAGTTCTTCTTCCAATTCTGCCAACATGATTTCCCTCTTCACAATGATTTCCCTCTCTTGGACCTTCCTTGATAATTCTTCCTTAATTCTAAGGAAGGAAGTGTCTTGGACAGTAGGGGTGAGACGCATGTAGATGGTAATAAACTCGAACCATCTACCTTGAGGGAACTTTAAAGATGATGTGATGGGGGCATCCCTTGCCCCTCCACATTTTATGGGCTCTTATTGTTCATCGGCAAGCGCCATTGTGTTAGTCATGTGTTTCTGAGTCTAGTCATGTAATTTTCATATTTTCTTTGAGTCATAAACTATGTAATTTTCCCTTTATTTGAGTCATGTACCTAGGTTAGTGAGTCATTTTCCTAAGTTAGTTGTCATATGGTTGGTTTGATAGGCTAATGGGCCCAACTAATGGGCTAGGCCCAGGGGCGCCCCTCCCTTGGACTGCTTGGTCATTAGTTAGTTTGTTAGGGTCACTATGGTCATATGAAAAGTATGGAGTCTATAAATAGGCCCCCACTCCTCTCACATGTAACAACCTTTTATGATCAATTTAAATCAAGTGAGTTCTAGTGTCTTATTGGAGTAGATTCTCCAAACTTCTCTCTCTCTCTCTAAGGGGTGGATTCCCCTCTCCTCTCTCTTCTCTCTCTCTCTCTCTAAGTAGAAGGGCGCCCCCTACTCTCTCTCTTCCCCTCCCAACCACATCCACCCTTCCACCTACCTCCATTAAATCCTCTACAACCTCCCACAAGCCATCATTACTTCCCCCTAGTCCTAAGAGACCTTCCACTAATCCACACCCCACCCTCCAACCCCCAACTACCCATTTCCCTTCCCCAAGCATCACTCCACCTTCCCAAGGCACCCCTTCCCATCCCCAAGAGCACCATTGATCACCCCACATTAAGGGAAATTCAAACTCACATTCCCTCCACTCACTTGTGCCCCCCTCACCTTCCCCCTTCTCCCTCCAAGCCCAAATTCGCAGCTCCTCTCTCACCAACTGTAAACACCCCATTCCAGACCCCATTCTCCCTCTCCCACTCCTTAGAACACCCCCTCCCAGACCCCCTCACAACTAGGGGTCACTCCCACACCTATTCACCCCATCTCCCCTTCCATATACCCCATTTCCCCCATCATCATCAACCTGCAGTTCACTATTTGGAGGCAGCAAAGAAGCTGTTGGTTGCAGAGGCTGTCCCATCGTCTCCTCATCGAACCTGGTGGCAAGTCTTATATTGCTGGAATCGTCTTCAATTCGGATTTCCAACGGTGGTGGTCCCGCCGGCTTCCAAGGTCGGAGCTGTTCGAAGGAGGCGATCTACAACGACTGCGCAAGACTTCTCAGGCAAAGGACCAGAACCTGAGTGGAAGCTCTTCCATGGCGATTCTAGTGTGAATCTTGGCGAGAGTTCTTCTACAAACTTCTTCCTAGACCTGTTGACTTCCAGGATCGAGAAGCGGAACTCTGATTGGCATCCGGAATCAAGAGTTATCAATTTCTTCCTCCTAGTTCCTGGTACTATTTCTTGTCAGTCTGCTCCGACCTCCCCTCCTTGTTCGAGTTCTACCGGTCCACTCCGACATGATGTGACACAATATGGCAGCGATGGAATGTGAACCCTAGGACTTAATTTGCAATAACAATCACAAGAGTCGAGAGCAACTTGAATGTCGCCATTACACCACACACACCCGTTTCCTGTGGTGACTCAGTGATGCCGAGTCTAGGTAGTGGAGAAAGCCCCTGGCTGGCTAGAGGGCCAGCACCACTTAGGTTATCCCTCCCGAAGATAGGAAGCCCACAAGCAAGGGCAGCCGGGTGCCTTGGGGGCACTAGGACACTCCTCTCACTAAGGCCACGGTGACCACACAAGGGTGGTGGTTCCGGGATCGGGCACTCTATCACCAACCAGCGAATAAGTTTTACAGATATTAAATGAACAAGAGTAAAGAGCAAGGGTAGAGCTCACCTGGTTGGTTTGAAGAAACCAACCCCGATCGGAGACGAGGGCGAGTGGGGAAGTGTGGTTCCCCGCACACTGCGCCGGTGAAGCTTCAACCCTGTGTAAAATGATTACAACCACTACACCTCACGCAGGAGGGTGAACTTGGGGTGGGGATAATTAAGTAGACTCAAACACTACCTCCACGCAGGGAGGGGCGGTAAGCCGGCCAGGCGGGGGAGGGAGATTCGCCGGAAGACGCGTAGGTGAAGCCGAAACGGAAGCTCCCTGCTGCTGTGATGGCTGACAGCCAGTCGATGTAGAGACTGTAAATCACGTTCCAGAATTATGTTGGAGGCGAGACCAGCCTAGAATTCCTCGTATCTGGTACGCAGATGGCCCTGAATTTCCTCGATTTCTTCTGCTGCAGCTTCCGGTCCGGGTCGGGCTTTGAACAAGGTGGCAGGTTCTGGCCACAGTTACTATCTGGCATGAACAGTGACTTGCAGAAGTTGTCCCGGCCGCTCCCGGGCACCAAATCTTGAACCGTCGAAGTTGCTGGAACCGTGGACGGACCCTCTTTGTGGGAAAACTGGTGGGGAAGCCGTCTGAAGTCGGGGTGGACTGGGGGACGCCGATGAGTGGCAGCAGGTCGCTGCAGGTTGTGGGAGGCAGACCCGACCAGTCGAGGGAGAAAAAGAAAGCTCTGACCTCCGGAAGCCGAACGCACTTCTGCTTCTTGATCCAGAAAGAGGACAGTGGAGGAAGATATTTGTAGAAGGACTCATGACTTGAATCTTCCACCGTTGGCCGTGGTGCAGCTTCGAACCGGGTGGCAGATTCTGGCCGCAGCAGCTACCTGATTCAGACAGCAACTTGCAGAAGCTACCCCGGCCACTCCCGAACTCTGAATCATGAGCCGTCAGAGTTTCTGGAATCGTGGTCGAGTCTACTTCACATAAAAATCAACGGGGAAGCCGGATGAGGTCGGAGGAGACTGGGGGACCCAAGAAGGTGCTGACAGGTCGTAGCAGACTTGGGGAAGCAGCTTGGAGCAGTCGGAGGAGAAACTCTTTAACTCTGTCCCACGGAACCCGAACGCAGTTCCGCTTCCTGATCCTGGAAGAGAACAGGACGTGGAAGGACTTTGATGAAGAGACCTCGGCTTGGTTCTGCTAGGGTTCGCCGTGGCATAGCTACCCTTCTGGTTCAGGCACTCTGCAGGGGGAGCTCTGCGTAGCCGAGGGAGAATGGGCACCACGAGCTGTAGCGATGTCAGAATGGGATAAGATCACATCGCCTGCGAAGCCAACTGGTCGACCTTTCCAGCAATGTATGGTACGTCTTCAGAGGTCTCCGTATGACTCTGTGACAGCTTCTGCAAGATGACCCTTCCTCTGCCACCTGCAGACTGATCAAAAGGGGGGAGAGGGGTGGAAGAACTTGGTTGGCCAAAGGAGGAACAATGGGAAGGGGGTTGGGGGGCTGCGACCTAGGGAGGTGAAAGGGCTGGGAATGAATGGGTGCAGTCCCCAAAGGGAGGAAAATTCGAAATTTAGCTTGGGAGGGGTGAAGGGGGTGCTTGGGGAAATGAGGGGGGTGTATGGGGAATACCAAGGGGTGCCTTGGAAGAGGGGAGGATTAAATGGGAGAGTTAATGTGGCCTTGGGAGGTGAAAGGGTTGGTGATGTGGCAAGTGGAGAGTGGGTAGGTGAGGAGAGAGGGGGCTGGTCGGCCTAGAGAGAGGGAGGGGGGAGGAGAGAGAAAAGGGTCGCCCCTTCTTGAGAGAGAGAGAGAGAGAGAGAGAGATAGAGAGAGAGAGGGAGAGGTGCACTTATGCTCAAGATATTCAAAATTTTCATTCAGTCATTAGTTTCAACTGGTGGGGTTGGGGTCCTATTTATAGGAATCCCACAATTCAACAAAAGTCCCTGACTCTTAGACTAATGACAACTAACCAAGGGGGAAAGGGGCGCCCCTGGGCCAAGCCCATATAACTGGGCCCATTAACCAATCTAACTGACTTAATGATAATAAACTTAGGTAGAAGACTCATTAACCTAGGGACTTGACTCAAATAAAAAAAAAATTTACAATGATATGACTCCAGAAAAATATGAAAATTACATAACTTGACTCAAGAAATCAAGACGAACACATTGGCGATCATCGGGACCCATGGAGGAATGGGAAGTGGTAAGCGATGTCCCCATCATACTCCCGGGGTGCAGAGAACTCGACTCTGTCGAGTGAGGGTCCTCCCTGCTGCGGTACTGCTCCAATAGGTCAGGATCCAGCTGTTGGAGATCCTCCCGACTCACCCAGGCATCATCCGAAGGTGGCCGTCCCTTCCACCTAACCAGGTATCGCTCATACGCCTTGCTCCGCGTGTTGGTGACATGTTCATCTAATATCCACTCCACTTGATCACGCTGGTATCTCAGGCTGGATGGAGCTCTCTGAGGTGTGGGGACGCTCTCAAGGGGTGGGGTAGGCTGGATCTCCTCACTGGGTGTCACCGTGGGACCCTTGTAGGGCACCAGGTCAGTCACATAGAAAGTGGGGCTTACTCCGTACTCTTCAGGAAGGTCCAACACATAAGTATTTGTGCTAAGGCGCCTCAACACCTGAAAGGGACCGGCTCCACGCGACCTCAACTTTGAGACATTCCCAGGGAATAACCTCTCAGTTCTCACCATCACAAAATCACCAACTTGGAATTCTTGGTGGCGGCGGTGGGAATAAGCTGACTTCTTGTAAATCTCATTGCTCTTGTTGATGTTTTTGTGAATATCCTCATGCAACTCTCTAAGGTGTTGACTCCCAGTGGATAATGGGGGTTCTGGACAACCAAAAGTGGACCTAGCATGCCATGGTGCTACGTAGACTTTGATGGACCTAGGAGGACCGGGACATCCATAGGTGAACCTATTATGCAAAAGGGTGTTTGATGTCGGGGGTCCCGGACATCCATGAATGTTTCCTTCATGCTTAGACTTCACGATGACTGACTTTGGGGGGCCTGGACATCCAGATGTAAACCTATCATGCATCGGCCCTAGTGCGTGAGTGACACAAATGATGTGACTAGTCTGACCACATGATGCGAAAGGTTGTGATACATGGTTTCCTATCAAGATGGTCCCATTTGTGAGTTTTGGGGGTTTCCACTCATGGGGATCGAAGTGGTCCCAAGAGGGGGACAACTTGGGATGGGTCACTCCTTTATTTCCAAGGTGGATGTCACCCTTGTCCTTGACTCTCATAGTGTGGGCTGAATTTTTGAATGGGTGAGTTAGGTCTGACATGGTGGGTGAGGGTAGGAGGGAGTGGGTGGTGAGTGAGGAGTTCTTGGAAGCCCATAGGAAGTGGCCAAACAGATCAAGATGGGTTAAGGGGTGAGTGACGTGGAGGTGGATTTCAATCCAAGTGACCACCCTAGGGTCCCTAGCACACATAGGGAAGTGGAAATCATGATCTTGGTGGGGCCCAACGCAAGGCTCCTTGTAGGAGGGCAAGGGGGTGATGTAAAACTCATTAGGCTCGGGTAGAAACAACAAGAGCTTACTCGTGCAAGGACCCTTGGTGTAAATGGAGGTGATGGTCCCGATAGAGGAGTGTGAGAAACTAAGGTACCCCATGTTGCTTGCTTCTAAGGCCCACATGTTTGTCACCTCTATTTGTCAAAGTACACTCCTAACCAAGTCCCTCATGGCTCCTACAAAGGAGAACGATTGGAAGGTTGTGTGGAATGGAGAGGTGGGCACAATTGGGTAATGATTTTCCATAGGGGGGTGCATGATGTGGAGGAGGAGGTCTTGCTTTAGCCACTCAATGAGGGGTTCCCCTAAAATCACAATTCTCATGGAGGGAGGGGTGGGGGGACTTGGTTGGTCATCTAGCAACTCTAGGGGGATGATGTTCCTAGTTAGACTCGTTGTGGTCTCTTTGGATAAAGATGAGCCTTCTTGACCCAACCCTTGGCATTGGGCTTCATATTATTCCTCCCAATCTAGGGGAGCCTCATATTCCTCAATCACATTCTTATCCTTTTGGGGTGTGGGGGTTTTGCTCCCCAAGGGAATGGGAAGGTCTTTTGTGGATGGGGTGATGAAGGTTAGGGCATGGTGCACCCGAGGTGGTGAGGGTGTTCGAACTTGGGTTGGGTTTGGGAGTGGAAGAAGTGGAGACTTAAGTTGGGGTAGGATTGGGGTTGGTAGTGGAAGATGGGTGGGTTGAGGAGGATTGGGTTGATTGATTTTGGGAGGTGTGTCCCTTTTAGGGGAAGATGGAGGGGTAGTGGTGGGGACTGTGGAAGCTTGTGGGGTGTGGGTTTGATGGAGAATTTTAGGTTGGGTGATGGCCGTCATGGGCCTAGGTGGAGTGAGGGTCACTTTGGTTTGAATGGTGGTGGTGATCGGGATAGGAATCATTTAGGGTGGTGGAGTTTGGGTCCTAAGGGAAGTCTTGGGTTGACTGGGAGGAAACGGGGGAGTGGGAGTGCTCTTCGGGTTATGGTCCTCACGGTAGGAGTTGGGGAGGTATTGGAACCTAAGTTGGGTCTTCATGTCTTCCCAGGTATGGATTGGTTCTTCCCTCCTAATCCTCTTCCTAGTTTCCACACTCATCCAATAGGTCTTAGCAAGGTTGGTAAGGTGCATTTTTGCGAGCCTAACTTTCCTATCTTCCGTCATAGGGTACCATCTAAAGTATCGGTCCATATCACTCTCCCATTTTAGGTACACATGTGGATTATGTGACCCATCAAAGTTAGGAGCCTCAACCTTAATCATCCTCAAGAGGTAGTCATCCGGGTCCTCCCGTGGTCGCCTTTCAAAATGTCTAGGTTGGCGGGGCCTCTCATACTCACGGTGGAAGTCATCCTCAAGGTCCTCCCTATCAAGTTCAACTGGTGGAGGGGGTGCCCTTTGGGCATGGTTCCTAGGTGGGGCCCTAGCTTCATCGAGTCTCTCTAGGCGGGTGGAAATCCCAGTCATTTTCTCCGAGAGGGCTTGAATGGCAGCCTCAAGTCGATCCATTGGAGCTTGGGGAGCCTCCCTAGGGATGTTTGGGTAACCTTGGGGAATGGGATTCATGGTGGAACCGAGGTAGAGGGGTCGGCTCGGTACATGGTACCACTACGGGTGGACATGCACACGGATGATGTAAATGCAAAGACCCTAGGACCTAGGCTTGTAGAGACAAGTCTAGAACTTGCTCTGATACCAACTGATGTGACACAATATGGCAGCGATGGAATGTGAACCCTAGGACTTAATTTGCAATAACAATCACAAGAGTCGAGAGCAACTTGAATGTCGCCGTTACACCGCACACACCCGTTTCCCGTGGTGACTCAGTGATGCCGAGTCTAGGTAGTGGAGAAAGCCCCTGGCTGGCTAGAGGGCCAGCACCACTTAGGTTATCCCTCCCGAAGATAGGAAGCCCACAAGCAAGGGCAGCCGGGTGCCTTGGGGGCACTAGGACACTCCTCTCACTAAGGCCACGGTGACCACACAAGGGTGGTGGTTCCGGGATCGGGCACTCTCTCACCAACCAGTGAATAAGTTTTGCAGATATTAAATGAACAAGAGTAAAGAGCAAGGGTAGAGCTCACCCGGTTGGTTTGAAGAAACCAACCCCGATCGGAGACGAGGGCGAGCGGGGAAGTGTGGTTCCCCGCACACTGCGCCGGTGAAGCTTCAACCCTGTGTAAAATGATTACAACCACTACACCTCACGCAGGAGGGTGAACTTGGGGTGGGGATAATTAAGTACACTCAAACACTACCTCCACGCAGGGAGGGGCGGTAAGCCGGCCAGGCGGGGGAGGGAGATTCGCCGGAAGACGCGTAGGTGAAGCCGAAACGGAAGCTCCCTGCTGCTGTGATGGCTGACAGCCAGTCGATGTAGAGACCGTAAATCACGTTACAGAATTATGTTGGAGGCGAGACCAGCCTAGAATTCCTCATATCTGGTATGCAGATGGTCCTGAATTTCCTAGATTTCTTCTGCTGCAGCTTCCGGTCCGGGTTGGGCTTTGAACAAGGTGGCAGGTTCTGGCCACAGTTACTATCTGGCACGAACAGTGACTTGCAGAAGTTGTCCCGGCCGCTCCCAGGCACCAAATCTTGAACTGTTGAAGTTGCTGGAACTGTTGACGGACCCTCTTTGCGGGAAAATTGGTGGGGAAGCCGTCTGAAGTCGGGGTGGACTGGGGGATGCCGATGAGTGGCAGCAGGTCGCTGCAGGTTGTGGGAGGCAGACCCGACCAGTCGAGGGAGAAAAACGAAAGCTCTGACCTCCGGAAGCCGAACGCACTTATGCTTCTTGATCCAGAAAGAGGACAGGTGGAGGAAGATATTTGTAGAAGGACTCGTGACTTGAATCTTCCACCGTTGGCCGTGGTGCAGCTTCGAAGCGGGTGGCAGATTCTGGCCGCAGCAGCTACCTGATCCAGACAGCAACTTGCAGAAGCTACCCCGGCCACTCCCGAACTCTGAATCACGAGCCGTCCGAGTTGCTGGAATCGTGGTCGAGTATACTTCGCAGAAAAATCAACGGAGAAGCCGGATGAGGTCGGAGGAGACCGGGGGACCCAAGAAGGTGCTGACAGGTCGTAGCAGACTTGGGGAAGCAGCTTGGAGCAGTCGAAGGAGAAACTCTTTAACTCTGTCCCACGGAACCCGAACGTAGTTCCGCTTCCTGATCCTGGAAGAGAACAGGACGTGGAAGGACTTTGATGAAGAGACCTCGGCTTGGTTCTGCTAGGGTTCGCCGTGGCATAGCTACCCTTCTGGTTCAGGCACTCTGCAGGGGGAGCTCTGCGTAGCCGAGGGAGAATGGGCACCACGAGCTGTAGCGATGTCAGAATGGGATAAGATCACATCGCCTGCGAAGCCAACTGGTCGACCTTTCCAGCAATGTATGGTACATCTTCAGAGGTCTCCGTATGACTCTGTGAAAGCTTCTGCAAGATGACCCTTCCTCTGCCACCTGCAGACTGATCAAAAGGGGGGAGAGGGGTGGAAGAACTTGGTTGGCCAAAGGAGGAACAATGGGAAGGGGGTTGGGGGGCTGCGACCTAGGGAGGTGAAGGGGCTGGGAATGAATGGGTGCAGTCCCCAAAGGGAGGAAAATTCGAAATTTAGCTTGGGAGGGGTGAAGGGGGTGCTTGGGGAAATGAGGGGGGTGTATGGGGAATACCAAGGGGTGTCTTGGAAGAGGGGAGGATTAAATGGGAGAGTTAATGTGGCCTTGGGAGGTGAAAGGGTTGCTGATGTGGCAAGTGGAGAGTGGGTAGGTGAGGAGAGAGGGGGCTGGTCGGCCTAGAGAGAGGGAGGGGGGAGGAGAGAGAAAAGGGTCGCCCCTTCTTGAGAGAGAGAGAGAGAGAGAGAGATAGAGAGAGAGGGAGAGGTGCACTTACGCTCAAGATATTCAAATTTTTCATTCAGTCATTAGTTTCAACTGGTGGGGTTGGGGTCCTATTTATAGGAATCCCATAATTCAACAAAAGTCCCTGACTCTTAGACTAATGACAACTAACCAAGGGGGAAAGGGGCGCCCCTGGGCCAAGCCCATATAACTGGGCCCATTAACCAATCTAACTGACTTAATGATAATAAACTTAGGTAGAAGACTCATTAACCTAGGGACTTGACTCAAATAAAAGAAAAATTACAATGATATGACTCCAGAAAAATATGAAAATTACATAACTTGACTCAAGAAATCAAGACGAACACATTGGCGATCATCGGGACCCATGGAGGAATGGGAAGTGGTAAGCGATGTCCCCATCACGACATCATCTGGCATCCCTGTTACTTGCGTTTCGAAGAGGACTCGACAACGAATCCATCGGTACCAGCTACGCTTGAATTGGAGCTTCAGAGCGCCTGTGGCACCATCATCTTCCAGCTGCTGAAGTACTATGACAGTCTGGACCAGCGACCTGAGCTTCTGTTTGTGTCTCTGCCCCGACCAGCGCCGGCGATCAGGGAAATCAGTAAAATTCTGGATTCATCCTGATCAAATCATGACGAATTTCCCACTAGTTTCATCCTCAAAAACATTCTGGAGTGATCACAGCGTCCAGATAAGCAAGTGTCTGTCCAGAAGCGCAGAGGGTGGCAGATTCGGCACCGACTTCCGTTCTTTACGTTTAGCTCAGTTTTTCCCCACCCCGCTTGGCCGACTGAAGGCCCCTCCCTGTGTGGAGATAGTATTGGTTGTAATCTCATAATCCCTACCCCGAGATCCCCCCCCCCCTTGCATGGGGTGTAGTTCATGTAATTATTAAGTCGCAGGTTTGAAGCATCATCGACGCGGCGTACGGGTGCGTGCCCACGCCTCCTCGCTCTACATCATCTCCGGTCGGGATCGGCGTATTCACGCTGATCAGGTGAGCTCCTGAACACCTTTCATTGCTGAGACTTAATTGCTTAGTTTAGTATTGCTTTTAGTTGCTCCGTCGGTGGTGAGAGAGTGTCCGGTCTCAAATTGCCATCAAATTGAGTGACCACCGCGGGGCGAGTTGTGAGAGCGACCACTTAACCCACGCCCTTGGCATACCGGCTGCCCGTGAATTGGGCATCCCTGGCCCATTTGGGGTCCTCCATAAGCTAGCCAACCATTGGAGTATCAAGGTCCCGACTCGGACCCTCTCCGTCATCGCTAAGTCGCCTATGGGCACTAGTGTGTGCTTCGCGATCGTGTTCACTAATGTGAGTCCGCTGCTCAATTTGATTGCTTGCAATATAGGTCCATAGGTGGTCTCACATCAAGTGGTATCAGAGCAAGTTCTCAACTTGTCTCTATCAAGTTGGTCCTAGGATGCGCATATGCATTTAGAGTCTTCCAGTGCATCACTCTTGTCCACTAGTATGGCCACCTCATACCGACCTTACCAATCGACCGTCTCCATAAGTCCAAACCACCAAGGGATGCCTACCACAAATACACATAACCTCCCTGGCCATGTCAACTACCTCATGAAGGCCTTCACCTATGCCAATGAGCGGCTTGATAACATATCGGGTCGACTCAATGAAATATAACAGGAAGGTTCCCGTTGAAGCCATAAAGTCTGAGAGAAAAAAGAAAGGGGTCGGGAGAGCCGAGGATGAACCGACAACATCCGAGCCCGGTGGTGAATTGCTGACGATCTTCCTCAAAGACGACCCGGCCCTAGGAGTAAAGATTGGAGCTGATTTATCACCTGATGTACGAGAGCAATATAATGATTTTCTTTCAGAGTACATCCAAGTCGTCGCGTGGTCTGATGAGCATCTTCCCAGGATCTCTGGGAGATGGTGGTGCACAAGCTCAACCTTGACCCGTCGGTGAAACCCGTCCAGCAACGTCGAATAAAGCATGCCCTAGAGAAGTAGACGGTCATCAAATAGCTGATTATTAAAAGGAAGAAAATCAGCCTATTTCGTCTGGTCCTCTACCCGGCGTGGCTTGCTAATGTCATCTTAGTACCAAAAGCTTCGGGCAAATGGCGAATGTGTGTGGACTTCACAGACCTCAATAAAGCCACTCCGAAAGACTGTTACCTAATGCCGAGCATCGACCAGCTAGTCAACTCGACCTCCGGTAACAAATTGCTCAATTTTCTGGACGCCTACTCCGGCTACCATCATATCCGAATGGATCCTGAAGACATCGAGAAGACCGCCTTTATCACCAACTTCGGCGTACACTGCTACACCCGAATGCCTTTCTGGCTGAAGAACGCTGGAGCAACGTACCAGAGGCTGATCAACCACATTTTCAAAGGACAAATCGATCGGAACGTCGAAGCCTACATCGACAACATGCTCGTCAAAACACCTAAGGCCAAAGACTACTTCGCCGACCTAGCAGAAACCTTCTGCACCCTCCTAAGTACAACATGAAGCTCAACCCAGCTAAATGCACCTTTAGGGTTCGATCCGGGAAATTCCTGGGTTTCCTAGTGACTCAACGCGGGATCGAGGCCAACCCCGACAAGGTTCAGGCCATTATGAACATGCAGCCGCCCGTCTGCATCAAGGATGTCCAGTGCCTGACTGGACGAATTGCTGCGCCCATCCGTTATTTGTCCCGAGCAACCGAACGATGCCTACCTTTCTTCAAATTGTTGAGAGGGCACAAATTGGCATCCGCCACATTCGCCTGAGATGAGGAATGTCAGATGGCTCCGGGAAAATACTACCGCCCGGCAAACCCGTGCATTTGCACGGGCGCATTAAGAGATCGAGAAGTCACAGGATGTCCTCCTGAATTGACACACTGCTATGGACCCACCCTCGGGCCCCTAACGGTGAAGAAATATCCCAAAGAATGCACAGCTTCAAGTTCCTGAAGCAAAAGCAAAGGCCCCTGTCAAAAAGTCACCTTTGGTGCCTCCAGCGGCACGGGCCTGAGGCCCTTCAGCGGCACGGCCTCAAGCTCCCAGCGGCACGGCCCTTCAGCCCTTCAGCGGCACGGCCATTTGGCCCTTCAGTGACACGGCCATTTAGCCCTTCAGCGGCATGCTTCATTCAGGGTTTCTGTCAAGGCTGCTTCAAACGCAAAGTCTATACATCCAAGCTCCAAGTCTGTACATTGGCCGACTGCTTCAAACGCAAAGTCTATACGTCCAAGCTCCAAGTCTGTACATTGGCTGGCTGCTTCAAACACGAAGTCTATACACTCCTGTGGCAAGTCTGTACAGACTCATGCATGCTCACGGTGTAAAGTCTGTACAGGGTTCATACATGCACATGAAGTCTGTACACTCATTTACCAAGTCTGACCGCCAGCGGCACGGCCTCAAGCTTCCCAGCGGTACGGGCGTCCTGCCCTCAACGCCCAACGCCCTTTCTCCAGCGCCACAGCGTTGAATTCCCCTGAGCGTCACGCACCGGCAGAAGATACAATGGTCAATAGGCAGACCCATTGGCGCGCAGTCTAGCCACTTCAAAGCCAGCTGGCGCCTGTCTCCGTGTCACCTTCTGGCTGGAGGGGGGAAATCTTCACCTGACCAGGAAGATACCGAAGTCAACCTCGGATGGCAGTGCCATCATGAGGCTCCCCCATCAACCGTCCACATATAAAAAGGCCCTCCAAAACAGAAAGCAAGAGAGAGGATCTTCATGCGAAGAGGCCCGTTCGAAGCAGAGAAAAAGAGAAGAAGAAGGTTGAAGAAATATAGAAAAAGGAGAGAGGAGTGTTGCATGTAGTGGAGGGGGAAGGAATGGATGGAAGGAAATGGCTGCCCTTCCTCGTTCCAACCCTCTCCCCAACTTTCTTTTCTTTCCTCTTCTTTGTTTCTTCCCTCCTTTTGTTTAGGGATGCAGTGTACGATGTGTGGTCTTCGGGCCATGATCTTTGTTATCTTGAATCCTCCATGAATGAAATAATGTTCGGTTTTGCTTCTTACTACATTTGTTGTTTTCTCCTCACCAGTCCCCTGTGGTTTTACATTCTCTTCCCCCAACCTCCCAACTCCCTGCTCTACCTGATTTCCCGTGGCACTGGTTTATGCAGTCAATAGGGTTTGTTCCTGGCTTGACAGGGTATGCCCAGCCTCCTCCCTCTTCAATGGCCTTCCATTGCATAACAACTCTTGATCTTGCCATACGGGTCCGTGGGAGCCCACTCTCTTTAACACATTAGAGTCATTCAATGACCAGAGCATCCTCTTTTGCCCTCCTTCGGGACCAATGGTATGCCCACACACACTCAAGCTCCCAGTCATTCTACCACTCAAGACCAGCCAGCGGTACACCTCTCCCATTTGTCCGTATGGCGGCACAGCCTTCCCTGTATTTGCACAGCGGCACACCTTCCTTGGCCGCCCAGCAGCAGACTCTCCTTGGCTGCTTCAGCGGTACGCCCCTTTTACAGGCCCGTTCAGCGGCACACCTCCACTATTGGCCTGCCCAGCGGCACACCCTTAGACTGTCAGCCTGGCACCCCTTGGCCACCACCTCCCCGGTGTACTCATAGTTTGCATCAGTCTATTGGTTCCTCGTTCGATGTTTTCTCTGAGTTTTTCGAAGTTTCCCTAAAGGCGGCTGCTCAGGCACCCCCCTCAGTTGTTGGTTCATGCCACTCTTTGTGGGTATGTTCCTTGTTATTCCCTTACCTCCCGGGTCAAGGGGAGGTGCTGTCGAATTTTTGTCAGGAATAACAACAAATTTAAAAAGATGAAAAGAAGTAGCAAACAGATGGACTGAGCAACAGTAAAAACACTCTAATCAACTAAAAGAACTATGCAAGGCTTCAAGAATTGAACTGAACAAGATCCGAAGAGCTACACTATGGGGCGTGAATTGGGGCTAAATCACGTGACAAAACTGAAAGTTGATCCTCTGAAGTCTCCCATCAGACCTGCACAAACAAAAGGACTTCTTCTGAACTCCCCCTACCCATCTGAATTCCACTCCATTTGTCTTGACCCGGCATCCTTATCCTTCAACCTTCCAGTGGTACACCCTGGCCTACCTCCTCCAGCGGTGCGCCCTAACCTTCTATCCTCCAGCGGTACGCTCCCCTTTGGCCCTCTAGGGGTGCACTCCCCCAGTTCCATTCCCAACGGTATGCTTCCCCCCTACTGTCTGAGCGGTACGCATCCTCCCAGCGCTCCAACGGTGTCTGTACGATCTTCAGCATACACGGAGTCTATATATCCGTTAGCCTTGCCTCATCCACGCAAGTCTGTACAGTCCTTATGGCTTGTTCATGCATCATTCCATCAAGTCTATACATCGCTGCATACACTAAGTCTACACATCCGTTAGCTTTGCCTCATCCACACTAAGTCTATACACTCCTTGTGGCTTGTTCATGCATCGTTCCATCAAGTCTATACATCGCTGCATGCACTGAGTCTATACATCCGTCAGCCTTACCTCATCCACGCAAGTCTGTACAGTCCTTATGGCTTGTTCATGCATCATTCCATCAAGTCTATACATCGCTGCATACACTAAGTCTACACATCCGTTAGCTTTGCCACATCCACGCAAGTCTGTACAGTCCTCGTGGCTTATTCACGCATCATCTCCTCCAGCCCTTCCAGCGGTACACTCGCAGTCCCCCAGCGGTACGCTCCACATTCTCCCAGCGGTATGCTCCCCCAGTGCCTCAGCAGTACGCTCCACCCTTTACCCTTCAGCGGTACGCCCATCTTTAATCTTCAACAGCACACTCTTAAATTCCCCAGCGGTACACCCTTCTTTACCCTTTGAACAGCACACATCATTCATCTCTCAGCGGTACACCCTAGTCTCCATCATCTCCCCAATGAATACACATATGTATGTAATAAAAGGGGAGGGGGCTATATGATAAAAGGAACGATGAATAGTAATAATAATAATGAGACAAAAGGGGTGGCCCCAACCAAGATAACAAAAAGGGAAAATAATAACAAAAGGGGGGGGTAGTAACAAACAGGAGAAGAATTCACGGCCATTGGGTGATAAAGGGCAATCAACAAAGAAACTGTAGTGTCAATAAATAAATGATAATAACAAGCGTCAATAATAATCGTGAATACGATAATATGGTTGCAGTCTCTCCTTCCTGGATTCCTAACCCGGGGATATTAATGATGCTCATGTAAGCTGGAAGTCACTCTCGGGAGTTCTCTCTCTTGTCGTGGTGACTGCCCGGCCTTACCTCGGGCCGATAATTCATTCGGATCCCCTCCCTCACCGGGATCTGACTTTCAATTTGCATCTGAACTCCCCGTACGTCGTCGGATACGGACGTTTTTTTTCGTTGACTTGAGAGTCTACTCCTTCAGTGACCCTCCACTAGTCGTAGCCTACCAGTACGCGGTGCTGGTCGCACCAGGGAGTGGTGTACGGGCACCCACCCTTAGAGACGGTTTGTGGACCGGTTGCCGTCGGGCCCCACGTCTTGCAGCCAGAGTCCGGCTAAGGGGAAAACCGGTCAGAGGGCCAGACCAGGGACGCGCGGTCTGTGTGTGCACACGTGGTTAGGGACGGTTCGACCCACGTCGATGGGCGTAACCCCAGCTAGTCACTTGTTTGTGGTTACATGTATAGTGTTCGTGCCTTGGGTAGGCGCTACCACGTCAGGCAGTTCACCTGTGGTGCGGTGTAAGATGAGAAGGGGCAATGTATAGTCTTCTGGGAGTTGAAACTTCCATATATGTGAGACTTTGGGGAGGGTGATAGGAAGGTTATCACATTCATTGGACTTGAGAATGTGACCTTTACCCTGGCAAACCATATTGGTAACCCTTGAAACCCTTGAAAAATAGTTTATTCCACTGCACCTTTACCTCTCATCGACTTCCACCCCGAGGAGAGAAAGAACCAGGACGCGCCAGTAGTTCCCGGAAACTGATCCCCCTGAGGGATGACGCAGCAGCCCGTAGGGACGCCCCCACAGCCCCTCAGTTCAGCGGCAACCGGAGTTGTCCCTCCAGTTGCGAGACTTCGAGGGATGATTCGTGGAACAAGAGTGCGCCCTCCGCGCCCTGTAGAAAACTTCCACCAAGGAAGATGAGGAGCAATCCCCATTCTCCAACCATATCTTGAAGGCCATGGTCTCCCCCAGAATCATGCTGCCAACCTTCAAGTCGTATGATGGCCAGAGAGACCCGGCCGACCACTACGACAGCTTTGACTCCCTGATGACCTTACACAGGGCCTCCGACGTTGTCAAATTGAAAGTTTAGTTTTGCCATGTACAACACCACCCACATCGAACCTTCCTATCCTCGAAGAGTGGAAGTTTAGTCTCATTTATATGCAGGTGAATACATACATATGATCACCAAATATATATATCAAGCACGGGGTAGGTGGGAGCTCCCACCTACTCCCGAAATGTTTACCATCTCTGGCGATGGTTTTCCTCGCCGGTCTTCTCTGGCGGATCTTCATTGGCGTCATCGTAGGTGGAAGTCGGGTGGGGGGAGCTCTCGCCAGGAACTCCCCCCCTCTCTATCTCCATCCAAGTTCACCCCTACCCACCCCCCCTCCTTTCCTCCCCTCCCCCATCTTCTCCGTCCCTCCCGATCCCTCATCCCACCTGTGCGCTTGAGCCGATCTCCCCTCCCCCCGCTCCCTCCCTCGCCAACGACGACCCCCCCGCCTCCCTCGCCAACGTCGCCCTCTCCCCCTGGTTCGCCCCTCCTTCGCCCGCGCACCCCCTCACCCTCCCGCCGACAACCCCCTCTCCGCCTCCTTCCCCCCCTCCTACGCCGTCCCCCCCTTCTTCTCCGCTCTACCCCCCCCCCCCCACTCCTCACAACGCCTGCTACCTTTCCTCACCGCGTTTCTCTGGCCACCGACTTCCCTGCCTCTCTCTTCCCCCCTCCATGTGTCGTCCCCCCCCATCTACTCCACTTTACCCCCCCCCCCCACTCCTCACTCCGCCTGCTGCCTCCCCTCCCCCCGTTCCTCCGGTCACCGCTTCGTCCCCCGCCCATCTTCTGTCACCGCATCTTCTGTCACCGCCACTCTCTCCTCCTCTACCCTCCCCCACCTATGTGACGCCCCCCCCCAAAAAAAAACCTTTTGAAGCCTACCGTCTCCCCTTCCCACTCAGCCCTTCTCCCACCGGTCGGGCGTATCTCGGTCACTCGTTGGAGATAGTACCAGGTCCCAATGTTGCAGATTATGGGTCTCTATCCTCAGTCTCGAAGGAGCTCGGAGATACATCACTTTTCCCCCATGTATCCAACTGGATATTGACCTCCTGAGCGTCCTCATCTCACCGCGTCATGCAAGAGCGGTTCGGAAGCTATACGCTCCCCGAGGAAGAAATCAATCACCCTCAGCACCAACTGACTTTTCTTCAGAGTTTCCAAAAGCTCCCCTCTTCGGTGGGCGTCTCTCGATCTCTACGCTTTTTCTTTCTTCTTCCTATATGCATGTTGCTTCATCGACGGTATGGGCCAAGGATGGCTTTCATGTACGGTTTGGGGTCTCTATCTCCATTGTACTACGTATCTTGTTTGGTATGAATGAAATATCCTATGGTATGTTTACAAAAAAAAAGTATAAGGTAGGTAGAGAGAGAGAGAGAGAGGTGATGGTGTGACAATGGCTTGGTGGAGGCAACATCAAACATAACAACCTATTGCCAATGGGCTTATGAAATTTCCTCTTAATTTTGTTTCATCTGTGTAATAACAACTGTAACTATTAGATGGATTTAACAAAGTGTAAGGGCTTCCATTTTGTCATGGTCTACCCCCATATCAAAATGCAAGAATGCCCTTTTTGGTGAGAGCATTGGCATTTCTAGATGAAAGTATACTCTTAAATTGGGCATCTACCCTTGCAACTTTCTCCACATGTGGGGGCCAATACAGTTAATGTTGCTTAAAAGGGCCTTAGAGTATAATATGCAAAGAATATACACGACTAGATTCGTAGTCGTCAATTTGTTTATTGACTTAGGACTTAGTGTTCACAGGGTCAATTATGTATATTTTTATTGATTGGATTGGTCATTTAACTTTGCCATTTAATTTCAACTCATACCTGTACATGTCTTATACCTCTAGAAGTCCCCGTGTAGCACTTCAACTCTATGAACTTCATCACCAAGTAAAGCATATCCCATGCAAACCTTAACAAAATGCTGGTTATAGACATTAGACCCAGTAATTAATGACGAGTTTCACCTTACATATTAGCACCAATATACTCAAAAACCCGAGTAAGAACCGCTACATAAGGAAGATTGTAGGAGGCTTAATTAAGTCCTGACCTTGTTAATTAGTTTAAGCATCAGATTTGGCAAATTGATAGAAGTACAGTGTTTGAGAAACTTTTCTCCCGCGATGTTCTTTTTATCACGACACTGTAGCTGCTACAGTGTTCGTGCTGTGTCCACTTGCGAAGAAGGAAGAAGAAGACGATGTGCAGTGGTAGGGCGATGGCGATAGCGAGCCCGACGACATCTGAGGGGTAGGAGGGGTGATGACGACGGCATCACCGACAAGGGGGGTGACGGTGAAAACACCATCGACGCTCGTGGCTCGTGGACTTCTGTCGACGGTGTCTATCTTGAGGAAGATGATGGCGACTGTGGGGGAGGCAGAGGAGATGGCGTTGGAAGCAGGGGGCGCGCCCATGGCGATCGGAGAAGACGGGGTGAAGTCAAAATGGGGTTTTCACTGTTGAGAAGTCGCGGAACCAATCAGGAAGTTATCCCAGAGGAGTTTCTACAGATTTCGCCTCTCACACGGTGATATGTCGTTATCTCTCCTCTACCAAAAATCCCAGCCGGCGTAAAAACCCAAGTGAAGTGGCTCGTTTGAAAACGTCGGTGAGATTGTTAGGGATTCTAATGATTGGAATCCCTTCTCACCGCGTTACCAAACACGGCCTTAGATGGAGCCATTATTAGCCTAGCTAGCTTTGTTTCGAACCCCAACCAAACATCCCTGGCCATGCCTTGCTTAAGTTTACAAAAGTAATTACCAACCAAACAGTTGCCACAGTACTATTAGCCAGATTTTTAGGGTTAGCAAAACAGGAGAACCATTCCAAAACTGGGGTGGTGGAGTTGTGGAAGATAACATGGTGGTCGTGAAAAGATAAGAAGTTAAAATAAGATGGAAAACAATTAACCTATGGTATGGTAAGTTGAGAAATATAGCTTCTCTGTTACAGTAATTTTATTTCTTTAGGGTAATGTGAAGTATATAAAACTTTGCACTTCTTTGTTTAGATTGACGTAAAATGCTGAAATTTAAAAATTAATAAGAATGTACTATTTCACGTACAAAAGAATCCCTCATCTTCTTTGTCATAAAAAAATTGCCGTAAATCAAGATCAACAGATTTGTTTCTACTGGTTTTACAACTCGTAACTTCAGAATTAATTGACTATCATTTGGTATTCTATGCAAACGTACACAGCTTGATCTGTGCTGTTGACAGTGGGAGTTCTAGGCGTTCTAAACGGAAGCATTTAGAATTTTTAAAAGTTGCTATTCACCTGAGTGTGCTTCCTCAACATATTTCTAGACCTCATCGTCATCAAGACATCTTAAAAGAATATCAATGAGGCTTCTCTTGTATAGCATTCCTCCAACCAATGTGTATCTCTGGGCCACTCTCCTTATGGCCTTCCTATCCTCTATTGTGGCTTCTTCGGGATAGGACTGATCTTTGCAGTATTTGGCTATTTCGTAAAACCATGGTTTCTCCTCGTTCGCCAGTTCTTCTTCCAATTCTGCCAACATGATTTCCCTCTTCACAATGATTTCCCTCTCTTGGACCTTCCTTGATAATTCTTCCTTAATTCTAAGGAAGGAAGCGTCTTGGACAGTAGGGGTGAGACGCATGTAGATGGTAATAAACTCGAACCATCTACCTTGAGGAAACTTTAAAGATGATGTGATGGGGGCATCCCTTGCCCCTCCACATTTTTATGGGCTCTGATTGTTCATCGGCAAGCGCCATTGTGTTAGTCATATGTTTCTGTGCCTAGTCATGTAATTTTCATATTTTCTTTGAGTCATAAACTATGTAATTTTCCCTTTATTTGAGTCATGTACCTAGGTTAGTGAGTCATTTTCCTAAGTTAGTTGTCATATGGTTGGTTTGATAGGCTAATGGGCCCAACTAATGGGCTAGGCCCAGGGGCGCCCCTCCCTTGGACTGCTTGGTCATTAGTTAGTTTGTTAGGGTCACTATGGTCATATGAAAAGTATGGAGTCTATAAATAGGCCCCCACTCCTCTCACATGTAACAACCTTTTATGATCAATTTAAATCAAGTGAGTTCTAGTGTCTTATTGGAGTAGATTCTCCAAACTTCTCTCTCTCTCTCTCTAAGGGGTGGATTCCCCTCTCCTCTCTCTTCTCTCTCTCTCTCTAAGGAGAAGGGCGCCCCCTACTCTCTCTCTTCCCCTCCCAACCACATCCACCATCCCACCTACCTCCATTAAATCCTCTACAACTTCCCACAAGCCATCATTACTTCCCCCTAGTCCCAAGAGACCCTCCACCAATCCACACCCCACCCTCCAACCCCAACTACCCATTTCCCTTCCCCAAGCATCACTCCACCTTCCCAAGGCACCCCTTCCCATCCCCAAGACCACCATTGATCACCCCACATTAAGGGAAATTCAAACTCACATTCCCTTCACCCACTTGTGCCCCCCTCACCTTCCCCCTTCTCCCTCCAAGCCCAAATTCGCAGCTCCTCTCTCACCAACTGTAAACACCCCATTCCAGACCCCATTCTCCCTCTCCCACACCTTAGAACACCCCCTCCCAGACCCCCTCACAACTAGGGGTCACTCCCACACCTATTCACCCCATCTCCCTTTCTATATACCCCATTTCCCCCATCATCATCAACCTGCAGTTCACTATTTGGAGGCAGCAAAGAAGCTGTTGGTTGCAGAGGCTGTCCCATCGTCTCCTCATCGAACCTGGTGGCAAGTCTTATATTGCTGGAATCATCTTCAAGTCGGATTTCCAACGGTGGTGGTCCCGCCGGCTTCCAAGGTTGGAGCTGTTCGGAGGAGGCGATCTACTACGACTGCGCAAGACTTCTCAGGCAAAGGACCAGAACCTAAGTGGAAGCTCTTCCATGGCGATTCTAGTGTGAATCTTGGCGAGAGTTCTTCTACAAACTTCTTTCTAGACCTATTGACTTCCTGGATCAAGAAGCGGAACTCCGATTGGCATCCGGAATCAAGAGTTATCAATTTCTTCCTCCTAGTTCCTGGTTCTGTTTCTTGTCAGTCTGCTCCGACCTCCCCTCCTTGTTCGAGTTCTACTGGTCCACTCCGACATCATCTGGCATCCCCGTTACTTGCTTTTCGAAGAGGACTCGACAATGAATCCATCGGTACCCGCTACGCTTGAATTGGAGCTTCAGAGTGCTTGTGGCACAATCATCTTCTAGCTGCTGAAGTACTGTGATAGTCTAGACCAGCGACCTGAGCTTCTGTTTGTGTCTCTGCCTCGACCAGCGCCGGTGATCAGGGAAATCAGTAAAATTATGGATTCATCGTGATCAAATCATGAAGAATTTCCCACTAGTTTCATCCTCAAAAACATTCTGGAGTGATCACAGCGTCCAGATAAGCAAGTGTCTGTCCAGAAGGGCAGAGGGTGGCAGATTCGGCACCGACTTCCGTTCTTTGCGTTTAGCTCAATTTTTCCCCACCCTGCTTGGCCGACTGAAGGCCCCTCCCTGTGTGGAGGTAGTATTGGTTGTAATCTCATAATCCCCACCCCGAGATCCCCCCCCCCCCTTGCATGGGGTGTAGTTCATATAATTATTAAGTCGCAGGTTTGAAGCATCATCGACGCGGCTTGCAGGTGCGTGCCCACGCCTCCCCGCTCGACATCGTCTCCGATCGGGATCGGCGTATTCACACTGATCAGGTGAGCTCCTGAACACCTTTCATTGCTAAGATTTAATTTCTTAGTTTAGTATTGCTTTTAGTTGCTCCGTCGGTGGTGAGAGAGTGTCCGGTCTCAAATTGCCATCAAATTGAGTGACCATCGCGGGCCAAGTTGTGAGAGCGACCACTTAACCCACGCCCTTGGCGTACCGACCGCCTGTGAATTGGGCATCCCTTTCCCATTTGGGGTCCTCCATAAGCTAGCCAACCATTGGAGTATCAAGGTCCCGACTCGGACTCTCTCCGCCATCACTAAGTCACCTACGGGCACTAGTGTGTGCTTCGCGATCGTGTTCACTAATGTGAGTCCGCTGCTCAATTTGATTGCTTACAATATAGGTCCATAGGTGGTCTCACATCAAGTGGTATCAGAGCAAGTTCTCAACTTATCTCTATCAAGTTGGTCCTAGGACGCGCATATGCATTTAGAGTCTTCCAGTGCATCACTCTTGTCCACTAGTATGGCCACCTCATACCGACCTTACCAATCGGCCCTCTCCATAAGTCCAAACCACCAAGGGATGCCTACCACTAATACACATAACCTCCCTGGCCATGTCAACTACCTCATGAAGGCCTTGACCTATGCCAATGAGCGGCTTGATAACATGTCGGGTCGACTCAACCAACTTGGAGAAAATGGGCCCGCCCCAAGGACGGACGATAGAAGGACATGTCCCCCACCTCCCACTTTTGATGGAGCTCATCTTAATGACTATTTAGATTGGGAGGCATTAATGGATCATTACTTTGAGAGGAATCCCATGTCCGAGGATAGGAAGGTTCGATGTGCCAAAATGCAACTAACCAAAAGGGCTCAAACTCATTGGTTAAAAATTAAAGGCTTAAGGATAACTAGAAGGGAAGCTCCCCTCACCACATGGGAGGACATGAAGGATCAACTTAGGGCTAGATATGTTTTCCCCTCCTACCCGGATCACCAAAGCCCAAGGAGCATTTCAACCCCACCATCCCCACCCGACCAACCCAAGACTCCAACTCCCCAATGCCCCACAATGCAACCAAAACCCCATTCCACAACCCACATTACCCAAGCTCCTTTGACCACCCCTCACCTCTCCCCTTCTCAAAAGGGAAAGAGCCCAATGGAGATAGAAGTGAGTGAAATAACATCGAGTAAGTGCGAGCCGGAATGTTATAGGTGCCACCAATTGGGGCACATCACCGGGCAATGCCCCACAAGGAAGCATTTTCCCATGTCCCTAGTGGTTGAAACATCTCCCACCCCGGCCACCATTACCCCTCCATCGTTCCCCAACAAGGACACTCCTCCCAAGAACAATCTTTCCAAAACCCCTCAACCCACCCATCTTCCTCTTCCTACCCCAACCCAACCATAACCTAGACCTCTACTACTTCCCTTACCAATCCCAACCCAAGCCCATGCTTGTTCACCACCTCGGGTGCACCATACTCCGGCTATCACCAATTCCCCCGCATTAGACCTACCCAACCCATTATCATTACGAGTTGAAACCCACACACCCATCCACATGGAAATGGATGCTAGTCCCGATCAACAACCTACCATAAAGGAAATCCAAGAACCTCCACTTCCACCCACCTCTCCTAGTCCGGATCCTCAAGAGCCACACACCTTCACCGTGAATGAGTACATACTCCAATGGCTCAAGCAAGGCCCCACCATCCTTAGTTCACCCCAACACCTCTCACCCATGAGACATTGATGGGGTCATCACCATCCGTCCTGGCACTCTCGGCCCTTCTCGTCAGCCCGGAGACATACGTCATGGTCTAGCCCTTTATTATGAGTCCTATGTTGTATTTCTTTATTTTTATTGAGTCATATCGTTGTAATTTCCCTTTTATTAGAGTCATGTATCTAGGTCTTTGGTTTATTTCCCTAAGTTTGAGTGTCATTAGGTTGTTTAGTTTTCTATTGGGCCCAATTCATTGGGCTAGGCATAAGGGCGCCCCCTACCCCCTTGGTTATTCATCTTTGAGTCAAAAGTCAGGGTCTTATTGTAAATTGTGGGATCCCTATAAATAGGACCCCAGTCTCTCCATTTTGAGGTAATGAATCAATGAATGAAAATTGCCATTTGAGAGTTCACATTTCTTATTGGAGAGATTCCATTAGTTGGGTGAGAAACCCTTGGGAGTGATTCCCACCTATCCCCCCTCTCTCTCTAATAAGTCATTTTCTCTCTCCTCCACTTTCTCTCTCTAAAACCTACGCCCCTTTCTCTCTCCTCCCCTCCCAACACCCTTTCTCTCTCTTCCCCCCTCCAATAACTCATCCCCAACTCCTCACCAACCCACCTTACCTCCACCCCAGCCCCAAGGGAGATTCCACCACTCCCCACTCCACCCTCCAACCACCAACCACCCACTCCCCTTCCCCAAGCACCCTCTCATCTCCCAAGGGAGAATTCCCACTCCCCAAGCACCCTTTTACCTTCCCCACACACCTCTTCCCATCCCCCAAGACCAAAATTTAATCCCACCCTTAAACCCATTTTCAAATACCCTTTCCCTCTCACCCACCTTCCCAAATTCGTAGCTCCTCCTCCCACCACCTGTTAGATCCCCTTCCAGATCCCATTCTTCCCTTCCCCCACCTTGGAACACCCCCTCCTAGACCCCCTCACAGCCCGGGCTTTCCCCACACTCATCCACCCCCATTTCCCCTCCCATATACCCCATTCCCCCCCGTCATCTTCAACCTACAGTTTTCAGTTCGCAGGCAGCAGGGGAGTGCCCAGTTGCAGAGGCTGCCACATCTTCACCTGGAAGCTTCAGAAAGCATACCATATATTGTTGGAAGAGTCTCTTAGTCAGCTTTCCAACGGTGGTGGTCCCGCCGACTTCCAAGATCGGAGATGCTCGGAGGAGGTGATCTACTACGACTGTGCAAGACTCCTCAGGCAGAGGATCAGAACGGGATTGGAAGCTCTACCACGGCAAATCCAGTGTGAATCAGGATAAAAATTCTTCTGTAAAGATTTTCTTCGATCAGTCGACTTTCAGAATCAAGAAGCAGAACTCCGATGGGCACCCTTTTGCAAGAGTTATCAATTTCTTCCTACAGGTGCTCGGATCTGTTTCCTGTCAGTCTGCTCCGACCCTCCTTCATTGTTCGAGGTCTTCCCGTCTACTCCGGCATTATCTGGTGCTCCCGTTGCTTGCGTTATGAAGAGGACTTGACCACAGTTCCAACTGTACTAGATGCACTCAAATTGAAGCTTTGGAGCGCCCGTGGCGACATCTTCTTCCTACTGTTGAGAATCTGAAGCAGTCTAAACAGAAGAACTGTACCTCGGTTCGAGACTCTGCCCCGACCTGCACCGGCAACCAGAGAAATCAGCAAAATTCTGACGTCCTCCTGATCCAGTTACAAATATTTCTCCACTGGTTCCGTCATCAGCAAAAATCAGGAGAAGTCACAGAGGTACCATCTTCGACTACTGGTCCCTGATTCCAGAACGTGGACAGATTCAACCTCGGGCTCTTTTCTTGCTTATAGTTTGAATTCACTCCTCCCCGCTTGGCCGGCTCAAGGCCCCTCCCTGCGCGGAGGTAGTTTTGGTTGTAACCACACAATCCCCACCCCAAGATCCCCCCCTTGCATGGGGGTAGTTCATGTAATAATTACACTCGCAGGTTTGAAGCTTCATCGACACGGCGTGCGGGTGCTTCCCCTCGCCTCCCCGCTCGCCCTTGTCTCCGACCGGAGTCGGTTTCTTCAAACCGACTAGGTGAGAACTCGTCCCTTGCTATCATTTATGCTTGTTCATTTAATATTCTCCAATTGCGTCGTCGGTTAGGGAGAGAGCACCCGATCCTAAGGCTCCACCATCTTTGTGTGACCACCGTGGGTGTGAGTGAGTGACCCACGCCCTTTGGCCATTGCCGACTCATTGAGTTGGATATCCATTCCCCAAGGGGAGGCTTACCTTGGTTGTTGCTAGCCCTCTACCAGCAAGGGTCTTGTCCCACTTCCTCGACTCGGCATCCCCGAGTTACCCCCGGGTTGAGTGTGTGCGCCATACGAAGGTCCACTTACGTAGGCTTCTTAGCCTTGTAGTTGTTTGCTTGCGAATCATAGGTCCAAGGTTCATTGGCCTTGTGATTGCCACCGAAGGTGGTGTCACATCAGACATCAATCCCAAATTGTGGCCCTCCTCTCCTTTCACACCACGATCCAATCCTACTACGAGGTAGAGGGTTGGGATGATCTCCTCAAGGGTTTAGAATGGCAACTAAAGTTGACTTGCTTATTGACCTTAGGAACGGCCCACCCAAGAAGCCTTAGTCTCATCCACCCATGTGATGGTTCCATCACCTCGGTCTTCACCATTGGTTGCTACACTAGTGACCTCCTTCTCATTCTCTCTATGGATGAAGAACCCATCATGGTCCACTCCACTTCCATTAAGATCCCAAGAACCTTGATCGACTGGCCCACTAACAACCTTGGTCCAATTGCCTTGAGGGAGGATGACCCACCGTGCGTAGACCATGTGGACATAGAGTTTCTTCCTCTAGGAAGCCCAGTCCATGACCCCTTTGATCCCTTCCAATGGGAGCCTAGTTACCCATGTGACCCACTCACCTTACCCACAACTCACCTTTCCCTACCCCAACCAACCATGTGGGACCAAGTTCACCTCTTCCAAGGCTCGGGTCACACAAAGGGAACCATCGCCGTAGGCAACATATGCCTAGGAAGCAAGGAAGAGCCCCACTCCATAATGCCCACCTTCCTAGATCCTTTCGACCCTTTCACATGGAAGCTCAAGGGCCACCCCACACCCATGCACATGGAGGTCATCTCTAGGATAGGAGTGCATAAGTCTTGGCATAACCCACCACTTGGCATGAATAGAAAGTCGGGTCCATTTATTCATATCACCCACATGTCAAGTAGGAAGCATGAATGGTCTATATTCGGATATAATGGCCCTCCTTCATTCATCATGAGTTTTAATCATGATAGGTGCATTCTTGGATATCCGGGTCCCCCGACATTTGTCACCCCCATGCATGACCGAATCACCTACGGATGCCTCGGCCCTCCAACCTTTGTTAGGAAGTCCATGCATTATAGGGCCACATTTGATTGCCCTGGCCCACCAAGGCTCATCAATATCCATATGACATCATGGCATTATAGGTCCATCTATGGATGTCCTGGTCCACATTTATCCAAACACATTTTCACACACCTACCGCATCATTGTGCATGGCATAGGCATCTAAGCAAGTATCAAGCAACAAGCGGTGAGATTCACAAGAAGCGGGCAAAAACTCGTGAGCACCACTTGAAATTCTAAGTTGGCAACTTAGCGATGATGACTTTGGAGTGGCTCTAACTTAGGGTCACCTCCAATTTGAGGGCACGAGGACTTGGACCTTGCCAAGTTCCGAGTGGCTTTGGCAACCCGGCTTATGGGTTGGACTTACCTATGGGTTTTGGGATTCACCCCACTTCCCACGTGGCAGATCCGGCACCCTCTAAGGGCACCGCGGTGGATCCTAGTGAGTACCTTGATCTTACACTTATCCTTGCGAGAGACACCCTCGGAGTGCCACCACAAATTAACCTGAGAGCCCGACGTGAGCACACAGCGGCAGTACTAGGCAAGCAAGATCTCATCGCCAGCATGAAAGTGTGTCCGAGCCACTTTGAAAAGCTGAAGCGCCATTCCCCGGCTATGGACGCGGGTTGAGTTTGGAGATCATGGTTCGCCCGGAGCTACATTTTGGTGTACTACTTCTCTGGTGGACCCATACTCGACGGGGTCGAGTTTTCCCCACCCCGGGTGTATGATGGGGGCATCCCTTGTGATGGAATCCTCGGTTCAAGATTCAAAATTTAAAAATTTGACGGGGATCGGCAATCAACTTCATCAACACAATCAAATGGCCAATCTATTTGTCTCATGATAATTGGGCCTCTTTATGGGCCTTATGGGTTATGTCCGTAGCAATTATGTAATAGTCCTTTCATATTTTTGTCTTTAAGTCTTCCAATAGAGTGTCTTTTAGTCTCCCCAAGAGAACTATAATGAGTAGACATTAAGTGTTTAGGATAGTGTCTTTTGGTCTCCCCAAGAGAACTATAATAAGTAGACATTAAGTGTTTAGGATAGTGTCTTTTGGTCTTCTTTGAGAGTCTATAAAAGAGTCATGTATCTTTCATTTGAAAAACAGTGAATGAAATCTTATTTTTGGAACCCCCATGTGATGCCCACGTAGGAGGGGCCTTCCCCTCCTTTATCTTCTTCCCCCCCCCCTCTTTTAATTCCCATGGCCGTGAGTGCCTGTTCTTCCTTCCCTCTCCACGGGTGAGATGCCCAGTTCTTCCCTCCTTGCCACGGGTGTTGATGCCCTTCATTCCTCCCTTCTCCTCCAGCCACCAGCATCTTCCGCTCACCCCCACAGCTTGGCCGAACTTCCCGTTCCCCAGTTCCTCCTGTCTTCTAACCCAATCTTTCACTGCTGCGGCAGTCTACCTTCCTTGCCCCACCCTCTAAGCTTCTTCCTCCCGGCCACGCTATTACCTCATACGCCCACGCTACCTCCGTTCCCGTCATACACGCACTGCACCCCTTTCCACAGCCTCAAGACAACCCCCTGCAACCCCAACCACGTCCACCCACTATCCCCATAGCTTACACCCACAAACACCACCACTAAACTTAGCCCCCACTCCACAAGCCCATCCCAAACCCGCAGGCAGCTTCTGGCCCAATTTGCAGAGTAACTTCCAGCTCGTTCCAGGTGGAGTCTGCATCCAAGGTCTTCAGCAAAGTTGATCGTCCACAAGTCCTCTTCGCAAGCGAGTTGGAATCGTGTCGATCCGAGTTCGTGGCCGCCCACAAGGGACTTTCTTCCCCGACTGCGCAGAGAAGGCCTGACAGCGACCTGAAGCGGTTTGGGGCAGCAACCACGACCTCTTCTTGAAGGATTCAGGCTCCAGGATCTTCATCAAAGTTCTCCATCCTCAAGTCAGCTACCGGGATCAGAAGACGGAACCGCAATCAGAGGTCGGTGGCCAGAGTTACAAATTTTATACCCCGACGACCCCATTCTGCCTCCTGTCTGTCTCCTCCGACCAGTCCCCACTCAACGGGACCTGCACGTCCACACCGACATCCGACTGAGGCGAGACCAGTGCCGCTGGAAAGTAGTCGTCCCCACGATTCCAACGCCACCTGCCGCGCACCAAACAGAGTTCGGGGTTGCTCGTGGTGTCCCTGTCAAGCCGCTGTTCAGAAGCTGCCCCTGCACAGAACCAGAACGGGGTCCCCGCTCAGTCGTCCGTGGCGACCAGGTTCGGGCGGAACCAAAATTCAGAAAAATTGTGCTGTATCCCTACCCTGTTACGAAGCCAACGGCACCAACCGCGCCTCCGGCAAAATTCCAGAGTGCGATCCACAGCCACTTCAACAGCTGCTGGTCACAGATTCCAGAACCGGACAGAATCGACTTCGGCATTTGTTTCACATCAAGTGGTATCAGAGCAAGTTTTAGACTTGTCTCTACTAAGTCTAGTCCTAGGGCGCATTGTCATCTAGTTCATGAATCATGGCTACCACATACCCATCCCACTCGGCCCACTACCGGGATCCGATCAACCCAATACTTTGGGACATTATTCGAGATGAGGGTGTTACCTTTGATGGGTCGCATGCTAGTGATTACCTCAAGTGGGAGGCTGCAATGGAAAGGAACTTTGAGAGGAATCGGGTATACGGACACACAAGAGTTTGTAGGGCCAAGGGACAAATTCGGGGTCAAGCCAAGATAGAATTGGAACACATAGAGGCCATAAGAAGGATTGAGAGGCAAGAGCCCATTCACTCGTGGGAAGAGATGACGAGAGAACTTAGGAAAATCTACATTCCAAAACCTTCCTACTCTTCCTACTCACACACCCCTAGCCCGAGGAGCACCACCACTACTCAATCCCAACCCGGCCAACTTAAGACCATCCATAGGACTCCGCCCCCACCACCCCTAACCGATCCCCTCTCCACATTTCGCCACCAACTCCTCTCCCTTAGAACCCAACTGTCCCAACTACCCACCCCTCCACCTAGGCCCCCAAAGACCACCACCCTCCAACCCACAAATCCCTACCAAACCCCTCCACCCCAAAGAGTTGAGAAAGTGATTGAAGTTCATGAAGCTCCCCTTGAATGGGAGGAAGAATTTGAGGCACAATGCCAAGAGTCAAGTCAGGAAAACCCAATCCCCACCAACCTTCCCCAACTAAAACTCACTTCCATAACCCTCACCGTTCAAACCCAAGTGGATCCCGTGCCCACCCCTCCACCTAGGCCCGCACCGGTCACCACCCCGCAACTCACTATTCCCCATGAGACCCATACTCCCCAAACCCCCGTAGCCCCTACTACTACCCCTCCATTATCCCCTATAAGGGATGCCCCACCCAAGATCGACCAATCCAACTGTCTTCACCCAACCCACCTTCCACTTCCAACTACAAACCTACCCCAACCTAGACTCCCACTACCTCCACTTCCAACCCCAACCCAATTCCGACCTTGCTCATCACCTTGGGGGCGCCATGCACCTACCATCACCACCCCACCCCGAACATACTCTCTCACCTCTTTGGAGGAGGAACCCATACCCGACCCCAAAGTGGTGAACACCCCGGACCCAATTCCCAACATGGAGACCACACATGTCCAAATTGAAGAAAAAAACTCACATGGTAACCTTCACCCTACACCACCCTCTCTAGATGGGACCGAGCTTATTTTAGGAGAGACCCTTGTTAGCTGGTTGATGGGTAGCCCAATTAGAGAGATAATGGCCCATGCCTACCCTCCCATGGAACAACACCTCCCCATAGTCCCTCTCTCCTCTTATCACACCACTATCCAATCCTCCTATGAGGTTGAGAGTTGGGATGACCTTCTTAAGGGCCTAGCATGGCAAATAGAGTTGACCGACATGTTGGCCACAATGGCTGACCAACCTAGGAGCGTTGACCTCCTACATCTATGTGTCGGATCCATCACCACAGCTTACACTGTAGGTTGCTACACTAGCGACCTCCTTCTAATCCTCCCTACACCGGATGAGCCTGCTGCTCTCCATGAATTAGAATTGCTTATCTCGGGTAGAGTGTCAAACCATCCCTTCCTGGCTGATCCACCCACCAAAGACTTCGGCCCAATTATTTCTTTAGAGAAGGATGACTCACCGCTACATGAGGACCTGGAGTTCCTCTCCCTAGGGGACCCTTACCATGACCCCTTTGACCCCTTCCTATGGGAGTCTAGACCCCCATGCAACCCACCCCCCTTACCCACCACCCACCCTTTCCTACCCTCACCCACCTTAATAGACCAGGCCCACTCTATTTTCCCAGACCCATTTGACCCCTATGAGAGGAAACTCCCACACCAAGCCATACACATTAGGGATGCCATTTGGGAAGGAATGCATGTGTCTAGACACACCACACCGCTTGACATGATTCATGAGTCGGGTCCATTCATTCAAATCACCCACATGACATGTAAGAAGTATGAGTGGTCTATGTACGGATGTAATGGCCCACCCTCGTTCGTCGCAAGTCTTAGGCATGAGAGAAATATTCAAGGAAGTTCGGGTTCCCCGGTAATTATCACCACCATGCATGATAGATCCATCTATGGTTGTCCTGGCCCACCTAGGTCTATTAGGGCCTACATGGCATGGCATGATAGGTCCCTTTATGGGTTTTCCGGGTCTTCCATCCCCACCCCCTTTGACAAGACGCATAAGCCTCCTAGGTCTACCAAAGTCTGTGTAGCACCACTGCATGATAGGTCCACTTTTGGTTGTCCAGGACCCCCATTATCTCCTAGTGAGTCAACATCCACAAAGATACATGAAAACATCCGCAAGCATATAGGCAAAAGCAACGAGGCTTACAAAAGGCAGGCCGATGCTCATCGTCGTCACTATGAATACCAAGTGGGAGACCATGTGATGGTGAGAACGGAGCGGCTCCTCCCAGGGCCCGCCTCCAAATTGAGGACACGGGGTTTGGGACCCTTTCGGGTTCTAAGACGGGTTGGTACCAATGCTTATGAGCTCGACTTACCTAAGGGCTTTGGGGTTCACCCCACTTTCAATGTGGCGGATCTGGTTCGCTATAAGGGCCCCACGGTGGAACCCAGTCAGGATCTCGAGCCTTTACCCCCCCTTGTGAGTGACCCTCCCGGAGCGAAACTACCACCCCGATTGAGAGGCCGACTTGAGCAAGTGGAGGCAATACTGGATGAGCAGAGCACACTTACCAGGAACAGGGTCTACCAGCGCTACCTCGTGAGGTGGAAAGGCCGTTCCCCGACCGAGGATGCTTGGGTAAGCCGAGAGGACTTGATGCGCCTAGACCCGGACCTGCTGGTGCAGTACGAGAGCCGATTGGACCCCTACTCGACGGGGTCGAGTTCTCCCCACCCCGGGGGATTTGATGAGGACATCTCCCGGCATTCCCTATGGCACGAGGCGACTCCGACTTCGTGACCCCTTGGAGATGTGGTCCTCATGGCTATCTTTATTTGTTGCTTATGTAGTTTCTTTATTTGAGTCATATCATGTGTAATTTTCCTTTATTTGAGTCCATTATCTAGGTCTTAGAGTTAATTATCCAAGTCTTGAGTCATTTGGACCCTTAGTTGAGGACATTGGGCCCAGTTAGTGGGCTTGGCCCATGGGCGCCCCCCCCTGTCTCTTGGTCTTTTGCATTTATGCACTTTGTTAGGGGGTTTTGTGCAAATGGTCCAACTCTATATAAGGACCCCCCCCTCTCCCATTTGTAACAACTTTTGATGAATTGAAAAATTAAACCCTCAAGTATTCTCTCTCCCTCTCTCTATAGTTCTCTCTCTCTCTCTCACTACTTCTCCCTCTCTCTCTCTAAATTTCGAAATCCCCTCTCTCTCCTCCCTAATCACCCTTCTTTAAGACCCCTCCCCCTTCCCTATACACTCATTCAATTCCCCCTCCAACCCCTAGGTGGAAACCCCTTCTCCTAGGCACCCTTTCATCTTCCCAGGCACCCTTTCACCTTCCCAAGGCCACTCCCCACCCTTCCCAAGCCATATTCCTCCACCCAAGACCCCTTTCCCCTCTCCAAGGGACCCCTTCACCTCCCTAGGTCGTCCATCCCCTTCCCCTCCCTCCTAGGGTCGCACCCCCCTCCATCTCCACCCACATACACCACCACCACCTTAGCCTCCCCTCCACAAATCCATTCCAGCCCGCAGGCAGTTTCTGGCCCCAACTTGCAGAGCATTTTCCAACCCGTTCCAGGAGGATTCGGCATCCAAGCGCTTCAGCAAACTTGTGCATCCACGAGTCTTCTCCGCAGGCGAGTTGGAATCGCTCCGTTCCAAGATCGTGGCCGGCCGCTAGCTCCGTTCTACCGCGACTGCGCACTGGGGGCTCAACCAGAAGGCCATCTCTGTTCGACCTCGTGCAGCGGCCAAGACTGGAGGAATCGGTCATCAAACTCTTCATCAAAATTCTTCCTCCCCCTGTCAGCTTTCAGAAGCCGAAGACGGAGCATCGTTTGAACGCCGTAAGTGGAAGTTACCATTTTTATACCGCCGGGCGTTCGTTCTGCCTCCTGTCTGTCTTCCCCGACCTGTCCCCCTTCAACGGGACCATCCTGTCCACACGGACTTCAGACAGTGGCGAGGCCGGCTCCGTTGGAAAGTAGACCTCCCCACGCTTCCATCGACACCGGCCGTTTGCAAAACAGAGCCCGGGAGCGTTCGTGGCGTCCTCGGCAATCTGCTGTTCAGAAGCTGAACCTGTGCAGGTCCTGAACAGGGACCCCGTTCGGTCGATCGTGGCAGCCCGGCTCGTGCAGAACGAAAATCCATAAAATTTGAGGCGCACCCCTATTCTGTTACGAAGCCAACGACACCGACCGCGCCTCCGGAAAAATTCCAGAAAGTGTTCTACGGCTACATCAGTGACTGCTGGTCCAGAATCCCAGAACCGGACAGGTTTCGGTATCGACCGCCGGTGTGATAATTAACCAATTTTCCCCACCCCGCTTGGCCGGCTGAAGGCCCCACCCTGCGTGGTGGTAGTGTTTGGTGTAAACTCCATAACCCCCACCCCGAGATCCCCCCTCCTGCGAGAGGCGTAGTTTTGTAATTAACTAACCAGCAGGTCAAGCTACCCCGCCGCGGCGTTCGGGTGCATACCCACGCCTCCCGGCGCGCCCATCGTCTCCGGCCGGGATCGGTGTCTTCACACCGATCAGGTGAGCTTCTGGTCCCTCTCCTGGTCCTCATTTACTTTGCTTAGCTAGTATCGTTTCCTTAGCTCGTTGGCGGTAATTGAGTGCCCGGACTTGATTGTTTGTGAAACCACGAGCGCACCACCGTGGCAAGTGAGAGAGCGCCACCCAAGCCCACGCCCCAGCGTGCTAGCCCGCCCATAAATTGGGTATCCCAGGCCCATTAGGGGTCAGCCATAAGCCCACCAACCGGTGGAAACCTTAGGGTCCCACCCCGGATCCTCGCCGGCATCACTCGGACCCACTGGGAGCGCATGTGCGTCGCGTGAGATAGGTCGCACGGTGAGCCGAATTGAGAGCTTGTATGCTTGTGGATGCATAGGTCTAAGGGTCATTATCATCCTAGGTAGACCGTGTCACATCAAATGGTATCAGAGCCAAGTTTCGATCTTGGGACCTGTGGGTTATGGGTGATGAGGACATCTCCCGGCATTCCCTATGGCACGAGGCGACTCCGACTTCGTGACCCCTTGGAGATGTGGTCCTCATGGCTATCTTTATTTGTTGCTTATGTAGTTTCTTTATTTGAGTCATATCATGTGTAATTTTCCTTTATTTGAGTCCATTATCTAGGTCTTAGAGTTAATTATCCAAGTCTTGAGTCATTTGGACCCTTAGTTGAGGACATTGGGCCCAGTTAGTGGGCTTGGCCCATGGGCGCCCCCCCCTGTCTCTTGGTCTTTTGCATTTATGCACTTTGTTAGGGGGTTTTGTGCAAATGGTCCAACTCTATATAAGGACCCCCCCCTCTCCCATTTGTAAGAACTTTTGATGAATTGAAAAATTAAACCCTCAAGTATTCTCTCTCCCTCTCTCTATAGTTCTCTCTCTCTCTCTCACTACTTCTCCCTCTCTCTCTCTAAATTTCGAAATCCCCTCTCTCTCCTCCCTAATCACCCTTCTTTAAGACCCCTCCCCCTTCCCTATACACTCATTCAATTCCCCCTCCAACCCCTAGGTGGAAACCCCTTCTCCTAGGCACCCTTTCATCTTCCCAGGCACCCTTTCACCTTCCCAAGGCCACTCCCCACCCTTCCCAAGCCATATTCCTCCACCCAAGACCCCTTTCCCCTCTCCAAGGGACCCCTTCACCTCCCTAGGTCGTCCATCCCCTTCCCCTCCCTCCTAGGGTCGCACCCCCCTCCATCTCCACCCACATACACCACCACCACCTTAGCCTCCCCTCCACAAATCCATTCCAGCCCGCAGGCAGTTTCTGGCCCCAACTTGCAGAGCATTTTCCAACCCGTTCCAGGAGGATTCGGCATCCAAGCGCTTCAGCAAACTTGTGCATCCACGAGTCTTCTCCGCAGGCGAGTTGGAATCGCTCCGTTCCAAGATCGTGGCCGGCCGCTAGCTCCGTTCTACCGCGACTGCGCACTGGGGGCTCAACCAGAAGGCCATCTCTGTTCGACCTTCGTGCAGCGGCCAAGACTGGAGGAATCGGTCATCAAACTCTTCATCAAAATTCTTCCTCCCCCTGTCAGCTTTCAGAAGCCGAAGACGGAGCATCGTTTGAACGCCGTAAGTGGAAGTTACCATTTTTATACCGCCGGGCGTTCGTTCTGCCTCCTGTCTGTCTTCCCCGACCTGTCCCCCTTCAACGGGACCATCCTGTCCACACGGACTTCAGACAGTGGCGAGGCCGGCTCCGTTGGAAAGTAGACCTCCCCACGCTTCCATCGACACCGGCCGTTTGCAAAACAGAGCCCGGGAGCGTTCGTGGCGTCCTCGGCAATCTGCTGTTCAGAAGCTGAACCTGTGCAGGTCCTGAACAGGGACCCCGTTCGGTCGATCGTGGCAGCCCGGCTCGTGCAGAACGAAAATCCATAAAATTTGAGGCGCACCCCTATTCTGTTACGAAGCCAACGACACCGACCGCGCCTCCGGCAAAATTCCAGAAAGTGTTCTACGGCTACATCAGTGACTGCTGGTCCAGAATCCCAGAACCGGACAGGTTTCGGTATCGACCGCCGGTGTGATAATTAACCAATTTTCCCCACCCCGCTTGGCCGGCTGAAGGCCCCACCCTGCGTGGTGGTAGTGTTTGGTGTAAACTCCATAACCCCCACCCCGAGATCCCCCCTCCTGCGAGAGGCGTAGTTTTGTAATTAACTAACCAGCAGGTCAAGCTACCCCGCCGCGGCGTTCGGGTGCATACCCACGCCTCCCGGCGCGCCCATCGTCTCCGGCCGGGATCGGTGTCTTCACACCGATCAGGTGAGCTTCTGGTCCCTCTCCTGGTCCTCATTTACTTTGCTTAGCTAGTATCGTTTCCTTAGCTCGTTGGCGGTAATTGAGTGCCCGGACTTGATTGTTTGTGAAACCACGAGCGCACCACCGTGGCAAGTGAGAGAGCGCCACCCAAGCCCACGCCCCAGCGTGCTAGCCCGCCCATAAATTGGGTATCCCAGGCCCATTAGGGGTCAGCCATAAGCCCACCAACCGGTGGAAACCTTAGGGTCCCACCCCGGATCCTCGCCGGCATCACTCGGACCCACTGGGAGCGCATGTGCGTCGCGTGAGATAGGTCGCACGGTGAGCCGAATTGAGAGCTTGTATGCTTGTGGATGCATAGGTCTAAGGGTCATTATCATCCTAGGTAGACCGTGTCACATCAAATGGTATCAGAGCAAGTTTTAGACTTGTCTCTACTAAGTCTAGTCCTAGGGCGCATTGTCATCTAGTTCATGAATCATGGCTACCACATACCCATCCCACTCGGCCCACTACCGGGATCCGATCAACCCAATACTTTGGGACATTATTCGAGATGAGGGTGTTACCTTTGATGGGTCGCATGCTAGTGATTACCTCAAGTGGGAGGCTGCAATGGAAAGGAACTTTGAGAGGAATCGGGTATACGGACACACAAGAGTTTGTAGGGCCAAGGGACAAATTCGGGGTCAAGCCAAGATAGAATTGGAACACATAGAGGCCATAAGAAGGATTGAGAGGCAAGAGCCCATTCACTCGTGGGAAGAGATGACGAGAGAACTTAGGAAAATCTACATTCCAAAACCTTCCTACTCTTCCTACTCACACACCCCTAGCCCGAGGAGCACCACCACTACTCAATCCCAACCCGGCCAACTTAAGACCATCCATAGGACTCCGCCCCCACCACCCCTAACCGATCCCCTCTCCACATTTCGCCACCAACTCCTCTCCCTTAGAACCCAACTGTCCCAACTACCCACCCCTCCACCTAGGCCCCCAAAGACCACCACCCTCCAACCCACAAATCCCTACCAAACCCCTCCACCCCAAAGAGTTGAGAAAGTGATTGAAGTTCATGAAGCTCCCCTTGAATGGGAGGAAGAATTTGAGGCACAATGCCAAGAGTCAAGTCAGGAAAACCCAATCCCCACCAACCTTCCCCAACTAAAACTCACTTCCATAACCCTCACCGTTCAAACCCAAGTGGATCCCGTGCCCACCCCTCCACCTAGGCCCGCACCGGTCACCACCCCGCAACTCACTATTCCCCATGAGACCCATACTCCCCAAACCCCCGTAGCCCCTACTACTACCCCTCCATTATCCCCTATAAGGGATGCCCCACCCAAGATCGACCAATCCAACTGTCTTCACCCAACCCACCTTCCACTTCCAACTACAAACCTACCCCAACCTAGACTCCCACTACCTCCACTTCCAACCCCAACCCAATTCCGACCTTGCTCATCACCTTGGGGGCGCCATGCACCTACCATCACCACCCCACCCCGAACATACTCTCTCACCTCTTTGGAGGAGGAACCCATACCCGACCCCAAAGTGGTGAACACCCCGGACCCAATTCCCAACATGGAGACCACACATGTCCAAATTGAAGAAAAAAACTCACATGGTAACCTTCACCCTACACCACCCTCTCTAGATGGGACCGAGCTTATTTTAGGAGAGACCCTTGTTAGCTGGTTGATGGGTAGCCCAATTAGAGAGATAATGGCCCATGCCTACCCTCCCATGGAACAACACCTCCCCATAGTCCCTCTCTCCTCTTATCACACCACTATCCAATCCTCCTATGAGGTTGAGAGTTGGGATGACCTTCTTAAGGGCCTAGCATGGCAAATAGAGTTGACCGACATGTTGGCCACAATGGCTGACCAACCTAGGAGCGTTGACCTCCTACATCTATGTGTCGGATCCATCACCACAGCTTACACTGTAGGTTGCTACACTAGCGACCTCCTTCTAATCCTCCCTACACCGGATGAGCCTGCTGCTCTCCATGAATTAGAATTGCTTATCTCGGGTAGAGTGTCAAACCATCCCTTCCTGGCTGATCCACCCACCAAAGACTTCGGCCCAATTATTTCTTTAGAGAAGGATGACTCACCGCTACATGAGGACCTGGAGTTCCTCTCCCTAGGGGACCCTTACCATGACCCCTTTGACCCCTTCCTATGGGAGTCTAGACCCCCATGCAACCCACCCCCCTTACCCACCACCCACCCTTTCCTACCCTCACCCACCTTAATAGACCAGGCCCACTCTATTTTCCCAGACCCATTTGACCCCTATGAGAGGAAACTCCCACACCAAGCCATACACATTAGGGATGCCATTTGGGAAGGAATGCATGTGTCTAGACACACCACACCGCTTGACATGATTCATGAGTCGGGTCCATTCATTCAAATCACCCACATGACATGTAAGAAGTATGAGTGGTCTATGTACGGATGTAATGGCCCACCCTCGTTCGTCGCAAGTCTTAGGCATGAGAGAAATATTCAAGGAAGTTCGGGTTCCCCGGTAATTATCACCACCATGCATGATAGATCCATCTATGGTTGTCCTGGCCCACCTAGGTCTATTAGGGCCTACATGGCATGGCATGATAGGTCCCTTTATGGGTTTTCCGGGTCTTCCATCCCCACCCCCTTTGACAAGACGCATAAGCCTCCTAGGTCTACCAAAGTCTGTGTAGCACCACTGCATGATAGGTCCACTTTTGGTTGTCCAGGACCCCCATTATCTCCTAGTGAGTCAACATCCACAAAGATACATGAAAACATCCGCAAGCATATAGGCAAAAGCAACGAGGCTTACAAAAGGCAGGCCGATGCTCATCGTCGTCACTATGAATACCAAGTGGGAGACCATGTGATGGTGAGAACGGAGCGGCTCCTCCCAGGGCCCGCCTCCAAATTGAGGACACGGGGTTTGGGACCCTTTCGGGTTCTAAGACGGGTTGGTACCAATGCTTATGAGCTCGACTTACCTAAGGGCTTTGGGGTTCACCCCACTTTCAATGTGGCGGATCTGGTTCGCTATAAGGGCCCCACGGTGGAACCCAGTCAGGATCTCGAGCCTTTACCCCCCCTTGTGAGTGACCCTCCCGGAGCGAAACTACCACCCCGATTGAGAGGCCGACTTGAGCAAGTGGAGGCAATACTGGATGAGCAGAGCACACTTACCAGGAACAGGGTCTACCAGCGCTACCTCGTGAGGTGGAAAGGCCGTTCCCCGACCGAGGATGCTTGGGTAAGCCGAGAGGACTTGATGCGCCTAGACCCGGACCTGCTGGTGCAGTACGAGAGCCGATTGGACCCCTACTCGACGGGGTCGAGTTCTCCCCACCCCGGGGGATTTGATGAGGACATCTCCCGGCATTCCCTATGGCACGAGGCGACTCCGACTTCGTGACCCCTTGGAGATGTGGTCCTCATGGCTATCTTTATTTGTTGCTTATGTAGTTTCTTTATTTGAGTCATATCATGTGTAATTTTCCTTTATTTGAGTCCATTATCTAGGTCTTAGAGTTAATTATCCAAGTCTTGAGTCATTTGGACCCTTAGTTGAGGACATTGGGCCCAGTTAGTGGGCTTGGCCCATGGGCGCCCCCCCCTGTCTCTTGGTCTTTTGCATTTATGCACTTTGTTAGGGGGTTTTGTGCAAATGGTCCAACTCTATATAAGGACCCCCCCCTCTCCCATTTGTAACAACTTTTGATGAATTGAAAAATTAAACCCTCAAGTATTCTCTCTCCCTCTCTCTATAGTTCTCTCTCTCTCTCTCACTACTTCTCCCTCTCTCTCTCTAAATTTCGAAATCCCCTCTCTCTCCTCCCTAATCACCCTTCTTTAAGACCCCTCCCCCTTCCCTATACACTCATTCAATTCCCCCTCCAACCCCTAGGTGGAAACCCCTTCTCCTAGGCACCCTTTCATCTTCCCAGGCACCCTTTCACCTTCCCAAGGCCACTCCCCACCCTTCCCAAGCCATATTCCTCCACCCAAGACCCCTTTCCCCTCTCCAAGGGACCCCTTCACCTCCCTAGGTCGTCCATCCCCTTCCCCTCCCTCCTAGGGTCGCACCCCCCTCCATCTCCACCCACATACACCACCACCACCTTAGCCTCCCCTCCACAAATCCATTCCAGCCCGCAGGCAGTTTCTGGCCCCAACTTGCAGAGCATTTTCCAACCCGTTCCAGGAGGATTCGGCATCCAAGCGCTTCAGCAAACTTGTGCATCCACGAGTCTTCTCCGCAGGCGAGTTGGAATCGCTCCGTTCCAAGATCGTGGCCGGCCGCTAGCTCCGTTCTACCGCGACTGCGCACTGGGGGCTCAACCAGAAGGCCATCTCTGTTCGACCTTCGTGCAGCGGCCAAGACTGGAGGAATCGGTCATCAAACTCTTCATCAAAATTCTTCCTCCCCCTGTCAGCTTTCAGAAGCCGAAGACGGAGCATCGTTTGAACGCCGTAAGTGGAAGTTACCATTTTTATACCGCCGGGCGTTCGTTCTGCCTCCTGTCTGTCTTCCCCGACCTGTCCCCCTTCAACGGGACCATCCTGTCCACACGGACTTCAGACAGTGGCGAGGCCGGCTCCGTTGGAAAGTAGACCTCCCCACGCTTCCATCGACACCGGCCGTTTGCAAAACAGAGCCCGGGAGCGTTCGTGGCGTCCTCGGCAATCTGCTGTTCAGAAGCTGAACCTGTGCAGGTCCTGAACAGGGACCCCGTTCGGTCGATCGTGGCAGCCCGGCTCGTGCAGAACGAAAATCCATAAAATTTGAGGCGCACCCCTATTCTGTTACGAAGCCAACGACACCGACCGCGCCTCCGGCAAAATTCCAGAAAGTGTTCTACGGCTACATCAGTGACTGCTGGTCCAGAATCCCAGAACCGGACAGGTTTCGGTATCGACCGCCGGTGTGATAATTAACCAATTTTCCCCACCCCGCTTGGCCGGCTGAAGGCCCCACCCTGCGTGGTGGTAGTGTTTGGTGTAAACTCCATAACCCCCACCCCGAGATCCCCCCTCCTGCGAGAGGCGTAGTTTTGTAATTAACTAACCAGCAGGTCAAGCTACCCCGCCGCGGCGTTCGGGTGCATACCCACGCCTCCCGGCGCGCCCATCGTCTCCGGCCGGGATCGGTGTCTTCACACCGATCAGGTGAGCTTCTGGTCCCTCTCCTGGTCCTCATTTACTTTGCTTAGCTAGTATCGTTTCCTTAGCTCGTTGGCGGTAATTGAGTGCCCGGACTTGATTGTTTGTGAAACCACGAGCGCACCACCGTGGCAAGTGAGAGAGCGCCACCCAAGCCCACGCCCCAGCGTGCTAGCCCGCCCATAAATTGGGTATCCCAGGCCCATTAGGGGTCAGCCATAAGCCCACCAACCGGTGGAAACCTTAGGGTCCCACCCCGGATCCTCGCCGGCATCACTCGGACCCACTGGGAGCGCATGTGCGTCGCGTGAGATAGGTCGCACGGTGAGCCGAATTGAGAGCTTGTATGCTTGTGGATGCATAGGTCTAAGGGTCATTATCATCCTAGGTAGACCGTGTCACATCAAAAGTTGAGGACATCACACCGCCGGCGAGCAAATACACAAGCATAGGTCTATGGTCCTATGCTTGTGGATGCATAGGTCTGATACCAACTGATGTGACACCACTATGGAAAATGCAGCAAGCAAATACAAACTTAGGACCTAATTCGCAATCACATTCAAAGGGCGCCGAGACTATGTTGAAGCTACTAACGCACCGTGCGCACGCGATTCCCGTGGTGACTCGATGATGCCGAGTCGAGGTGATGGAGATAGCCCCTGGTTGGATAGAGCACCAACACCACTTTAATTATCCCTCCTGAAGGTTTGAACGCCCAAAAACAAGGGTGGCCGGATGCCTTGAGGGCACGGGATCACTCGCTCACTTATAGCCACGGTGACCACACTGAAAGGTGGCGCCGGGATCGGGCACTCACTCTCCTACCGGCGGATAAGCGTCGCGGATATTAAATGAACAAGTGAAGGAAGCAAGGATAGTAGGCTCACCTGGTTGGTTTGAAGAAACCAACCCCGGTCGGAGACGAGGGCGAGCGGGGAAGTGTGATTCCCCGCACACTGCGCCGATGAAGCTTCGAACCTGCTTAACAGTACAAGCACTACACCTCGCGCAGGAGGGTGATCTCGGGGGTGGGAATTAAGTGATTACAAACAAACACTACCTCCCACAGGGAGGGGCGGTAAGCCGGCCAGGCGAGGGGGTGAGAAAAGCTTTGTAGCTCACGGTGGGCAACCGCTTCCAACTAGGTCCGCTGGCTGTGGATGCTGATAGGCGGTTGGTGTAGTCCCTGTAGATCTCGGCTCGAAATTTTGCCGATGACGAGCCCAAAGGGGATCTTCTCGTAACTAGAACCTGAGTGCTCCTGATTTATTTCGATTTATTCTGACGTCGTGGGTGGTCGCAGTGGAGATCTGAGTAGAGCTGCAGAACCTGGGACGGGGGACTCCTTGTTTCTGTCTGCCTGTTGCAGAAGTTACCCCGGTCGCTCCTGGACGCCGATTCACGAACCGTCAGAGTCGCTGGATCCGCGAACAAAGCTTCTGCACAGCAAAACTGACGGCAACACCTTCTGAGGTCGGGGTGGACAGGGGGATGCCGTTGAGTAGGACCTGGTCGCTGCAGACTGCAGGAGACAGACCCGCGCGACTGTGGGAGAAAATTTGGAAATCTGGCTCCTGGATGCCGAATGTCGTTCCGTTTCTTGCTTCTGGTCGTGGACGGATGGAGGAAGAATTTTGAAGAAGCGAATTCAGCCTGATTCCTCCACGGTTAGCCGTGGTGCAGTAACGAACCGGGCTGCAGAATCTGGTCACAGCGGCTACCAGAAACGGATGGTGGATTGCAGAAGTTGTCTCGGCCGCTCCCGGATGCCGAATCTCGAGCCGTTAGAGTTTATGGAACCTTGGACAATCCCTCGGTGCTGCAAAACTGACGGGGAGGCCGTCCGTGGTCGGGGTGGACTGGGGGATGCCGAGTAGTGGCGGCAGGTCACTGCCCACTGTGGGAGACAGACCCGACCAGTCGAGGGAGAAAGACCAGAACTCTGACCTCCGGATGGCGAACGCAGTTCCGCTTCTTGATCCAGAAAGAGGGCCGGTGGAGGAAGATATTTGTAGAAGAGCTTGTGGCTTGAATCTTGCACCGTCGGCCGTGGTGTAGCGTCGAACAGGCTTCAGGAACTCTGCTGATGGAGCTCTGCGCAGTCGGGGGAGATTGGCTTTCCCGGACAGCCCCAAACTCGGAACGGGACGAGATCACCTCGCCTGCGAAGACGACTGGACGCCCTTTCCAGAAAGGTATGATACACCTCTGGATGTCACCGTGTGAATCCGGGGAAGCTTCTGCAAGTCGTACCTTCTTCTGCTACCTGCAGACTAGCAAGGAGAAGAGGGGAAGATGGTGGTGGATCGGCCTTAGCAAGAGGGGAAGAGGGAAGGGGTGGCTTGGAGCGAACTTGGGAGGAGGGGGGGGTGGTATGGTCGACCTAGGGAGGTGAAGGGGCTTCTTGGGGAGGGGAAAGGGCCCTTGGGAGGTGGAAGGTTGTTTGGGGAAGGGGGAGGGATGCCTTGGGAAGGTGAAAGGGTGCTTTGGAAGGTGGAAAGGTGCCTAGGGGAAGGGGTTTCCACCTAGGGGTTGGAGGGGGAATTGAATGAGTGTATAGGGAAGGGGGAGGGGTCTTAAAGAAAGGTGATTAGGGAGGAGAGAGAGGGGATTACGAATTTTAGAGAGAGGGAGAGAACTAGAGAGAGAGGGAGAGAACTAGTGGGAGAGAGAGAGGCACTCAAGTGGCAATTTTCTGTTCAATATCTCATTAACCACAATAGGAGGGGTTAGGGCCCTATTTATAGGGAAAACCCCTTTTACACATAGGTCCTTGACATATCACACACTAACACAAAAGCCAAGGGGAAGGGGGGGTGCGCCCATGGGCCTAGCCCAATGGCATGGGCCCATTAACAAGCACAACTACTCATGTGACTCAACTAAGGACAATTAATTAAAAACCTAGGTTTTAAGACTCAAATAAAAGACAAAAGTACATGATAATGACTCAAATAAAAGGGAAAAACCACACAGTGACCTAGGGATAGATAATAAGATCCACTCCGGATGAAGGACGGCTCCTAGCTGCCCCCGGATGGGAGGGAAGTGCCAAGCCATAGGGAGTCGCGAGTGATGTCCTCATCAATTCCCCCGGGCTGGAAAAAGCTCGACTCTGTCGAGAAAAGGCCCTCCCTTCTGCGGTGCTGCTCAAGGAGATCGGGGGACAGCTGTTGGAGATCCTCCCGGCTTACCCAGATATCGTCCGAGGGTGGTCGTCCTTTCCACCTGACCAGGTAGCGCTCATACGCCTTGCTCCTTGTGATGGTAACCTGTTCATCCAAAATCTGCTCCACTTTATCGCGCCGATTTCTCAAATGGGGTTGAGCTCTCTGAGGTGTGGGGGCGCTCTCAAAGGAGGGAGAAGGCTGGAGTTCCTCACTGGGTGTCACCGTGGGGCCCTTGTGGGGCACCAGGTCAACCACATTGAATGTGGGGCTTACTTCGTACTCTTCAGGGAGGTCCAACACGTAAGCATTGGTGCCAAGGCGTCTCAGCACCTGGAAGGGGCCAGCTCCATGCGACCTCAACTTTGAAGTATTCCCAGGGAACAACCTCTCAGTTCTCACCATCACAAAATCACCATTTTGGAATTCTTGGTGGCGGCGGTGTGAGTCAGCAGACTTCTGACTGTGGATGCATAGGTCTCGGCGTTCTACCTAGGATGATAATGACCCTTAGACCTATGCATCCACAAGCATACAAGCTCTCAATTCGGCTCACCGTGCGACCTATCTCACGCGACGCACATGCGCTCCCAGTGGGTCCGAGTGATGCCGGCGAGGATCCGGGGTGGGACCCTAAGGTTTCCACCGGTTGGTGGGCTTATGGCTGACCCCTAATGGGCCTGGGATACCCAATTTATGGGCGGGCTAGCACGCTGGGGCGTGGGCTTGGGTGGCGCTCTCTCACTTGCCACGGTGGTGCGCTCGTGGTTTCACAAACAATCAAGTCCGGGCACTCAATTACCGCCAACGAGCTAAGGAAACGATACTAGCTAAGCAAAGTAAATGAGGACCAGGAGAGGGACCAGAAGCTCACCTGATCGGTGTGAAGACACCGATCCCGGCCGGAGACGATGGGCGCGCCGGGAGGCGTGGGTATGCACCCGAACGCCGCGGCGGGGTAGCTTGACCTGCTGGTTAGTTAATTACAAAACTACGCCTCTCGCAGGAGGGGGGATCTCGGGGTGGGGGTTATGGAGTTTACACCAAACACTACCACCACGCAGGGTGGGGCCTTCAGCCGGCCAAGCGGGGTGGGGAAAATTGGTTAATTATCACACCGGCGGTCGATACCGAAACCTGTCCGGTTCTGGGATTCTGGACCAGCAGTCACTGATGTAGCCGTAGAACACTTTCTGGAATTTTGCCGGAGGCGCGGTCGGTGTCGTTGGCTTCGTAACAGAATGGGGGTGCGCCTCAAATTTTATGGATTTTCGTTCTGCACGAGCCGGGCTGCCACGATCGACCGAACGGGGTCCCTGTTCAGGACCTGCACAGGTTCAGCTTCTGAACAGCAGATTGCCGAGGACGCCACGAACGCTCCCGGGCTCTGTTTTGCAAACGGCCGGTGTCGATGGAAGCGTGGGGAGGTCTACTTTCCAACGGAGCCGGCCTCGCCACTGTCTGAAGTCCGTGTGGACAGGATGGTCCCGTTGAAGGGGGACAGGTTGGGGAAGACAGACAGGAGGCAGAACGAACGCCCGGCGGTATAAAAATGGTAACTTCCACTTACGGCGTTCAAACGATGCTCCGTCTTCGGCTTATGAAAGCTGACAGGGGGAGGAAGGATTTTGATGAAGAGTTTGATGACCGATTCCTCCAGTCTTGGCCGCTGCACGAAGGTCGAACAGAGATGGCCTTCTGGTTGAGCCCCCAGTGCGCAGTCGCGGTAGAACGGAGCTAGCGGCCGGCCACGATCTTGGAACGGAGCGATTCCAACTCGCCTGCGGAGAAGACTCGTGGATGCACAAGTTTGCTGAAGCGCTTGGATGCCGAATCCTCCTGGAACGGGTTGGAAAATGCTCTGCAAGTTGGGGCCAGAAACTGCCTGCGGGCTGGAATGGATTTGTGGAGGGGAGGCTAAGGTGGTGGTGGTGTATGTGGGTGGAGATGGAGGGGGGTGCGACCCTAGGAGGGAGGGGAAGGGGATGGACGACCTAGGGAGGTGAAGGGGTCCCTTGGAGAGGGGAAAGGGGTCTTGGGTGGAGGAATATGGCTTGGGAAGGGTGGGGAGTGGCCTTGGGAAGGTGAAAGGGTGCCTGGGAAGATGAAAGGGTGCCTAGGAGAAGGGGTTTCCACCTAGGGGTTGGAGGGGGAATTGAATGAGTGTATAGGGAAGGGGGAGGGGTCTTAAAGAAGGGTGATTAGGGAGGAGAGAGAGGGGATTTCGAAATTTAGAGAGAGAGAGGGAGAAGTAGTGAGAGAGAGAGAGAGAACTATAGAGAGAGGGAGAGAGAATACTTGAGGGTTTAATTTTTCAATTCATCAAAAGTTGTCACAAATGGGAGAGGGGGGGGTCCTTATATAGAGTTGGACCATTTGCACAAAACCCCCTAACAAAGTGCATAAATGCAAAAGACCAAGAGACAGGGGGGGGCGCCCATGGGCCAAGCCCACTAACTGGGCCCAATGTCCTCAACTAAGGGTCCAAATGACTCAAGACTTGGATAATTAACTCTAAGACCTAGATAATGGACTCAAATAAAGGAAAATTACACATGATATGACTCAAATAAAGAAACTACATAAGCAACAAATAAAGATAGCCATGAGGACCACATCTCCAAGGGGTCACGAAGTCGGAGTCGCCTCGTGCCATAGGGAATGCCGGGAGATGTCCTCATCAAATCCCCCGGGGTGGGGAGAACTCGACCCCGTCGAGTAGGGGTCTAATCGGCTCTCGTACTGCACCAGCAGGTCCGGGTCTAGGCGCATCAAGTCCTCTCGGCTTTACCCAAGCATCCTCGGTCGGGGAACGGCCTTTCCACCTCACGAGGTAGCGCTGGTAGACCCTGTTCCTGGTAAGTGTGCTCTGCTCATCCAGTATTGCCTCCACTTGCTCAAGTCGGCCTCTCAATCGGGGTGGTAGTTTCGCTCCGGGAGGGTCACTCACAAGGGGGGGTAAAGGCTCGAGATCCTGACTGGGTTCCACCGTGGGGCCCTTATAGCGAACCAGATCCGCCACATTGAAAGTGGGGTGAACCCCAAAGCCCTTAGGTAAGTCGAGCTCATAAGCATTGGTACCAACCCGTCTTAGAACCCGAAAGGGTCCCAAACCCCGTGTCCTCAATTTGGAGGCGGGCCCTGGGAGGAGCCGCTCCGTTCTCACCATCACATGGTCTCCCACTTGGTATTCATAGTGACGACGATGAGCATCGGCCTGCCTTTTGTAAGCCTCGTTGCTTTTGCCTATATGCTTGCGGATGTTTTCATGTATCTTTGTGGATGTTGACTCACTAGGAGATAATGGGGGTCCTGGACAACCAAAAGTGGACCTATCATGCAGTGGTGCTACACAGACTTTGGTAGACCTAGGAGGCTTATGCGTCTTGTCAAAGGGGGTGGGGATGGAAGACCCGGAAAACCCATAAAGGGACCTATCATGCCATGCCATGTAGGCCCTAATAGACCTAGGTGGGCCAGGACAACCATAGATGGATCTATCATGCATGGTGGTGATAATTACCGGGGAACCCGAACTTCCTTGAATATTTCTCTCATGCCTAAGACTTGCGACGAACGAGGGTGGGCCATTACATCCGTACATAGACCACTCATACTTCTTACATGTCATGTGGGTGATTTGAATGAATGGACCCGACTCATGAATCATGTCAAGCGGTGTGGTGTGTCTAGACACATGCATTCCTTCCCAAATGGCATCCCTAATGTGTATGGCTTGGTGTGGGAGTTTCCTCTCATAGGGGTCAAATGGGTCTGGGAAAATAGAGTGGGCCTGGTCTATTAAGGTGGGTGAGGGTAGGAAAGGGTGGGTGGTGGGTAAGGGGGGTGGGTTGCATGGGGGTCTAGACTCCCATAGGAAGGGGTCAAAGGGGTCATGGTAAGGGTCCCCTAGGGAGAGGAACTCCAGGTCCTCATGTAGCGGTGAGTCATCCTTCTCTAAAGAAATAATTGGGCCGAAGTCTTTGGTGGGTGGATCAGCCAGGAAGGGATGGTTTGACACTCTACCCGAGATAAGCAATTCTAATTCATGGAGAGCAGCAGGCTCATCCGGTGTAGGGAGGATTAGAAGGAGGTCGCTAGTGTAGCAACCTACAGTGTAAGCTGTGGTGATGGATCCGACACATAGATGTAGGAGGTCAACGCTCCTAGGTTGGTCAGCCATTGTGGCCAACATGTCGGTCAACTCTATTTGCCATGCTAGGCCCTTAAGAAGGTCATCCCAACTCTCAACCTCATAGGAGGATTGGATAGTGGTGTGATAAGAGGAGAGAGGGACTATGGGGAGGTGTTGTTCCATGGGAGGGTAGGCATGGGCCATTATCTCTCTAATTGGGCTACCCATCAACCAGCTAACAAGGGTCTCTCCTAAAATAAGCTCGGTCCCATCTAGAGAGGGTGGTGTAGGGTGAAGGTTACCATGTGAGTTTTTTTCTTCAATTTGGACATGTGTGGTCTCCATGTTGGGAATTGGGTCCGGGGTGTTCACCACTTTGGGGTCGGGTATGGGTTCCTCCTCCAAAGAGGTGAGAGAGTATGTTCGGGGTGGGGTGGTGATGGTAGGTGCATGGCGCCCCCAAGGTGATGAGCAAGGTCGGAATTGGGTTGGGGTTGGAAGTGGAGGTAGTGGGAGTCTAGGTTGGGGTAGGTTTGTAGTTGGAAGTGGAAGGTGGGTTGGGTGAAGACAGTTGGATTGGTCGATCTTGGGTGGGGCATCCCTTATAGGGGATAATGGAGGGGTAGTAGTAGGGGCTACGGGGGTTTGGGGAGTATGGGTCTCATGGGGAATAGTGAGTTGCGGGGTGGTGACCGGTGCGGGCCTAGGTGGAGGGGTGGGCACGGGATCCACTTGGGTTTGAACGGTGAGGGTTATGGAAGTGAGTTTTAATTGGGGAAGGTTGGTGGGGATTGGGTTTTCCTGACTTGACTCTTGGCATTGTGCCTCAAATTCTTCCTCCCATTCAAGGGGAGCTTCATGAACTTCAATCACTTTCTCAACTCTTTGGGGTGGAGGGGTTTGGTAGGGATTTGTGGGTTGGAGGGTGGTGGTCTTTGGGGGCCTAGGTGGAGGGGTGGGTAGTTGGGACAGTTGGGTTCTAAGGGAGAGGAGTTGGTGGCGAAATGTGGAGAGGGGATCGGTTAGGGGTGGTGGGGGCGGAGTCCTATGGATGGTCTTAAGTTGGCCGGGTTGGGATTGAGTAGTGGTGGTGCTCCTCGGGCTAGGGGTGTGTGAGTAGGAAGAGTAGGAAGGTTTTGGAATGTAGATTTTCCTAAGTTCTCTCGTCATCTCTTCCCACGAGTGAATGGGCTCTTGCCTCTCAATCCTTCTTATGGCCTCTATGTGTTCCAATTCTATCTTGGCTTGACCCCGAATTTGTCCCTTGGCCCTACAAACTCTTGTGTGTCCGTATACCCGATTCCTCTCAAAGTTCCTTTCCATTGCAGCCTCCCACTTGAGGTAATCACTAGCATGCGACCCATCAAAGGTAACACCCTCATCTCGAATAATGTCCCAAAGTATTGGGTTGATCGGATCCCGGTAGTGGGCCGAGTGGGATGGGTATGTGGTAGCCATGATTCATGAACTAGATGACAATGCGCCCTAGGACTAGACTTAGTAGAGACAAGTCTAAAACTTGGCTCTGATACCACTTGATGTGAAACGGCTACGGTCTAATGAGGAAGGACCCTTGGACGTACTTCGCAACACAATCTCAAAGCAAGCGATAATTGCAACGTTTTCAACACCACGTTCACACGCGTCCCCTTGGTGACTTGGTGATACCAAGAGAGGGTGTTGGGACAAGACCCTAGCTGGTTAGGAACCAGCACCGCTATGTGTTAGCCCTCCCGCAAGTGTGGAGCCCGATTCGTGGGCGGCCGGGTGCCTTGGGGGCACTAGGACTCTCTTTCTCACTCAACCACGATGGCCCACTCAAGGGCGGTGGCAACGGGACCGGGCACTCTCGTTCTAACCAGCGGATTGCAGCGTAAATATTAAATGAGCAGAAAGACGAGGGAGCAAGGGTGAGAGAATACCTGACCGGCGTGAAGACGCCGATCCCGCTCGGAGACGAGGGCGAGCGGGGAAGTGTGTTCCCCGCACACTGCGCCGGTGACGCTTGAACCTGTTTATTACAATTACCACGTCCCACAAGTGGGGAAGAGGGATGAATTATTACACCAAACACTACCTCCACGCAGGGAGGGGCTTTAAGCCGGCCAGGCGGGGGTTGGGAATCGGGTAAGAGCTAAGGACGGTGGACTGTGCTGTTCTGTCCGCTTGCTGAAGTTCTGACCCCTGATCACTGTTCGGGGCGTAGTTCCCGCTCCAGAATTTTTCCGGTGACGTGGCTGGTGGGGTTCTCTTCTTCACTGGACCCTGGTCGACTGTGAATTTTCTGAGAATTTTGTCTGGCCGCCGCTGACCGTGGTGGCGGTACGAACAGGGATGAAGATTCTGGTACTCTGATCAATCTGTCTGCAACAGCAGGTTGCCGGTGGTGCTGCGGCCGCTCCCAAGCTCCGATTCATGAACGGCGGGTGGCGTTGGAACCGTCTGGGGGTCTACTTTCCAGCAAATCTGGTCTCGATGTTGTCTGAGGTCGGTGGAGACGGGGAGGGCCAACAGAATGCTAACTGGTCGGAGCAGCCTGACTGGGACAGAACCGACTGACCTGTGAGAAAGAAGGGATAACTTCGTCCCTCGACCTCGGATGGCCGTTCCGCTTGCTGTTCCTGGTCCCAGACTTGAAGGGGAGAAAATTTGATGAAGAGACCCGTGTCAGATTCTGCCGCCGGCGGTCGTGGGAAGCTCCCTTCTCCGGCTCAAGTCCACTGCAGGTCTTGTCTTGCGCAGTCGGGGGAGAACCGCCACTGTGAACAGTCCCGAGCTCGGATCAACGCGAAATCGCCTCGCCTGCGAAGTAGACCCCGAGCTCTTTCCGTGGATGGGTGGTACGCCTTCAGAAGATGCCGGATGAGCCCCGAACAGACGTGATCTTCAGGGCCCTTTTCTGCTGCCAGCGAACTAACTAGAGAGGGGGGGTGAGGGGAGGGAGAGGGTGAAGTGAAAATGGAGGTCTTGGCTAGTGTTGGAGTTGTAGGGTGATGGCAGGAGGGGGAGGAGGTGTGAGGGTGGTGAGGAGGTCGGATCTGGTGTGGGGGATGGGGCAGGGGGGTGGAGAGGCCGAAGCTGGTGGGGGTGGGGGTGTGGTTCGGCCAAGGCAAGGAGGTAAGGTGTGGGAGATGGTGTTTGCGCAGCCAGCCAAGGGGGGGGTGGCTTGGGTCGCACCAATGCCTTGAATGGGGTGTGGGGAAGTGGGAGAGATGCTTGGGGGAGAGGAAGGGGTGTATTGGAAGTAGGAAAGGTGTATGGGGAATGGGAAGGGTCACTTGGGAAGAGGGGGAAATGAATGGAGTTAATGGCCTAGGGGAGGTGAAGGGGTGGAGGGGGTGAGGTGGCAGCTGAGGTGGCAGGTGGGAGGGGAGGTGAAGGGGCTGGTTCGCCCAAGGTTGAGGGGGAGAGAGAGAGGAGGAGGAGAGAGAGGAGGGGCCGGCCCCTTTAGGAGAGAGAGAGAGGGAATACTTAGAGAGAGAGAGAAGGAGGGAGGGAAATCTCAATGTGGACTCAAATTCATCAAGTTTCCAGAACCGGGCTGATAAAAGAATTTGGAGAAATATGAAAGAAGAGTCAGTTTTATGCCCGACGTTAATTCGTTTCACATCAAGTGGTATCAGAGCTTAGGGAATCGGGCCGTCCCATCGGACCGAGATCCTGAGCTTTGAGGTTCGAGGTCGAACCTCCTCCAAGCGGAGGAGTATGATGGAATCCTCGGTTCAAGATTCAAAATTTAAAAATTTGACGGGGATCGGCAATCAACTTCATCAACACAATCAAATGGCCAATCTATTTGTCTCATGATAATTGGGCCTCTTTATGGGCCTTATGGGTTATGTCCGTAGCAATTATGTAATAGTCCTTTCATATTTTTGTCTTTAAGTCTTCCAATAGAGTGTCTTTTAGTCTCCCCAAGAGAACTATAATGAGTAGACATTAAGTGTTTAGGATAGTGTCTTTTGGTCTCCCCAAGAGAACTATAATAAGTAGACATTAAGTGTTTAGGATAGTGTCTTTTGGTCTTCTTTGAGAGTCTATAAAAGAGTCATGTATCTTTCATTTGAAAAACAGTGAATGAAATCTTATTTTTGGAACCCCCATGTGATGCCCACGTAGGAGGGGCCTTCCCCTCCTTTATCTTCTTCCCCCCCCCTCTTTTAATTCCCATGGCCGTGAGTGCCTGTTCTTCCTTCCCTCTCCACGGGTGAGATGCCCAGTTCTTCCCTCCTTGCCACGGGTGTTGATGCCCTTCATTCCTCCCTTCTCCTCCAGCCACCAGCATCTTCCGCTCACCCCCACAGCTTGGCCGAACTTCCCGTTCCCCAGTTCCTCCTGTCTTCTAACCCAATCTTTCACTGCTGCGGCAGTCTACCTTCCTTGCCCCACCCTCTAAGCTTCTTCCTCCCGGCCACGCTATTACCTCATACGCCCACGCTACCTCCGTTCCCGTCATACACGCACTGCACCCCTTTCCACAGCCTCAAGACAACCCCCTGCAACCCCAACCACGTCCACCCACTATCCCCATAGCTTACACCCACAAACACCACCACTAAACTTAGCCCCCACTCCACAAGCCCATCCCAAACCCGCAGGCAGTTTCTGGCCCAATTTGCAGAGTAACTTCCAGCTCGTTCCAGGTGGAGTCTGCATCCAAGGTCTTCAGCAAAGTTGATTGTCCACAAGTCCTCTTCGCAAGCGAGTTGGAATCGTGTCGATCCGAGTTCGTGGCCGCCCACAAGGGACTTTCTTCCCCGACTGCGCAGAGAAGGCCTGACAGCGACCTGAAGCGGTTTGGGGCAGCAACCACGACCTCTTCTTGAAGGATTCAGGCTCCAGGATCTTCATCAAAGTTCTCCATCCTCAAGTCCGCTACCGGGATCAGAAGACGGAACCGCAATCAGAGGTCGGTGGCCAGAGTTACAAATTTTATACCCCGACGACCCCATTCTGCCTCCTGTCTGTCTCCTCCGACCAGTCCCCACTCAACGGGACCTGCACGTCCACACCGACATCCGACTGAGGCGAGACCAGTGCCGCTGGAAAGTAGTCGTCCCCACGATTCCAACGCCACCTGCCGCGCACCAAACAGAGTTCGGGGTTGCTCGTGGTGTCCCTGTCAAGCCGCTGTTCAGAAGCTGCCCCTGCACAGAACCAGAACGGGGTCCCCGCTCAGTCGTCCGTGGCGACCAGGTTCGGGCGGAACCAAAATTCAGAAAAATTGTGCTGTATCCCTACCCTGTTACGAAGCCAACGGCACCAACCGCGCCTCCGGCAAAATTCCAGAGTGCGATCCACAGCCACTTCAACAGCTGCTGGTCACAGATTCCAGAACCGGACAGAATCGACTTCGGCATTTGTTTCACATCACCTTGCCCCTCCACATTTTTATGGGCTCTGATTGTTCGTCGGCAAGCGCCATTGTGTTAGTCATGTGTTTCTGAGTCTAGTCATGTAATTTCATATTTCTTTGAGTCATAAACTATGTAATTTTCCCTTTATTTGAGTCATGTACCTAGGTTAGTGAGTCATTTTTCTAAGTTAGTTGTCATATGGTTGGTTTGATAGACTAATGGGCTAGGCCCAGGGGCGCCCCTCCCTTGGACTGCATGGTCATTAGTTAGTTTGTTAGGGTCACTATGGTCATATGAAAAGTATGGAGTCTATAAATAGGCCCCCACTCCTCTCACATGTAACAATCTTTTATGATCAATTTAAATCAAGTGAGTTCTAGTGTCTTATTGGAGTGGATTCTCCAAACTTCTCACTCTCTCTCTAAGGGGTGGATTCCCCTCTCCTCTCTCTTCTCTCTCTCTTCTCTCTCTCTCTCTAAGGAGAAGGGCGCCCCCTACTCTCTCTCTCTTCCCCTCCCAACCACATCCACCCTCCCACCTACCTCCATTAAATCCTCTACAACTTCCCACAAGCCATCATTACTTCCCCCTAGTCCCAAGAGACCCTCCACCAATCCACACCCCACCCTCCAACCCCCAACTACCCATTTCCCTTCCCCAAGCATCACTCCACCTTCCCAAGGCACCCCTTCCCATCCCCAAGACCACCATTGATCACTCCACATTAAGGGAAATTCAAACTCACATTCCCTCCACCCACTTGTGCCCCCCTCACCTTCCCCCTTCTCCCTCCAAGCCCAAATTCGCAGCTCCTCTCTCACCAACTGCAAACACCCCATTCCAGACCCCATTCTCCATCTCCCACACCTTAGAACACCCCCTCCCAGACCCCCTCACAACTAGGGGTCACTCCCACACCTATTCACCCCATCTCCCCTTCCATATACCCCATTTCCCCCATCATCATCAACCTGCAGTTCACTATTTGGAGGCAGCAAAGAAGCTGTTGGTTGCAGAGGCTGTCCCATCGTCTCCTCATCGAACCTAGTGGCAAGTCTTATATTTCTGGAATCGTCTTCAAGTCGGATTTCCAACGGTGGTGGTCCCGTCGGCTTACAAGGTCGGAGCTATTCGGAGGAGGCGATCTACTACGACTGCACAAGACTTCTCAGGTAGAGGACCAGAACCTGAGTGGAAGCTCTTCCACGGCAATTCTAGCATGAATCGGGGCAAGAGTTCTTCTACAAACTTCTTCCTAGACCTGTTGACTTCCAGGATCAAGAAGCGGAACTCCGATTGGCATCCAAAATCAAGAGTTATTAATTTCTTCCTCCTGGTGCTTGGTTCTATTTCTTGTCAGTCGGCTCTGACCTTCCCTCCTTGTTTGAGTTCTATCGGTCCACTCTGATATCATCTAGCGTCCTCGTTACTTGCGTTTCGAAGAGGACTCGACAAAGAATCCATCGGTACTAGCTACGCTTGAATTGGAGCTTCAGAGCGCCCGTGGCGCCATCGTCTTCCAGCTGCTGAAGTACTAAGACAGTATGGACCAGGGACCTGAGCTCCTGTTCATGTCTCTGCCCCGACCAGCGCCGGCAATCAAGGAAATCAGTAAAATTCTGGCTTCATCCTGATCAAAGCACGAAGAATTTCCCACTAGTTTCATTCCCAACAAAAATCCGGAGTGATCACAGCGTCCAGATAAGCAAGTGTCTGTCCAGAAGCACAGAGGGTGGCAGATTCGGCACCGACTTCCGTTCTTTGCGTTTAGCTCGGTTTTTCCCCACCCCGCTTGGCCAGCTGAAGGCCCCTCCCTGTGTGGAGGCAGTATTGATTGTAATCTCATAATCTCCACCCCGAGATCCCCCCCCCTTGCATGGGGTGTAGTTCATGTAATTATTAAGTCGCAGGTTTGAAGCATCATCGACGCGGCGTACGGGTGCGTGCCCACGCCTCCCCGCTCGACATCGTCTCCGACCGGGATTAGCGTATTCACGCTGATCAGGTGAGCTCCTGAACACCTTTCATTGCTGAGATTTAATTGCTTAGTTTAGTATTGCTTTTAGTTGCACCGTCGGCGGTGAGAGAGTGTCCAGTCTCAAATTGCCATCAAATTGAGTGACCACCGCGTGGCAAGTTGTGAGAGCGACCACTTAACCCACGCCCTTGGCATATCAGCCGCCCGTGAATTGGGCATCCATGGCCCATTTGGGGTCCTCCATAAGCTAGCCAACCATTGGAGTATCAAGGTCCCGACTCGGACCCTCTCCATCATCGCTAAGTCGCCTACGGGCACTAGTGTGTGCTTCGCGATTGTGTTCACTAATGTGAGTCCGCTGCTCAATTTGATTGCTTGCAATATAGGTCCATAGGTGGTCTCACATCATGATGCCAACGAGGCGAGGGCATCGGCCAGAATGTTCTGGTCACGAGAGACATGGACAAAGATCAACTTGGTGAACAGCTTGGCATAAACAGAAGTGAGCTCCTGATAGAGCTTGAGCTTGGGATAGAGGGTGCGGTATTTGGTGAGCACCTCGCGGAGGAAAAGTTGACTGTCACCTACAATTCGTAGTTCAATGACACCAAGAGAATGGGCGGCTTATAGGCCATCTAGAAGAGCCTTGTATTCAGCTATGTTATTGGTGACTGGGAATGCGAGTTGATATGCCTGTGGGATGGTGACACCTTCAGGTGATAGGAGGGCAATGCTGACACCTATCCCTTCAAAATTCAAAGCTCCCTCAAAATGTAATGTCCACATGCAATTAACCGATTGGTTGATGGACATTAGTTCCTCATCTGGAAACTCTGACTGGACGGGATCAAATTTTGGGAGAGGATATGGTGAGCGAGATGCTCGTCTATGGGGTAACCTTTAATGACCTTTTGTTGAATATAGGTGATGTCAAATTGAGAGAGGAATCTTTGCCAACGTGCTAGCCTATTAGTAAGAATGGATTTTTCCAAGATACATTTGATAGGGTTCATTCGGGCAATCAAATGGACTTCGTGAGCCAGGAAGTAATGTTTCAATTTCTACATCACCCAAACAAGGGCGGCACATGTTTTTTCCATAGCCGTGTACTTCTACTCACAGGGGTTGAGAAGTTTGGACAAGTAATAGGTTTCCATTTCCTTGCCCTCTTCATTGGTTTTTGCTAGGATAGCTCCCACAGAGTCATCCAGGACTGAGATATAAAGGATCAAAGGTTTGTCTGGGATGGGTGGAATGAGAATGGGCAGACTGGCTAGATAGTCCTTTAATCCTTCGAAAGCTTTTTGGCACTTAGAATCCCAGCAGAGCTCAGTTCTTGGTTTGGTCAATTCATAGAAAGGTCTACACCTTTGTGAATGCTAGGACACAAATCGATGAATAAATTGAATAAATTAACCCTCGAACTTCTCTCAGATTCTTCGGAGGTGGCATATCCCTGATTGCCTTGGCCTTGTTGGGATCTATCTCAATGCCCCTTTTACTTACAAAGAAACCCAGCAACTTGTTGAATTCTATGTTTTGATGATGTAAATGCAATATGGTCTACTTGCTAATAATAACAGATTTTGATTACAAGTACTCTAGAACAGAGAAAATTTATTTTGAGTCAAGAAGAAACTTTCAGAAGTACAATGTCGAAGTAGGACGTTCACTGCCTCGAAGTAGTCATGACCACAGCGCTATGCTTCGGAAGAACTGCATCGATGCATCAAAGAAGTGCACCGATGCATCAAGCACAACAATAACCAACAAGTCACATTACGTCGAAGCACTAGAATGGTGCACCGACGCACTAGTCAAGGTTCGAGTTCTTAAAATGCAACTGTGTCGAAGCATCAGAAGGCGTATCAATGCACCAAGTCAGAAGCCCATACTTGAAGTCAGCCTGTTCGAAGGTTCTATCCTCACAATGCATCGATGCACTCAGCTCGGATCTAGCAAATTGAAGACAACAAGGTCGAAGCACCAGAAGGAGAAATTAGACCAGTTACATGGCAAGTCGAAGCCGCAAGCTGCTGATCCAACACTTCAGCATTTAAGATATGGTTTGTTACGTTCAGCCTCGACTTGGCGATGATGTGCCTTAACACTTCTCATCCACTTTTTAATGCACTTAAGGAATTATCATCTTCTGATAAATCAAGTGTATTAAAAAGGGTCTTAAAGATCAATTAGGATCGTTGAAGTCGATGGAGGGTACTTAAGTAAGAACTGCACCAAAAGTCAGAATTTCATCTTGAGCTCGTGATGAACCTAGGCGAATCACGTGACCATTCTTCAGTGGAAATATTGGCACAAAAACTTCTTTACACGTGGCTAATCACTGGAAAGTTTAGATAAACAATCAGAATATTCCTTTCCACGTGGACCAATAGATCATTGGCTGATCGAAATCTTGAATGGGAAGAAGGTGAAGACGATGCTCTACTCTCTGCTATATATACATCAGCCCCTCCGTTCAAAAGAGGTCGCTGAAGCTGCTACCTTCGTTGCAATTGAGAATCAGAGTGAGAGCTCTTCCAGTAGAAGTAGAAAGAGAGAACCATCATGAGAGGAAATGAAAATTTGAATGCACCCAGTCCATCTCGTAGGAGATTGCTTCATCAGAAGCTGCATTGTTCTTACTCATCTTTTTCTGATCGAATACTTATTTCTATTATTTTTTTTGTTTTTTTCTTCGAGTTTATAATTGCTCTAGTTCCCTCTGAGTGTTCTTAGAGGAAGGGAGATTATTTTCTAGAGTCACCTCTATAGGTTCAGAGGAAGAGAGGTCTCCGACCTCTGGTTGCGTGAGCTAAAGGATTCAGTTCATAGGTGTTGACACCCGTTTTATACCCAATAAGTCGGGTCATCTCCTTATTTCATTCTATATGATGCTCCGAGTTGTTCACTCTTCATTGAGTCTCTTGATCAGTTGAAGCCTATTTTTTGGGTCTTAATTCCTGGATTAAGATGTGGCTCCCGGTGGCATTTCGTTGGATGAAGCTTAGCAAAACCCTTCACTCTATTTTTGGAACCTCAATGTTAATAACGGTCCCAGTCAGGCGCGTTGCTTCCTTCTGACGGATAGATCCTGGGCCGTTACTCTTTGAAGAGTCCTAAGGCTTGAGGCCTCGTTTTCAGTGCTTATCCCTTAATTTCCACGTTGATAATAACGGTCTGTCGTGCAGCCGTTGTTTCATTCTAACGCCCTATGCCTTGGCCGTCGCTTCCTTGCAGAGTCCTATTGTTTGGGTCTTCTTCCCGTTGATCTTATCCTTTGGGATAGGGTTGAAAATGGCAGTCGTTCCTTGATGCGTTGCTTCCAAGTGGCGGTCTGTCGTGCAGCCGTTACTTCCTTCCGAGAGTCCTGGCAGTTCAGGCCCTTTTTCTACTACTCCGTGGTCGAGATAAGGATTTGGATTGACATTATCTCTTTCAAATCTGATCCTCAGGACCTCCCGTTCGATTCTATGGACTCTTGGTGATATTATCTTCGAGGATTTGCTAAGAGTTATCTCCTTTCACGTTTGAATTATCCTCTGCTCGACCTAAGAGTTTGAGGGTCTATAAATAGAACCCTTGACTTCATGACCAAAGGGGGGAAGATTTTGAATTCACGATGAAGTGCTGCCAAACTCAGGAGCCATCTTCATCCAAGAGGAACTGCTTCCCACGTCCATCCATCTCATAATCAAGGGAGTACTTTAGTTTTGGTCTTTCAAGTTCATCATTGCATGCTTGAGTTCTTCCCTGGTTTTTTCCTCAATCAAGGCATTGTCCCTCTTCCTTCTCCACGTTTTTCACTGTCCTCTAAGCATATAAACATCTTCCCAAACTTTTAAAACACCCAGAGGGGTTAAAAAACCAAAACTCCCCGGTAATCCCCTCTCCTTTTGATGATGTTAAGTCCTTTGAGAATTGATGTTATGCTTGTGAAAAGGACTAATTGAGGTTATTGTGTTTGGTCTTTCTACATCTTTGGCAGGTTTACAGGTTCATTGACACGAGGCCCAGGTCTTCTAGCCGATTGGAAGAGTTGGAGTTAAAAGAATTCAAGCTTTGTTACTGCAGGTTATCTGACGGTCTTAGGCAGGCGCGTCATTCTCCTCCGGCGGTCTATCGTATGGCCGTCACTTCAAAGCGACGCACGGGATTCTGGCCGTTACTTCCAAGTTGATCTGCAGGCTTTCTCTGGTTTTCTCTCCCGTGGGCGGGTGTTTCATCCACCTATTTCCAAGGTATATTCAGGTTCTTTTGACTTGTTTTACTTTGGTGGCGATCACATCTTTCCTTGGTATTGGGCATTAGCTGTCTTCTTCATCATATCTTCCTATTTTCCTTGCTTATTCCACCTTCACGGTGTGTTTTTATTTATTCCTTGCTCCACGCCCCGGCGTGTGTTTTTCCTTTTCCTTAGCGTAGTTGGATTGAGATAGCATGCCCATGCTAGAGCTAGCTATGATTGCCTAGGTTCATGATCACATGTTCATAGGTTTGAGTAGATCTTTGATTGCTTGTTTGTCATCTTACCATATCACTCTCCAAACCTCAAAAGAAAAGATAGAAGATAGACAAATAAATATCAACAGATAATTTTTTGGCGATCACGGTGGGACAACTTGTGCTAATCGTGCTTTTGATTCTTGTTTAAACCTGCCATCATCTGCTTGTGGAGTTGCCTTTTGTTTCCCCTTTGATTATTGCTCATTCTGGTTTTCTGAGTTCTCTGACGGCCAGGTGTCCCCGCGTCACAGTTCTCTGACGCAGGGGCATTAGACCGCCACTTTGGTTCTGCTGTGTGAGTTTCCACGGGCTTTCCGGTTACTTCTGTCTGGTTTTGGTGCCCTGGCTCATCTGACGGTCTCATCCCCCTGCGTTATATATTATCTGGCGGTCTGGCCTTAGACCGTTATTGTTCTCTAACGCAGGGTCCTTCGACCGTTACTCTCCTGGCAGGTACACATCCGAGATGCATTTATTTCCGTAGTTTTTGCTGTGATTTATTGCTTGGGTGATACTTGACCTCCTCCTTGCTTTGCTCATATCTCCATATCATTGTGTGCATCATTGATTGCTAGATTTTAGGTTAGACTTTGCATGCACTCCGGTGCACATAGGGTCATTCATCTTGTCATATCTTAGATTGCATTTTCCTACCTTATTGTGAGGACCTCTCGTCTCCATATTCCTTGGAGCCGACCAGGAAATCATAACAGGGACCTCCGTAAGTCCCCGCGAGCCGTGGATTCCCACACGGACGCCGGGCTGGTTGTACCTTTCCCACCCCGTGTCTAGGGTTGCATAGGTGAAGGAGTGGTTACACTTAGAGTCAAACCAAGTCCCATATTCATCTCCTACTAGGAACCCATTGTGGAGAGCACATATCAATCAATCCACTAAAGTTCCAAAGGAGAAATCAAAAGAACCTTGTTGCATCATCTTAAAACAATTTGGTTGATATTTGAGTGTCTTCATCTTTTATCACTTACATCTTGTTAGAATCACCTAAGTTTGGTTGCTTATTGAGTGTCTTTTGTTGGTTGTTTTCGCATTGCCAAGGTTGCCCGTTGCATGTGGGGTTATTTTCGTCCGTCTGAATCATCTTCTCGAGTCAGTTCCGTCTTCACGTTCTATTCTAATCCCCTCTTCGAGTCCACCATGGCATCCTTCAATCCTCCTCGCTCCCAAGAGGACTCTCTTCCTCAAGGGCTCCTTGAAAAACCCCCTAGGGTTATTACATTTTCCTCTGGAGAGGGGACTGCCCCCCTCCCATCCTCCACCTCTATGGAAGGAAGTCAAGTTACCCCTTCTCTCTCTACTCCTTCCGCGGGCTCCGTCCTTCATATGATGGCCCAATTGGATCCGACCCAACTCCAAGTTCTATATCAAGCTATGCAAGGGTCCAATACTTCTCCCTCTGCCACTATCCAAGGTCAATCTAATCCTTCCAATATTGGGCCGCCCGTTCAACCCACTCCGATTGATCTCACTCCGGTCCAACCCCGGACCATCACTTTCACTGGCATGGAGATGGGCCAGTCTTCTAATCCAGCCCATCAATCTTTCGATAAAGGGAAGTCACCCATCTCTTCCTTTGTCCAGTTGGATCATCACAACTCTGGTTCGGTAGTTCCGCAGCTCCTTATGAACCCTTCCAATTTCTTACGCTCTCAGCAAGGAGTGGCCCAAAATAATTCCAATCCGGGTCTATCTCAGGCCCAATATCCTTCTTACGGGCCGCCTATTCCCACTGTCTATCCTTCCACTCCTTCTTACGGGCTCCCGCTTGTGGCTATAGCCATTCCATCTGCCCCTCAAATACAAACAACATCCTTCACTGCCCCTGCTCCTTCCCGAGAGCAGGACTTGCTTGACAAGTGGGCCACCATGCAGCAACAACTCGACTTTCTCCAGAAAAGGGTTGGCCCACAATCCTTGGCCGATATTCCTATTCCGAGCTTCCAGAACATCCGGTTCCCTTCGTAGTCAGAGCTCCCCAACTATCGCAAGTACGATGGGAACAGTAATCCCTTCATCCATGTGAGGGATTTTCTTTATGAATCGGCGCAGTTCCAATATGATGATCGCCTCATGGCGTACTTATTCCGCCGATCTTTGGACAGTGTTGCTCTAGAATGGTTCTATTCTCTACCACTGGAAGAGGCCGAGAGTTTCAAGGTAGTAAAAGACAAATTCATCCAGCGGTTTCAAGACAGGGTCGGCCCTGAATATTCATTTACAGATCTAGTGGCCGAGAAGATGAAGTCGGATGAGGAGTTCGCCACCTATGCAGACATGTGGAGACAAATGGCCGCCAGGGTACCTGGCCACATTCCGGAGGAAGAGAAGGTCAAACTGCTGATTTCCAATGCCACCCCGACCTTCCGCAACATCCTGGCGATGAATGACATAGCCAACATGCATCAACTCTATAGCCGGGCGCGCTTCATCCAGACTCAATTCAAGGACTCCCCTATCCATTCCCTCTTCGAAAACCAAAAGCCCAAGTACCACAAGAAACCCCAAGGGCCGGTTACTGAGGGAGTCCAAACAAATGAGCAAGTACAAGCCGTTGCTTTTCCATATCAGGCCGCACCTTTCCGCTACAACCAAAACCCCCGCAATTCACAAAACGCCGCTCCGCAAAACTTCCAAGCCACTCCACAAAACCCTCCACCCGCCTTCACCATTCCACAAAACACCTTCGCCGCACCACAACAACCATCGCCGCCACCACAATACCATAACGTCCCTCCACCCAACGGCTACAACAACAACAATCCAAATAGCAAGCGCCCGGCTCCCAAGAGAGCCCAGTATCCTCCATTGCCCGAGACACTTACGGATATCTTCTCGGCACTCATGTCAGTGAATGCAATCCAACTTCCTCCGGAACGGCCTGTTTGGAACCCGGCAGTCGATCAGACTAAGTATTGTATGTTCCACCGGCAGCCAGGCCATACCATAGAAGGATGTTTTCAGTTCTGAGATCTTATGTATGACCTACATGAGGGGCAGAGGATCGACTGGGCCGAAATGCATAGGGCCATTGTTGAGATTAAAGAAAAGAGAAGGCAGTCGCAGGGGCAGCAAGTGCAGCAGCATCAAGTACCGCCATCGCAGCAGCCACCACAACAGCAGCAACCACAGCAAGTACAAGACCTGGGCATCCATCAGAACCCAATGCCGAATCATCCGCCCGCTCCTCAGCAGCAGCCGCCAGCACCAGCGCAAGTAAACATGGTCCAGCCACCGGCCTCCAATGCCGGATGGTCTTTCAACGATGATGGCGCCACACCGCAGGTCATGGCCCTCCACCATAACCACCGCAATCCTCCCTTCATCATCCCTGCACAGTCGACGTCCTCTCAACTCATCCTCCCACTCGCACCCGCTCCAGCAAATCCTCTACCACTCTCCATTCCATCATACTCTCCCTCATTTACTCCCATCACCACCATCACACCGCCACCCAATCCTTCACCCATTCTTTCCCAACCGCTAGCCTTCCCTCCACCCGCATCTACATCCATCACCACCCTGCCTTCCACCAATCCTTCATCCATCATCCGCGCACCGCCCATTAAACTCACCAACCCTACGCTCCACCAAACCGCCTCCCCCGCACCACCAGTTCCATTCACCCATCCCGTAGGGCCCATCATACTATCTTCAGATGCCGCAGCAAGCTGTGCTTTAAGGAGCGGGAAGATGTTCCATCGGAATTACGTTACTACTTCTAATCCCCAGTCCTCTCAGCCAGTGGCCGAGCAAGAAGAAACTGGACCTTTGCCGGGTACTCAATATGACTTGCTGCATCATCTGGATCGAGTGCCTGCCAAAATATCTGTGCTGGAGCTGATCAAAAGGTCTACCCTTCATCAAGATGCACTGAGGGATTTTCTACAGAAGGTAATGGTTAGCGAAGACATGGCAGTTGGTAGCCTACCGACGGCACGGGCAACCATCTCCAAAGGGCAGGCAATCACGTTCTCTGAAACCGAGCAATCAGAGTCAGGACACCATCTGCAACCACGGCGTGCAAGATAGAACCATCATCCCCAAATTTTTCCAATCTAACGACCTATCCAACGATTAAACATGTGAACTTAGATCATCATCATTTTTGTTTTAGGGGAACATCAGATCCCAGGACACATGAATGACCAGCAGGTTCTCGAGGTAATATATCATAGATAACATATAGTAATGCATTAAGAGGATGAGGGAACGATATACAATACCTGACTTACCTGCCTGACAAACGGCAAAGCGTGATTCCTGTTCATAATTCCTTTCATGAAAGATAGGTTAGCCAACAATAAATACGATCATGAATCAAGGCATAACCATTGTACGTGCAAGAGGTATCCATAAGGAACATCATGGAAGAAAATGGAACCATTTTGACATTAATTAGACCATTTAATTCATCAAGAAACTTGCAAGTTTGTAACGGTCTCATGACAGGGCGTCACATCAAGTAACGGATCACCCTTGATCCCTCATAAATCAGGCGGTTCACATTCTTCGATAAAACAGTCCAACACATGTGACGGCCCATTAAAGAAGTGTCAGAATGATGTGACGGCCGGTCGATAGACCGTCACATTTCCTGAGTTTTCAAAAAAAAACAACCGAACGGTCTCGGCCCTCATTCAAACACTTAACGCCCAAAAAAAACCCAACCGAGAGAAACCACCGGCGACCGCCGTCTCTACCCCAATGGCCGGCGACGAGGCACCCCAGCCGCCACCAAAGAAGAGAGAGAGAGGGAAAAGGATGGCTATACGGCGGCTCCACCGCCGGATTGAACGGGAGATGATCCCGCCGGTGGAAGAAGAACGGCCGGCGAGGAGAAGCCCACGAGAAGAAGAGGAGGTCCCCACGGCCACGGGGGATGAAGGGGAAGTTCCCTTGGGTGCAGAGGAGCCCAAGGAACCAGAGAAGAAGAAGAGGAGAAACATGGACCACGAGGTAAGCCCCCCGCCCTATTTTTCAATTTTTGATTTTTTATGTTTATGCATGTGGGGGATAAGGGTAGAAATGGGTCTACGAACCCATTAGGATCAATTGTAGGCCATCTTGGCCATCATGGGAGACCATGGGAATGCAAGGGAAAAAACCCAACTAGCAGACTAAGTGACGGTCCTGCCAGCGACCGTCACTCTCCTGACGCACCAGGCTGAGGCCGTCAGAGTCAAGTGACGCCCTACCCCAGGGCCGTTACTTCTGCCAGGGAATTAAACTGTTTTCAGGGTTTTCAATTTTCAAATTTTTATTTTGTTTTCAATTATGAATGTTTATGCAACGATTGTATGATGCAGATGGACTAATTAATGATCTAATATGCAATGCAGGGAAAGAGAAGATCGCGGATCTCTTGGCTTCAGATCTGGGTAGTGTACCAGGCATTGCCCGATTACCAGAGAGAGAGACTCGCCGAGATGGGATTTGCCGAGGTGCTCAGCATCGAGGTGATCCGGATGGACACGCCGGTACTGTACGCCTTGCACGAGAGGTGGGACCCGATCAGTCGAGCTTTCATCTTCCCGTGGGGCCACATGATCCCCACGCTAGAAGACATAGCGAGGATTACCGGATTGAGAGTCCACGGAGCCGCGGTGACAGGGTGGACATACGGTGACTACCGAGAGATGGCGCAGCAGCTGCTCGGGCTAGATTTGATCAGGCCGGGAAAGTCCTCCTCCCAGCTTTCGAGATCAGTGCTGCAGGAGAGCTTGGGACTGAGAGGAGCGGCGATCGCCGTGGGAGAGATACCTGAGGAGCACCTGAGCAGAGTGATAGACCAGGTGCGCCCTCGCGTGGCGGCGGAGGCGGGACCAGAGGGAGACAGAGTGCTCAGACGCTTCCTGATGCTGCTATTCGGGAAGCTCCTGTTCGCGACTCGGGCAGACGTCATCAGCTGCAGACTGCTGCCGATGATAGAGGATTTGAGCAGAGTCAAGAAGTACGCATGGGGAGCAGCAGTACTCACATTCCTGTTCGAGTCCCTCAGCACTACGGACAGGCAGACGATGCTGGGCGGCTTCTCGCCCTTCCTACAGGTAAATGCACTTTAAATGCTTTCTATTATGCCATGATTATTGATGTTATGATTTTATGAAAAATGATTTATGCAATGATTTATGCAATGATTTATGCAATGATGCGACTGACTCGATTTCTAAATGCAGATCTGGAGCTATATGTACCTCCCGGGCATCGGGAGAGGCGCATTACTCCATCCCGGCCGCATACCGATCGCGAGGCGTTGGTCGGTGGCGAGGGACACAGGGTCGATCAGTAGACTGACCCGGACGATCCAGGACGACTTGGACTCCTTCCCGCATACATCGGTAGGTCCAGAACTCAAAATGATTTCTATATGCTTTTAAATGCTTCTAAATGCTTTCTAAAATGCTTTCTAAATGACTTTAAATGCTTCCTACATATGCTAATGAATGAACTAAATGCTCTCAGGTGAGATGGACCCCATACCGCGATGAGGGTTATACGGGACAGCCATGGGCGGAGGCGGCCTTATCGTACCGGGGGCGAGACATATGGTTGCATTGCCTCCATATCATCGAGCCTCTGCACTACAGGCTGATCCTGAGGACCCGGGGACTACACCAGCCCGAGGTGACCTTTCCACGCCACAGCGATGACCATCCTGGCAAGTCAGCAAGGGGCATCAGCGGCAATGTGGATTGGTGCACCCGGAAGGCGAAGTACGTCCATGATTGGAACAGGCGGGGCCGAGCGGTGAAGGAGCGAGACGAGAGCGACGAGGCATATCTGAAGGCCTTCGCTCGACTCTACGGCGACCGGGTGTACCGAGGTACCCGACGACCGGTATGCAAACTAAAAACTCTAAAATTTTCTATTATGCAATGTACAATGTGATATATGCTGACTCATGCTTTCTAAAATGCAGCTAGACCCCGAGGGACGGATAGCCGAGCTGGAAGGGCTACTCCACTCCACCATTCAACAGCGGGACGGGTACCGGTCTGCCCTGGAGCTCTTGGTGAGACTAAAAACTTAAATGCTTATGATTTATGGAAGGATGTTCATGATGCAAATGCAAATGCTAACTGACCATGATTTCTAAATGTTGCGGGCCGAGGGAGCCCAACGTGCCGGACCAGATGCCCCATCGTCTACCTCGCAGCCTGCGGGAGGTAGGGCTGAGCAGGAGGCTGACTTTGCTCGGGCAGTTGCCCGAGCCGAGGAGGCGGAGGCCACCCTCGCGGAGTGGGTAAGAGACTAAAAAACTTATGATTATGCCTAAGTAAATGCTTTATGACTAATGATATGAAATGCAATCTATAGGCGAGGGACCTAGCAGCAGCGGTGGCCGAGGCCAGCCAGGCGAGAGCTGAGGTAGAGAGAAGCCAGGCCGAGACTGATCGAGCCCGAGCAGAGACGGAGTTGGTATGGGCAGAGATGGCTCGGCTGAGAGCAGAGACCCCGCGACGCCCAGATGACGCAGAGATGGAACAACTCTGGAAGGAGTTAGCGCGGGCACGAGCCGAGGTGGAGGAGCTTCGGATCGGGACGGCCGACCTGGATCGCTACCGGACCGAGGCACGGGAGACGCGGCGTCAGATCTTTACACTGAAGATCGAGCTGCG